>OX375870.1:14086331-14201894 GCA_947359475.1 Heligmosomoides polygyrus bakeri
CAAATGGAATGGAAGAGTACGTGAAGCAGTGGAAGATCTACTGAGGAAGAACAGCCTCTCTAAAAATCCAGGTGGATTCGAATGCGGAATTGGAAGCTTATTCGAAAAATAAAGAGGTAGGCGACTGAAACAAAATTTTTTGTTGTTTTCCGTCAAACTTTGGCCGCATAGAAATCTACTTTGAACGGCCAAAATCTTTTCGTTCTTCTTAGAATCGAATGCGCTTGTGGTCTACTGTAGACAACAAAACACACGGCTTTCGTACTTATCCTGTACAGGAGCAACCGAAGTTCAAAGATAGGAGAAATCATACGCCGCACTATTGAGATATGGACCAATCCCTTGTTGGAAAAAGAAAAATCTAGTGATTTCTGTCCATTTCTCAAAGCCATTTTACACGTTTTATAAAGATCATCGTTCCCACAATGGAATAGTAGAACACTGTCTTCTGTAGCAGGCTAGTTGGGTAATTCTTAACTGAATCTTAGGTTTCCGTGCGTTTGCGCTTATCCGAAATCGGGGCCTATGTTGTTCAAACTTGGCTCCATTTATTAGGTTGTAACGAAATAAAATGGCACTGAACCACTGTAAATTTGAGCAGTTAGTATCTCGGCTTGTAGGCAAGTTTATTAATCGAAATAAAAACGTTCTGATTCTACACATCTTTGCCAACGTGACACAAGCTTTCTTTATCCTAGTAGCATAAAAATCAGAAGTTCTGGAATAGACGAAATCTTCGAAGGCACTTTCGGCATCCTGTTTGGTATTTGAATATTTTCCTTACCAAGAAGTCGCCAAGATGCTTGAAGAAATGGTAGTCTGTTGGGGAGAGGTCGGGAGAAAACGGAGGGATGTGGTAGAGTTTCAATGCTCAGCTCATTCAATTTCTGCAACGTCATTCGTGCTACATGGGGGCGAGCATTGTCGTGCAGAAGGAGAACTCGCCTTCGGTTTACCAAGGCCGGCCGGATATCCTTCAACTTTTTCATCATTTCTTCAATTTCAATGCAGTACTTCTCTGCCGTGATGGATTCACCGGGAGGGAGGAAGCTGTGGTGAATAATTCCCAGCAAACACCACCATACTGTCACCATTACTTTCTTTTGGTGCCATTCCGGCTTCGCAAAAACCTTGGGGCTCTCATCGCTGTCCACCCACTGTGCCGATCGTCGCCTGTTGTCGTACATTATCCATTTCTCGTCACAGGTTACGATGCGATCAAGGAATGGGTCCGTTTCGTTCCGTAGAAGCAGTGCGGACGAGATCTCATATCGTCGGTTTCTTTGCTCCTCAGACAGCTCGTGAGGCACCCATCTTTCCAGCTTTTTGGTCTTTCCAATTTCCTTCGGATGGCCGGGCAGCTGTGTTGTGACTGACGCCAAGAACCTTCGCTATCTCCCTGGTAATTTTGTGTGGATCCTCCTCTACCGCATCTCTCAACTTGTCCTCATCAACATCACTATGCCTCCCATGACCTTCATGTTCTTCCAAGCTCTCATCTCCATTCCGGAACTTCTGATACCAACGATACGCCGTCCGATTGTGGAGCATCCTTGACCGAATGCGGCGTTGATCTTCTCGTCCGCCTCCTTAGCTGTAGTGCCCAGCTTGAATTCATACAAGTAAATGCCTCGGATTACCCTTTTGTCCATCTGCAAAAAAGTCAATAAAACTCTAAAGTTTTCCCCCTTTTACATAGAAAATTTTGTACTCACCGGTGGAGCAAAGTTTGCGCTTCTAAATGATATGCCACATGTTACGGTTTGTTCTTGATCAAACGCGTAAAGACGCGCCAAAAAATGGCGCGAGCCAGCGCCATTAGTTCGTTACAACCTAATAGTTCCACAATGACACTTGATGCGTAACAAATACAAATCTGCTGAAACCACAGAGGATTTCTGAGTTTATTAGATTTCTGAGTAGATTTCAACGAAAAGCCTTAAGGACATGCCACTAGGGATCTCGGAGGAGTCGTAAATCAATTAAACGGAGCTGAGGAAGCAAAAGCTTCATAATTGGGTCACTGTGCAATCGTTTTTAGATTATGTTTATATGCTGGATAGAAAAATGAGACGGTGCTTCTAATGGCGTTAATTAGATTTAAACAAATAACTTTAAAAAGGGTTATGGCAATGCGACGCTTTGTGACGGATTAATCCGTCGCAAAGCGTCTTTTTGGCATATAATTTGAGCGGTATTGTAAGTATTAGGCCGTTAGAAATGAAGTGGCCGATTTTGCTGCCTCAAATTTCCGGTCACTTTTTCGTGGCTACGAATCTTTCCTTTTCAGGCATTGTATATAGCATCTGAAAGTGCAGAATCTGAGCCTTTCCAGTATTTACAGCTTTGTCCTCAATTGCCTCTTGCAAGTTTTTGACGTAGTTTTTCGCCATGAATCAACGTGATATATGACCTACTTTTAGCATTCAAAATCCTCCACGGGCTCACTTCAGTTCCCGTCGAAGAATTTCTTCACCTTGGTCCCAGTCCAAGACTAGAGGGGGAGATACAAACTTGCGACTCAGGCTTCTCGCCGAATACCAGGTTAAAGTTTTTCACAGTTAGAGTTGTCTCCGCTTTCAACTCCGTAAACGCTAAAGGTTGCCTAGGTTCGAAACTCAGTACTTTTATGCTCGCAGTTGCTGGGTCTGGGTATTTGGGTTGAGCTGTGTGTCCTTCTTTTCCATTTTATTGTTTTACCTGTTGTTGTCTTTTAGTTTGTTTTTTTCGTTTGCTGGTTAGTTTTTGTGTTGTCATATTATTTGCGCCTCACCTTTGGGTGGGCGCCTATAGATAAAGATAAAGGTAAAGATATTTGGGTGCTCTACTTATATGAAAGGAAAAGTGGACACAACGCCGCGGCCGCGGCTCCTAACCTCAGCGCTGCATTTAATGAGGATTTCGTTAAGGAACACACAATTCGCCACTTGTTCGGACGTTTCGATCCGGCGATGAAAGTCTCGAAAATGAAGACCGAGGTAGACCGCCATCACTCTTTGACGATGACCAACTGAAAGCCATGGTGAAAGCGGATCCGCGTCATTCTGTGAGAGTGCTAACGGCAGCACTATCGGTCGCCACTTAAATGCGATCGGAAAAGTGAAGAAATCGGATAAATGGATCCCGCACGAACTGAACGCCAGGCAGATGCTGAAGCGCTGCGTGTTTCGTTATGTCATGATCTGTCAAAGTTTTCAGTCAAATTGGCCATTTCATATGCAACGACCTAACACGTATGACTACAATCTGGACGCTTGGGGGTTGACTAGCCAGTTATGTTGCTCGAGAATGGTTTGAAACTAATGAACACACTGGCTGGGATGCTTTTTACAAAACTGTTCTTCTGTCTCTTGAGCCCATCCCCGTATCACGGGTGGGTGCTGTCAGACCTCGAGGAAATCGCGGATGTCTCTTGAGCGAAATTTTAATGCATTAGGCCCCGTTTATACTTCGTCGCGGCGCGACGCGATGGCCACGCAATGAGGCCAAATTGATCGATCGCGTCGCACAATCAATATGGCCACTATACGTGGCGTCGCGTCGCGCCGCGACGAAGTATTAGGCGCCTTTATACTTGCGCCGCCATGCGGCGCGGCACTATGACCGCGATAGATATCGATTTTTCGCGCCGCCCGGTCGATATCTATCTCGACCATCGTGCTGCGCCGCCAGCGACGCAAGTATAAACTACGGCTAAACGGGGCCTTAGGCGCCTTTTATACTCGCGCCGCCTCCCGGTGCGGCGCGATGGTTGAAATAGCTATCGATTTTTCGCGCCGCCCGGCGGCGCCGCATCGCGTTCATACTCCGCCGCCTCAAAATACCACATCTGACGGAATTTCGGGTACGGTATTCGGCGAATCGCGCCGCTGGAGGGAAGGACGCGGCGCGGCGCGATCAGCTGCGGCAGACCCGATGTGGAGTGGGAAATTCACCACCGAGTTGAATCATTTTGCTATGTCCTCTTTGTTTTGGCTCCACAACTACGAAACAAAAGAAGGTTTAGCAAAATTATGGCACTATTGTACTTTCAGGATTGCAGAGGTCGACTAGAGGTCGAAAAGGTTTTTTGACCAAAGTTCTCCGGGGGGGGGGGGTTATTTAGGGTGCTGATCACGAATCTGACATCGGTTTTCGGTAACCATTACCTCAGTCACCCGTACCTTTCGCAACCTAGGAAGGGAATGGAGATCTGTAGACATTCACGAAGTTTTTACCTACTGCGCTAAAGGTATGTTCAGTGAACAATGAGCCCTGGAATGGCAATATGAGAGAGAATTCTGAGCGATTCTCGACAATGAGTATTTTCCAACAATTTTACTTTTGAACCCGCCACATGTTGCAAAATAAAGAGTCGTTTAGGTGCCATTTACATTGCAGGGAACTCGACTCAATGCCACTGTCAATAATTTCATCCATATGTTGAGCAGACGACTTTGACCCCAGCTTTAAGAGAGAATTCGTCGCTCCCCACAGAATCCCACCACTAACATTAGCCAGATGCATTCCGCTGATCGGCCAGACAAATCCTTTCTGTTTTGGTTCTTCAGTGACTCATGGACCGTCTCCTCCGTCGTCCTTTGTGGCGCACGGAAGTAGTACGTAGAAGTTGGTCGACGCGCGTCGCTGACGCTCCCCCTTTCTAACTACAATCGCGTAGCGGCGCGTCAAATTCGGGGCGCGGCGCGACTGGCCGCGCCGCGTCTCGAATTGACGCGCGGCTGCGCGGCGGGAGTATAAAAGGCGCCTTACTCTAGCTTGTACTCCAACAATACTTCGACACAGCAAAATTTGTCACAAAAATGAATACAAGTACGAAAGAAATGATATTGCTCTCCACTTTTTTATGAAATGAAAATGAAACTGCTTTTACGGAATTAATGTAATGATATTGATAATGTTTTTGCAATGCGCACTAATGTGCAGTGATAAATAAATAAATAAATAAATAAATAAATGGTAGAGGCGCAAAACGGCTGGACTACATATCATGTCGATGTGGGTACCGTCAGCCCTCTCAACCTCTCAATGGATCTTAGGAGGATTGTAGGGGATTGTACATGATGTTGACTGCTTCTTGAAAGTACAGGCGAATGCCTTGTACTACACTTTGGCCAGACAACAAACCTTCCTTTCTCTCACAGCCGTACTCATTTCATCTTACCAGGGGCCGGATTCATCAACGACTTTAATTTACCAGAGAAAATACAGCCGAAAACCCTGATAGCGCGGTTTATGAAGCGATATGGTGAAACATTTCGCCGCGCTATCAGGGATTTCGGCTGTATTTTCTATGTTAAATTTCTGCAAGTCGTCGGTGAATCCGGCCCCAGATCAGGTCATCTTACCTGTTCATTTTGGTTAGATGCAATCGTAAAGTGGATTTGGCACAGCTAATGTGCACACCGCCTTAGCTTTCAGCGTTTTGCAGCAACGCAAGCGGTTTTCCTCCTCATAAGTCTGTTTCCATTCTTGGAGTGGGGGTCTTGCTTCCTCTAACGAACTACTCTCACTTCACTTCAGATTTCACGTTCGATATATTCCCTCCTGCCTCGTTGTTTCAAGAAGAACTTGTTTCGTATAATGTATTTTCTTACAGAGACGTGGAGCGCAGTCGGAGGAGGTGCCGGCTGTCGCGTGCACCCGATACCAGGTTTTTGGTTCGGATTTCCCGCCCAGGCCACCAAGCCTTCCAACCGTGCAAGACTGGTGAATTGAAGCCAAACATATCTGAGAAGGATAAAGCTGTTCACCGGCTGGCCATCGCAAGTGATTGTGTACGTCAAATTGTACTCAAGTCTCCTACACAGCACTCCGTAGAAGTCGAATGCGTGGAGCATTCCAAAACGATCGAGTGACGCCGTCCTTTATCTTCTATCCATTTTATTGCCTAAAAAAGTGCTTCTATGCATCAACAGCTGTTGTGTACAAATCCACAAAGCGATGCACCTTGCAACTGGCTTTTGCAAATTGCAAGACAGAGCGGTTTGACTTTGTAGAATACAGATCGTCTCCTTCCTTGCTGGAGCCCAATCATGACTAGTATGTTGAAAACAAAAAGATGACGCCGATGGGTAATTAGTCAACGGATTGACTTTAGACTCGGCTACAAGCACGAGCTGCCTGCGTACAAAGCACTAGTCTATTTGCGTCTTTACCCACCGCTTCAGGATGTGGCAAAGTGTGATCCTTTTTTCGAGAAAGCGTTGACTACGTCTGAATTACAGACTTCGGCTGCTGCCAGCAATAGTTTGTCGCTTTCATTCCCGAAACTGAATCTTCGACCATCGCGAAAATGCTCGTAAGCATCTCATTTTCTGCCGACATGAATTGCTTAAGTTTCTACCTTGTAACAGTTACCCAGTAGGTTCAAATCCTCTACGGTGAGCACTTAAACTGACTGCTTGGAATGCGTGGAAAACGTGAGCCTCTCCTTGTCTGTTGTCTGGGGTATGCGGTAGGATACGATCCGCATGATTTCGCGTTTATCCCCCCCCCCCCCCCATTAACATTCGAAATTTCATCGTAATTTTATTTCGCAGATTTTCAGACGCAATAATTTCCATGCAGTTGCGCGTATTTCCACCAGTATAGAACAGTTGGGGCGTCTGTCTTCTGTCTTTCAGGAACGGAGCGTCTGCGGTCTATCTGCCGGCAGGACCAATAAGGGGATTGGGGGAGTGGGCATGCAACGTGCGTTCGGATTCAGAAGGCGCGCTCCAGAAGTGCAACTTGCGTTCAGACTCAGAAGGCCTGTCGCCGACATCGCATAACGTGCGTTCGGATTCAGAAGAAGTGTTTCAGATGTTCTGTGCAGCGTTCGCTCGGATTCAGAACATGTGCCGCAGACGTCGTCCAACGTGCGTGGGGATTCAGGAAACGGGGCGCAGACGTCGTGAAACGTTCGAATGGATTCAGAAGACGTCTCGCAGAAATTGTTCAACATTTGTCCGGATTCAAAAGAAGTATCGCCGACGTCGGGCAATGTTCGTCCGCATTCAGAGCACGTGCCGCAGACGCGGTACAACGTAGGTGGGGATTAAGAAAACGTTCCGGAAGCTCTACATGCTATACATCTCAGGCCCTATCTTGGTATTCCATCGTACTGTACATCGAGTTCTGTAATAAGCGAGAGCAGCTTTTTCTGTAGTGATGAGCGCACAAAGGGGAAAAGAAGAACCGTTACAGTCAAGGCGTTGTATTTTCGGAGTATGGCGGCGAAGCCCAGACCAGATGTTCGGCGACCAGTAGACCGGATGAGAATGCGCACCGAAACCTCAACCGAGTGGTTGTCCCGTACAATGTAGAGAATAGCCACTCTTCGCCATGAGCCCATCAGCAGCCTTACGTTCCAATGTGTCCACCACTCTTAAAACTAAGGAGGAGTTTTCCCAAATTATTTACTGCCTGACAAAGAATGACTAAGTAGGAGGACTTCACGTTCTTTAAACGATTCAAAAAAAAACAGACGCAATCCTTTCAAATTAAGAGTCGATGTTTCGAAAAGGAGTTCCCGGGAAATCTGGCAATAACTTTGTAGATTGAGACTTATTATACCATATTGAATTGCCTTGCTTTAGAAAGCGCCACGCGTTCTGCTCCCGCATTATAAACTCCCTGGCCCTAAAATATGGACGGGCATGAAGGCAGTTCTGAACTCTAAACCGAATAGTGTGCATGCACTGATGCTCCTCTATCTTTGTTGTAAAGCAAGGCATTATTTAACACAAGCTAAAGCTCCGAAAATGACATTTCACTGTGCATTCTATGGCTTCATTCAGATTTATTTATTTTTCTGCGGATTAAAACGTACTGAAAGACAGGTGAGGACGGCAAAATAACTATGTTGTGTGGCTTTGTTGTTTTGTGGAACTGTCAAGGCTAAAATTTAGCCTTAGAGAAAATATTCACAACAAAAATCCTTTGGATCACACATGAGCCGCTTTCAAGAGAGTGCAAAAAATCTCACTCTGCATTTACGCTAGCAGAGGCATAGTAATACCGATGTATTACCCAAAACATACGCTTTCTGATGCTGATGCTTATAATAGCAAAATTGATGAAATTCTCTCATGCAACCAGTAGTGCTCCCCTGAGCACACGTGTTGAAATACTGACAGCTTCACAACGCAAAAACGAAGGCCTGCAACCAGCGGTAATCCCTCTGCACTTTCGGAATTCCCCAGGAGTAAAGGAAAAAGTTGCACGAATGTTGCCAGTCATAGCCGGCACGCAAAAGAGTGCACCGCCATTGCAAAGCAGATCGATTTCGCCCGAAAAAAAAAACGAAGAAAATGGGCCAAATTCCAGGAAACCGCAGCACTCTAGGGCCACAAATACCTTCCTTTGTCCTCACAATCGAAACTCAATTTCAAGTCTCGAGTTAGTGAGTTGCTCCAGCACATACGCAGAAAAAAAAAACCGACAAAATCAGCCTAATTACAAACTTTGGGAACCACAGTGGAAAGTCATCTCTGTTGGGAAATGGCAGAATTCCTGGATGAAATGCTGACTTGATCAAACTTTAAAAATTACACAGTTAATGACAGAAGATATAAGCCGTTTCTTGGAGCCAATCTTTGAAGTTTACCCACTGTTAGGAAATTACTTAATGCATGAGCAGCATACCATGCCTGAGCACCATGCCTTCACGCTCAGGAGTAAAAAAAAAGTTCGATTCGACGACCAAGTAAATTGTCCAAGAATTTGAAGTCTATGAATCAACGCGAGACTGCCTGGAAAAGTTCCTTTGACACATATCGGTGCCTGTCAAAGGACACGGACCTTTAACAGGCACTGAGATTTTTTAAAAACAAATATCATATTTATGATCAGCGCCTTTATAACTGCACCTTAAGTGCGCTCATAAAACTGGCTAATAACAAACACAACAATTTTGAAGAGTTTCAGATAACTCACATAAGTCAACATAGTAAGTGGAATGTCACTATGGTTTGTAATTTTTTTTCTCTTTCCGGTATTTTGCCGTTCAGAACCCCTCATAAAGGAGCCAAAACCAATGATGGTCGCAAAATGAGAATAGAAGTAATCAGTAAATTTTGACATACCGTGTTTTTGGGCGCGTGGAGCGCAGTCGGAGGAAGTACCGGTTGCCGTGTGACCCGATTCTAGGTCCCTGGCTCGCATTTCCCGCCCAGGTAAACTAACAAGGGAAGGATCTGAAGCGTATGTCTGAAAGGGGGGGGGGGGGGAGCGAGTCATAGAGGGGGAATCCTCACCCCTCAATTAATATGAAAATGTGCTTATTCGTTAAGCTCAAGGAGTAGTGGGTCAAAATGGGGTACAACGCAGCAAGCGTTTGTGGGTCTTGTACGCCCGCGATGCCTCGTCAGCCAGTGGCCCGGAGCGCAGGTGGGTAGAGGTTTGACTCATGTGAGAGAGGTTGGGGATTTGGCTCCTCTGCGCTGCCGCATCTTTGCATTTCAACTGATTGGTTGAGATTTGGGGGATTCTGACGTCCATACCATTTTCAGACGTTTTCTGCGCATTTTTCCAGCTGTACGCTGTGGTATTCAACACGGTGACGTATAAATGTTCAACACCAATGATACACAGATGCAAAGTGCATGAAGCAGCACTGGGCACAATATGGGCAGCGTATAAAGGATACAGGATCTCACAGTTTGCTTCCATACATGGACCAATGACCTCAGGAAAAAACATCCCGCTCTGATTTTCAAGAGGGACCAGGATGCGACGTCGAAGATGGTTAAAATGAGAAACGAGGTGTGTGGATTCCGCAAATTAAGCTAGACTGCATCGATACCCTCTTTCCCTCATTTCTGTCTGTCACCTGGAAACCAGAGGTCTGCTGGAGGTTTTCTAAAACCTAAACCAACAATGTCCGCCAATGCTCGAGTGGTGACCCACCTGCTCACGCTGAAGTGTGGCCCACCTTTAGACAAGGAACCTTCGAGGGAAGAAATCAAGCTGGCCGAACGGACGACCAACATACTGAAGGGCTTCGAAGCACGTGAACTTGAAGTTGACGAACACTTGTGGTTAAAAATCCGGTCAGTAATAAACAAGTCGCAAGAAAGTTATTCTCCACAGCGTACAGCTGGAAAAATGCGCAGAAAACGTCTTAAAATGGTGTAGACGTCAGAATCCCCCAAATCTCAACCAATCAGTTGAAATGCAAAAACGCAGCAGAGGAGAGGAACCAAACCCCGACCTCTCCCACGTGAGTCAAACCTCAACCCATCTGCGCTCCGATCCACTGGCTGCGGAGACATCGCAGTCGTACAAGACCCACAAACGCGTGCTGCGCCGTATCCCATTGTGACCCACTACTTCTTGGGTTCAATGACTTGGCAAAAAATAAACACATTCTCATACTAATTGAGGGGTGAAGATTCTCCCTATATGACTCACTCCCCCCGTTCAGGAATACGCTTCAGACCCTTCTCTTGTAAGTCTCTCATAGCTCCGTGGTCAGTAATTTGGTATCAGACTCACTTGGGAAGAATAAAGCGCAGACTTGTTCATCGGTTGGCCACCGGCAAGTAATCGTATCACCACCTATATATAAAAGAGCTTGCTCGTCGAGAGATGAGGCGTATCTCACGCAGGTTAGAAACCTTCTGCCCAATGGAATCGTTTCGGATGTGGTCCATGCGCGTGACTTCGGCCGTCCAGCCCAGCATCTTCATCTCCATGACACTGAGGCGCGTTTCAACTTCTTTGGTCGTAGACCAACATTCAGCATGGAATGCTGCTGCTGAAGAAGTGCAGCCTCCTCCTGCTTGACACAAGGCAACTGCGGGCGTTTCTGAGCGTTCAGAAGACGTGTCGACTACGTCTGTTATCAGCGTGAGAGGACCCCTTAGAGGGAGGGGAAGGGCAGTAAGGGGGCACCTAGAGCAACCAGAAAGGAGGGACCTGTAGGTGGAGGGGGCAATAAGAGAATAAGGGGGATCAGTAAGCTGATGTCGTGCAACGAGCGTCTGAATTCAAGAGAAATGACCGACGCCGACACCGACGTTGCGTAACGAGCGTCTGGATTAGGAAGACATGTCAACGGTGTCCTGTAACAAGTGCTGTTGAACATGAGAACGGTTGCAGAGCAACCGGAGGGGCAGAAGTACTGAGCATCACAAACCTGTGACGTTGCCGGAGAGAATGCCTATGATAAAATTAGGGCAGTGAAGAACGGCTTCATGCCGTAAAAGTACACAACGGAGCCTTGGTGTTGGGGGATTTTAAGTTTTACGGAGATTTTTTTGGCCTTTCATAGCACTGGCGAGACGCAGGAGTATACCAAAGACTCTTCCATGGGTTAGTAATGTTGCTAGGTCGCGCGAAGCGAGCAAGTGCGAAACACGCCGTTAGGCGTCTCTCGCACTTCCTATATAATACAAATTCCACATACGCGTGCAAGTCGTCTCCACGGCATCCCGTAGAAGTAGAATGCGTGGCGTATCCCAAAATGAATTAATTGATGCCACCCTTTATCCTTTTATAAGCCCGCGTCTATAATGATTTCACGATATGATCACGTAGACGTAGAATGTCATGCGCAACAAAATTCATTCCTATCATAGATGACCCCATGTACGTCTAACGTGCGCCAAGCATTCTATTGTGCTTCTGCGCCGACTACTGTGGAGGCAATGCCACTTGTGCCATGAGTTATGACAGCTATCCGATAAACAAGTCGCAGTTTTTAGTTACTGTGATCCGTAGCAGGTATCCTTCGTAGATCGCTTATAAGCATGAACAAATGCTCATATAGCAGTATTACTGCATCACGAAGTATTATAGCTTCCTGAAGACTGACAACCTAGACAAAGCGCTACTGTACCGAGCCATTCAAGGTTTTTTTTTTAAAAGAAATCAACTCCTCGAAAAAAGCCAGGCTGTACAGCAACCACAAGGCCATGCATAATTTACAGAAAAGAAACCTGCATAACTTTCCATGAGCCACACCGAGGGAGTGAACTGGGATCTTAAAAACAAAATATTAGGTTGTCCCATAAGTCCTCGCCGTTTTTTTTTTTTCAACGATTATTGCGGATTTCGCCGGCGATCTCTAGCATAGAGCTATACAGCATTTGAAAGAGAATGGTCTACTCTACCAAAACGTTGATTTTCTTTATTCATTCTGAATTTTGTCAATTTTTAGGTCGTTAAAGTGAAAAGTGAAAAAGTGATCTGCTCAGTCGCTTCTCTCCGCTTAGGTTTGGAATTTTTTTGCGCAGTTTTTCATAGCATTTGGAAGACAATGTTCTGTACTAAAAGAATGCATGTTGGTCCTGTTTGCTCATATGTCCTTTATTGACTTTTAGGTCATCAATTTGGGATGTCCGACTTTTCCGCCCGAACATTTACCGAAACTTCTGCTCTGTGGTAGGGCTTTTTTGCTTGGTGTTATATGTCTTTCGGAAGAGGACGTCTTGCTCAATAAGAATTTGTGTCGCGTTTATTGGGTCATTCTGATTTCTGTCGAATACCAACAAAATTCCAAAAAGAGAAAAATCATCTTCACCAACAACTTCTTCTCCTTGTTCAGTTGTTGATATTTGACAGAAATCAGCATGAGCCAATGAACGTGACAAAAATTCTTATTGAGCAAGACACCCTCTTCCGAACGACATATAACAGCAAGCAAAAAAGTCCACCACGGAGCAGGAGCTGTCGGTAAAAATTCGGACGGAAAAGTCGGACGTCCCAATTTGATGACCTAAAAATCAATAAAGGACAAGTGAGCAAATAGTACCAACATGTATTCTTTTAGTATAGAACATTGCCTTCCAAATGCTATGAAAAACTGCGCAAAAATTCCAAACCAAAGCGGAGAGAAGCGATTGCGCATTGACACTTTCACTTTTCACTTTAACGACCTAAAAATTGTCAAAACTCAGGACGCAATAAATGCTCTGATAGAGCAAGTTATTCTCTTTCAAATTCTATATAGCGCTATGCAAGAGATCGCCGGCGAAATCCGCAATGAGTTGTTGAAAAAAAACGGCGGGAACTTATGGGACAACCTAATACTTGTTGACAGGCAACTCCAGGACGTTCCTTAATAGTTCGCTTCCTACTGTTATAATTGTCTGTCGCCTGTACCTAACAACCTGTACCCGATTTACTTGTCGTGTTTTGGTTTTTAACATTCATGTTCTGTTCGTTCTAATTTTTGCGTGACTCTCCACGTATAAATAAATAAATAAATAAATAAATACTTTCTGTGTATTAAAGCCTACTGGAAGTACTCGGCAGAATATGGAGAAGAGTGCGTATTACTATACAGTCCATTACCACTGATCGTGAGATTTCCCTATGAATCATTTTTAGGACAAACTTTGTGCCTTCTTTCGCGATTCTCTTAAAAGTCCTTATGCACATTTCGTTAGTAAACTACGATGGAACAGCAAAGGAACAGGGAACAGAATGCCATTACGTATTTCAGAAAACCTTCAATTTAATTCAGCGTTGGAGAGTCTTTCAGCTTTATGCTGTCATTTTTTACCGGAAGATTTTGTTACCATTTTTCTGCAGAAGATATATTTGGGACAACAGCAGTGGTCAGAGGAGAGGGAGACTGAGCACTTCTGCCCAACATATGTCGTTTATTTCGTTTAATTAAATAATGCCTAAAAAAGTCTCCAAAAAATTTCCTTTGAGAATCGCCAATTATTTCATTGTGCAAATGGAAAGCACACTGCATGCCGACAGTACGAACCAGGGGTGCACACAAAATTCTGTCCGTTAAATTTTTTAAACGAAATTTTAAACGGAAAATTTTCGTTAAATTTCCGGTAAATCGTTAAATTTCGTTAAAAAAATACAATTAACTGCAAACCATTGTTTCAGGTGGAAAAATCAAGGAAAACCTTATAGGTTTCAAACTTCAAGAGGCCAGCAGCTAAAGTTCAAGGAATGGAGTGTAACACTGCAATGAAAATAAACAAGTCAACATCAACAAACATCAACAAGATGATCACCGGCAAGGCATCTTATCATAAAATGTGCGATCAGGCAGAACCCGGAGTTCCCCGCTTTCGTAGCTCTTTGCGAAACCGCTTCGTGTGACTGTTCCACGAGCATATAGATACGAGCAACAGTCCATGAAGTACGGAAAGTTATAATAAAAATGCAATTAAAAGCCTATCAGATGTTATCACTGTCGAACGCACGATTTTCGAGTGCCTTGTGCGCGGTACCAATCCATTTTTGCAACGTCGGGACCGTGACGCGGTGTCATGTCACACGGCCCCACACTGCAGAAAGGTGTGACATGTCGTCAACGTGTTAACGTTCAGAAAAAGTAGCTTTCCTAATTTTTCTTATTAGCGTTTCTCTAAAGTCGTTTAAACTACGTCTAGCGGCTGAAAACATTCTCTCCGTCTCGACTGTTCCAGGTGGCGAGCAAAAATATTCTGGGATAAGCAACGCCACGTGAGGATAGGCATATCCTACGAGTAGGTTAGACTACTATCTTGTATCTTTGTGGATTCGTTGAGGTGCTTGGAGAATCGGCGAAAAAACTTCTAGCTCCAAAATGCATTAATGGATTAGGATAAAGAACGGCATTACTCAATTTCTTTTGGGATGCGCCACGCATTCTTCTTCTACCGATACCGGGATATCGTGGAGGCGATCCGAGTGCGTACTTGGCCAAATAATGACTTGCGTTGGCCAGCCGATGAAGAAGTCAGCGCTATATCCTTCCCAGACAAGTCTGATACCATTTCCCCCAGAAGAGGTGGAAGGATTGGTTGGCCCAGTTTTCAACAATGTTACAGGCGGACCAGAAGCCTGGTATCAGGTACACGCGATAGCCGATACCTCCTCCTACTACGCTACACGCGCCCCCAAAATCCATTTAAAAGTTCCAAAATTCAAAACAATTTCATGAAAACGTTAAAATATTCTTGCTGACTTCAATAGTTTTTTCAGGAACAGTCTTAATTGGGAGGATGAGGCCCGCATCATTAGTGAAGAGAAAGGGTAAATGTGATAAACGCACTGAGAAAAACGTCCGTTAAATTTCTAAAAATTTCCGTTAAGTCGTTAAGCCAGATTTTAACGGGAAATGCCGTTAAATCGTTAACCGTTAAATGTGCACCCCTGGTACGAACGACTCCAGGCAGTGTACCCTGGCATTTCTTTCTCTACAAGCGATTCAGTGTTGCTTCGTAGGCAATAATCACTGCTCTAGGCAGATAAACGTTTTATAGAGGTAAGCCTTCTATGTAGCTGGTAAGACAGTCACAAAGTTCAGTGTTCACAAATTTTTGTGCACTACAGAACAAATCAGAGCTCATTAATGAAACTTTAGGGAAATGTCTGTCCCCCACCCTAAATTCCGCACACTCTTCTCAAACGCCTGTCGCTGCCGTGTGCTTTCAATTAAGCCAGCAATTCCATAAAAAGCGAAAAAGCAGCCAATGGCGACGATGAAATCAGCATAGTGCATTAGCCGTTCGAAAAACTTCATGACTAAGGAATGCGATGGCGCGCTATTCAATACCACATTCCGCTCTTCTCGATTAAGCCACATCTCGATCGATAACCACAAAAAACACACGAGTTTACCCCTGCCGAATAATTAGTAGCGGCATCTCAACTATGTGGGCGTGTGGAGCTGTAGCAGGACAGCTGGCTCTTGCGTGCACCTCGAATCGATCTGGTGTTCGGATAGCTCCCCGGCCAAACAAACGTTCCATCCTTCCGAGTCGATAAGTCGGTACAGGCTTACCTAGAAACACCGAAAACGTAGCAGAGTCAGCTGTCGGATAGTTTACGTACGATATTGTGCTGGTAAAATACGCGTTCGAATTTTCTGCAAGAAGTGCTTCGATGTTTGCCTAGCGGTGTTGCCAGGCTATGCATACCCAATGTTCAATGCATTATCGTTGTCAGTATAAGCAGCTGACTTAGATAAGTGTCTCATTAGGAGACTGAGGCTGAATACACAACGCGTACTGCGCTGCAGTTGGCTTGAAACACAAGCTGTTCGATAACGATAATGAATGCCACACTTATTGAACGGCAAGTATATACACTCGAAAGCTTCACAGAACAATTCGAGAGGGATGTGTTAAAAGGAAAAATGATGAAGGCCAGCGTTAACCAATCCCTTTGCGGGATGCGCCACACATTTTGATATCATGAAGGCATTTTGAATGTGTATTTGTCCTACACAATGATTTGAGGTAGCCAGCCGATGAACATCACAATACGATGTTTTGTTGTGATCGAAACTCTAGCGCCAGGCGGGACTCGAACCCGCATCTCCAGCAGACCAGGCGGGAACGTTCTACACCATTACACCACCGGTGCTGATCGAATGCAACATCCAACAAAACGTCGTTATAAAAGCTTACAACCTCGATACGAGCCACTTGAGGCTTAAGGAAAAAGAAATGAACATAACATTGTTTTATCCATCCAAAACAAACCTGGCACAGATTCGCTAAACCCGGAGGGATAGAAAGCCACGCGAAGAACCCGAACCAAGAATCTGATCCGAAGTGCAGATGACAGTCGCGTCTCGTCCAACTGCATCACCACGTGCGACAGGCCTAACACAATCACCGGTCCAATCCAAAATTGTACAAGATCAGGCTTCTTTTAAACGTACCCAGTCTTTCCTTGCAGATTGCCGGGTAGAAGAACTCCAGAACACATATTCTAATGAAATCTACTTTCACAGGGTTTTTAAACATTTTCGACACAGTACGGTTGGGGATTGGGATGTAGTCTATGGCGGCCTTGCACATTTTCGATACGTGGTCTGCAGTAGGATAGAATATTTCGCTTTTCCAGCGGATCCGCACCCTCCCCCACTAGGATTGTGCTAGAATAGTGGTCTCTAGTTTGAAAAAAAGGCAGGAAAAACTCATCGTGATGTAACCCTAACTCGAGAGACCATTCAGGGTAAACGGTATGTTTTGACTCGACACCATCTACCCTGAATATCCTCCATGACTCAGGTGTAGATGGGGGCAATAGTCCCAGTTGTGGACGGCCTCATCCAACTAGGAATGCATCGTCATCGTCATAAGAGTGTCCCCCCGTCGTCATCCTGTACTGCGCCTCTTTTTCTGAAAACCTATTCTGAAAGTGTGCAAGTTAAGGGCTTACTTGTGAAGTCTTGTTGAAATAACACCCTTTAATAGAGCTTTCTGGGATTTCTAGGGATGTTTCTCGTGACTCCTGTAAGATATTATGCGATTTTGTCCTGGTTTTGAAGACCTGACTAGAGTAACCGCCCTCTATAAGGTTACAATGGAAGAAGCAGCAAGCAATCGCAGAGAGCTTTAATCCATCTGGCAGATTCCGCCTCCTGCGCCTTGAACAAAGACTAAGGGTCAAAGTAGCGTTAGGGTCAAAAATAGAGAGTTACTCGGATAAGGATAGCCAGTCCCGGATTAGGTCACGATATCGGCTAGAAGAAATCCTGTGTTAAAAATCTCTATAATATTGATGAATGGGAGGAAAACAATCCCAGTGGGTCACGAAAGTTTGTAAAACCGCTGTACCAGCCTCAGAAGAACACTCTCCTCATACCTAATAACTTCGCTGCGAATTGGAAAACGGGGACCGAATCTTGCCACTGGAAATTGTTCTGAACTTTGCAGGTGATCTAACAACGAAACCCATATCGGAGATGACGCGTAGAGGGTCTGACAATGGCTTCGTAGATATCTCAAGGTGTGACCAACAGCAGTTTAGCAACTCTGTTGGGAGAAAATTCTGTGGTCCTACTACTTCACGAGCTACAGTTCATCACATGTGCAATCAATTCACGTAACCTTAGAAGAATTCTCTAAAAATCGTTTGCTTGTTGAAATATGTATCCAGCAACAATAGCAGATGGCCATGGACTTTAATTATCATCAGTCTTTCAACCTTCTATTAGGGTGGGCCAAAAGTAATGAGACTCTCCATGCCGTACCCACATATGTCGTGACTGGAGTCCGGTGTCGGGCTTCTCGTATTTGTATGTTTGTTTGCTGCTTACTGAAGGCCACCTGAGAAATGACCACTTTCGCCCTTTACAGAGGCATGCCAAAACCCCAGTCTGTCTCTTGCCGAAACCCCAGTCTGACGAGTCGACCTGTGCCGCGCAAATCTCCCACAATTCCCAACCCCGAGCAGCCTGGACTCAATAGTCACACAAGATGAAAAGTACATACGTCTTCTACCTTAACCCTGCCAAGCAGCGAGTCTGGGTGAGGCCTGGTGATCTGTTACCGACCTTCGTTCGGCGGGATGTTCACGGCGAGAAGCACCTTCTGAGCTTTTGGATCCGCGCCCATAGACCTGTATACTGGAAGCTGTTTTCCAAAAGCAGACGATGGACTCCAAGGCCATGGTGAACGAAATAGATAAGATGGACCTGCGATTCGCACTTATTCGGTCTCGGCACTTCAAGAAGGTCCTCCTCCTCGACAACGCCGCATCCCATCGGGCAAAAGTGACCACGGATAAGCTTGCTCAGCTGGGCTACGTTCATATGCCTCACCCACCGTATTCGCCGGACATCTCTCCATGCGACTACCACTACTTCTTGAGCCTATAGGACTTCATGGTCAGAAGGGACACAAAGACGCAAGCAGGCCTCGACAACCATAACGAGCAGTGGATCAGCACCAGGCCCAAGCAGTTCTGGAAGGATGGGATCAGCAAGTCGGCTGATCGATGGCAGCAAAGTCATTGACCTTAATGGCGAATACATTCCTCAGCACCATTGAGTTGTAATGGAGTTATAAAGAGATAAAGAAATTTGTTTAATTCGTCTCATTACTTTTGGCCCACCCTAATATCTGTTTTTCCTTTAATTGCAAAGCATTGAAAAAAGCTATTTTATTAAATTATTGAACTCATTTTGACAGACAGTCAACGGATTCTTATGTTAAAAAGAATACATTTAGACTTATGATAGTGAATATTCTTCTACACAGAATTTGAAAAAGGTTTGATTAAACGCGTGGATCAGCTTGTTATCCCTTGACAGCGAGAATACTGTTGAGGTTCTCGAGGGAGGAGATGTGATTAGCTTCTTTTAGACCATGACCCTTGTTGCCTTTGTGCACGAAAATGCATTTTCTTTCAAGGAAACCTATCATTATGATAGGCCAAGTCCAAATTAGAGCATTAACAGACAACATTTCTTCAGCTTATGATGTTCCGAGTTTTTCTGTCTACAGTTACAGGGAAAAGTTAGGAGTGTTTAAGAGAAATTTCGTACCGCCCAATTTTAGAGTGAGCTCGCGAGCATGATGATCATTGTGTTCTGCAACAGCTCCACTTAATTACACCTCAACAATATCCCTTATCAAACTGGCACTTATCATTCCTATGGTCAGTCGGTGGTGACTCTACAGCATCGGTTCCCTTGGACTGCCCAGCTCTATTGACTCCACACGCAAAGGCGACATCGTCAGACATGCAAGACCTCCTTGAAATTCCCTCCAGCCCCTTTCCTCACGCTGCTCGCCCTCTATTATCTTTGAGAAATCTAACACATGCCGCGATTCCATGAACGATGCGACGCATCCCAGATGGCCAGTGTCAAGTAGACGGCATTCGTCAGAATAATCAAGGGCTTCGCATGCAGTAAGCAAAACCATTTGACTGCGCTAATATCCACAGCAACCGGTTGGCTGTTTAGACATATGAAAAGCTAGCATATGCGAAGGCATTAAGATCCAGAACACCTGTTCAACACGTGGAATTTCTCAGAGGCAGATAGGAACACTCGTCTTTTGTCATTCCCTCATTTCCTTTTGAATATTTAGTGTTATAGATATCTCGATTTCTTACAGAGTTACAAAACTGTCGACATTGCACTGCCATTCACAGATACGCTAAATTGATCAGGAAGCGTTTCACACTCAAAAGTCCTCTGTACTAACAGTACAGCAACGTCGAAAATTAGGCTCTTCCAAGGGCTACAAGTAGGAGTTGAGGAGTCCCACCCTTCATGTGTGTCCCAGAAATCCACACTAGCGTCTGAATTGATCTACAATAATGCATTCTGACCCGTTGTCAGCGGTGGCAAAACTGAAAGCTAGCTTATAAGCAGAACACCGTCAGCTGGCCTACCTACAATATGGGCTATTTTGCAATTTTCGAGCCGGAAGAGGCCATGGAGTATATTTGTTTCGTCTTTATAGCGACACCCCCTCCGACTAGGATAGAACCGCCTGCATTAATAAAGGACAAGTATTGAATGGGGCGCTAATCAATTCCTTCTGGGAAAAGCCATACATTTTGATTCTATGGAATGGTGTGGAGGCAATTTGAGAGCATATTTGGAATACACTCAGATTTATGGTGTTCAGCCGATGAAAAAGTCTCTGTTTTATCCGTCCCAGAGAAGTCCGGCTCAAATTGACCGAGCCCTGAGGAACGACCCTGAGGAAGGTTTGGTTGGCTTGGACGGGAAACCCGAACCAAGAAACTCGACTAAGAGTACAGACCACAGCCGGGCCTCCTATGACTACGCCATAATGACACCATGCTAATCCTCCTCCTCAAAAATCAAATGGTATTCCAAAAAGCTCGTCAGAATTACTCAAACGTTCAGCTGAACTCTGTCCAACTCCCTTCACCAAAGGCAGTAGCAAAGCTTAAGTATTTTAGTTGGGCTCGAATTCGAATACATTCGAGAAATACGATTTTTTTGAATATTCGAATTCGAATACATTCGAAAAACGCGATTTTTGAACATTCGAATTCGAATACTCAAACCCGAATGGAAACCATTCGAATAGGTCATTCAAGCTCAACTATATTAAGTAGCAAGCAAAGGCCTTCGAGGAAAATTCGGCCCAACACTCTAAAGATTTGCTACCAGTTAACGTTGTATGTGGTAGACGAACTGGTCTTGAAAGCAATGACTTAAGCATGGCAGCGGATAGAGGTCTTAATTTCACTGCACAAATCGTGAACTACACAGCTAGGTGGTATATAGTCCAAATAGACTGCCCTGACCAACACTCCAGAGTATAGCCTGCGCGGTAGGTAGTGTGATACGTCCACACCCTAACAGCGCCTTCTACCCACTGCAATGAAAGAACAGTTCTTCTGCCCGTCATTCTCATTCAGCGTTCTGTAGTTCTTCGATAGTGGGCCCTGCAATAGCGCCGATTCGACCTTCACATCGAATTCAAACGAACTGGGCCACCAAGATAACCACCTGTCACTTTAATCAGCCTTTTTCACATAAGGATGTCTCCCCACCACATGGTGACTTGTTATAAAAATATACATTTCAATGCGTTAAACACTTCTGTTTCACACTCTTTTGCAGTTCCAAAAAATACAAGCTTGTAAGCTGTCAAAATGATGCTTTGTTACGATCAAAACTCCAACACTAGGCGGGACTCGAGGAAAGCACATCATAATAACGATCCGATGGGTGCAAGAATTTTGGCGACACCGGAGAGCGAACCATAAAACCCACTCGGTGCACCCTAGAAACGACATCGCTACCCACTGCGCCAACCGACCGCATTTGGTGGAGTGGCGGCAGAGCGTGATGAACTTCGCGCTCAAGTTTTCATACGCCTTTTTTCGACAACATAAGAGCATTTCGAAAAATATTAACTATGGTTTCGGACTCCAACACGGGACCCTACATCCCGTAAAAATTGCGTCGCAATCGCTCACTGCAAGTTTGAAGGCTCTCCTCGTTAAGAGTGTCCAATTCGGCGAGAAAATTGTATATATTTATGGTGTGACATTCAAAAAATTACTGTAATCAATCGCTAATGGACGATCTTGTGAATACTCGGCGATCTTCATATCTCCATATACCCACAGCAATTTTCTTACCCTGGTACAGAGATTGATGGAACTGCCCTTGAAGTTGAGAGAGTGCCTTCAGAATAAGATCAAATTTGTTTCCTTGTTTAAATTTACCACTGAGCGGTCGCGAACTCACTACGTCGCAAACAAAAGGAGGAGCCGCAAAATAGTGAGTTGGACTTATACGCAGAAAGAGCGGAACCAAAGGACGAAAAACAAAAGGGATAGAGAATAGGAAAGGACAAACCATACGTACAACACAAAGTACAGATACACCACAAAATCTTCAGCGAAATTTACTTGTGACACTTCCATAACTACAATTCTAGGCGATATAGGATGATATGAACATGAAGTTAGCTGCATCATTTGTTACTGGTTACATTACCTTCATCAGCCGCAATTAGTCAGATGGATAAGTCAAAATTGTCAGACAAACAACCAATGCATAGAGTTGAAGGAACAAAGATAAGCTGCAATGCACACATCCTGTTTTAGCGGTGCAGATGCACTCATCAATTGCTTCAATAAATCGAACGCGTTCCGTTACTGTATCATATACTTTGCAAAGCTTCTCCACCCGCAAGCACAAACCATACAACACAATACCAACGACTTCAATCTCACCGAGAACGCTATAAACCTCACCAATACAACTAACCGTGGAGGACAAAACACTTGCGTAGCAACGCTAACACCAAGACAGATCTGCGTTTTAAAAAAAAAAACTTCGAGCGGGACAAACGTACAGAACTAGGAGGGATTCCGTCATATGCCTAAGGACAGTTTTCCTTGAGCAGCGCCCCATGGTAGGTAATCCTTTCCTTACAGCTCAGGTTTTTTATTGATTAAAAAACGACTAGATTTGACCTATGCCAGTCACTCAGGTGCGATCAACAGTGGACCAATCACATCACACAGGGAAATCCTGCTCACGGCTGCCCTCCTCATTGGACCCACTCCTGTTCACAAGCCCTCATTGGTCTCTTCTACCCAAATTCGCGACGTCATTTTCCGAATAAGTCTCCTCATCCAGAAGAAAGAGATCTCAGCGTGGGGAAACCAAATTGGACAGTAGCAGGCCTAACTCATCAAACCACATTTTTAGAGGGAACGCCTAGTCCTAGCGCCGTAACGTGGAATGCCACTAACTTGAAGTATATGGCATGGAACTACTCAAAGGATCGGGAATGGTACCCATCCATAATCCACAACCAAATCGAACTCTAACGGTTATTACAAAGAGAAGAACACGGAAAGCCTTTTGAAAAAGAGCATAGCTAATTCCTCAGATTGAAACGAACTGGTCGATACCACAGACACATGGAACAAGGAGATATATTCTCTATCAATATCTTACAGCGAGCGGGTAGGAATCGGCTTCGTTGAGCACACAATAAATCTATAGAAGCGCACAATTCTATCATGAAAAACTTCAACTCGACCACATAAAACTTGCGAAAATCATGACAATGAAACACGACGATATGTCAGTCAAAAGTGACGAGTGGTTCACATGGTACGGATATGAGTGACGGCTTGGTTAGTGGGGTTACCACCAGCGGAAGAAAGGACTTCTCGTCTGCACCTTCTGCTGGTACGCGTCGTGCCATGATCGCCTTGTCGACGACGGCGTCGGTGCTGGTGTTTGTGTTGTTGTTGTTGCTGCTGCTGCTGCTCCCGCTGCCGTCGCCGTCGAAGACTGTTCTTGTATAGAGCCTGTTGAGAACTGTGGATTGGAAATCCCGGTGTCCGCTGGAATAACTATCATGACTTGGTCAAACAGCCAATTTGTTAAACTCCATTCGAAAATTAAAGTGGAACATATATCATTTTCACGGTAAATCTAACATTTCATTGGACAATTCAAACCAAAGGGGACGCTCTTCCAAGCAAGCCTGACGCCTTTTAAATCAAGCTGGACATCTTCCAATTCAAAATGAGCGTCTACCAAGAAAAACCAGAGACTCTCCAACACGGTTAGAATAATTTTTTATTTAAGGAAAATCCAGTTCGAATTTCTTTGCAATTTTCAAGTTCACCTGCCCCTACAAGTTAATGCACTACTTCAAATTTTATAAAAAACTATCCTTCAAGGAAAAATGAATTGAATTTTGTTTCAAAATTCAGGAACGCTACAATCATTTAGTGTATGAAAAAGACATCGCGCCATGGACTTGACTAGATCGTTGTCATTTTGGTCTGATTGATAGTGTAAATGCTGCTTATTTGTAATTTTTAGAGCCGTTTTTGTTCTCCCGCTTACATCTGTGTTAGCCCTAGTTTATACTTGCGCTGTAACGCAGCGCGGCATCAGGATCGCCAAAGGCATCGATTTTCCGTACCGCCCAATCGATGTCTGTTCCCATTTTGAAGCCGCGGCGTCCAGCGGCGCAACCGTAAACTAGGGCTGGTACATGTCGCGTAGGTGAGCAGCATTGGTAGGTGGGAGCGCACCAGCCAATGATAACCAAACTGAACACATACCGAACACATGACAGCCCATCAGTGTACCAACTGTACATGCTCCCTCTGAATGGCACGCCCAATCAATGCGGTCTGATTGGTTTAGGCGTTCCCACCTACCAATGCTGCTCACCTATGCGACATATACCCTAGGGCTTACCCCACACAAACAAAACTGTTGCTATCAATCGAACAAAAATCGCAACTATCTAGTCGAGTGCATGGCACAATCTATTCCTTCAATACTCTAAATGACTGTAGCCTTCCTGCATTTTAGTATAAAATTTAATTCATCATTTGCCCGTGAAGGATAAGTTTTTATTTTACTTTACAGGGACGTGAACAGAAAACATAAAACGTTCACGTATTATGAAATAACCTAAAAACAAATCTACTCATTAGGAACAAGCACAAAAATCCAAATTGGTCAATAAAAGCATATTTTAGAAAAAGGAAGCAAAGGAAGCTAAATAGCACAGCACTGAGCAGACAGCCAATGAATAGAAATCAGAATGAGGTGGGGGAAAGTTATTATAAACTGAGGTTGAAAAATGAGACTTACGAAGGTTGTAATCGACGGTCAAGATGCTTTATAAAAAGACTTATGGACATCTGTAGCGACACTTCCCTCATGAAGGGAAGGAACAACCGAAAAGTTCTATGAGAAGAAAGCACGCTCTGATCTGACTTTTTGCTAAGGAGTCGGACAGACTTACCCCTCCTTGACTGGTAGTGGTATTGCTAGGTACAAAACGGAAGAAGTTCACAATGTCGACTTTAGATGTCTTTGAAAATTTTGAATAACATAATGATATCATTTTTAGTTCACCCCCTCCTAAGTGACGACAGGAACAAATGACGAGCTCTGTCAACGCCGTTAGGAGTTAAGGAGTCATCGAGATTGAAGCATCTAATAATCATTTTTTCGTGAGAGGTTGTTTTAGACGCTCTCCAGAAGATTGGTATACCTCTTTTTTAAACGACTGAAAACAGTGGTACCATTTTCAACTACTGAGCGAATGTATGTTTTGTACGCAAGTACCAGGACTTTAGGATTCCTAGATTTTAGCGTTCTAAATAAGCTGTACATTGGGCCAATAACCTTGTTTACTACCATTTTTGTGCCGCAGACATCGCTCAACGGGTGCCAGGATTCAGAAGACTTCCCAACTGTCATCCTAGGTGCGTCGGTATGCAGAAGACTCCCTAACATTAGCAACAGCATATTATGGTGGCCGATGGTGTTTCGATCGGGGATTCGGTCCTATTAGTCGCTCAGAAAATCAATATCGATCGATATTATCCATTGTTGAGCGGCGTTGTCGGTTCTCTCCAGACTTCTAGGTGAGCGTTCCCTGATTATGATGGCCGAAGGAAGGTCGGTCAGGAAATTAGCCACCATGACGAAGTTTCGCACAGGCAATCAATATCGGCCGATATTATTGATATTTTGAGCGCTGATATCGGTATCCTCTCAGACCTTATATCGATCGTTTCCCCTGTTCTCTCTCAGACTTAATCGATCGGGGTGGGTGTTCCGTGATTATAATGACCGAAGGAAGGTCGACCAGCTAATCAGCCACCATCTTGAAGCTTCCATCAAGCAGTCAATATCAACCGATATTACTGATTGGTCAATGTCATGTTCTGGAAGGCGCTTCTTTTGATTTGGACATTGTTCACTTTGATTTCAAGGGCATATATACTTCGCGCGCTGGATTATTATGCTATTTCTACCTGCCAAGGTCTTCCAATATTAAGGGCTGGACCAGGAGAGGTCAGCCAAGAAAGTTCGTCGGACCTATGCTCGGTTCGACTACGGCTTTAACCAAGTCTTGCTCCTTGGTCCTCAATTTTCGGCAGTGCTTTGACCAGTCTCCATACTACTATAGATGTGTTTTTAACAAAGGAGACGGGAACGATGTCTGGAGTGACAGAGTAGGATGATGACCAGCTTTGAATCAGATCCACAATTTCTTCTTTGTGAAACCGAACAGCCCAGGTCATTCGGGGAAACTGTTGTGTGGCGGTACAAACAGGGGATGAGCCTGTTATATGTTTATTCAACGCTTTGTGAAAGGATATGGCGAGAAGTTCACCCTGTTCTGCGTCGGTTATGGCAGGCCTACCGTCATCGGAAAGTAGTTATGGCACGGGTTTGTTCTTGCCCGACGGCAAACTAATATACTTGAAGAAAATTTAATTTGTTACAAAAGTTCGAACAGTGTATTCACTCATAGGGGCAAGTTAGTTTAAAAAGATTTAAGAATTTTTCGCTAAATCTTCCTTCAACGAGAAATATTCAAACTGTGTTGGAGAGTCACCAGCGTAAACTGGAGTACACTCATTCTGATTTGGAAGATGTGCTGATTGATTTCGAAAGCGTCGTCCTTGCTTAGAGGAGTGTTCAATTTGATATGAAGTGTCCAGTTTGTACTAAAATGGGATATAATGCCTCCCTGAAACATCAAACGTCGCGCTTTTACAACCCAAAGCTATTCGCAGTGCTTTGTGAATGCACAAATACAAATGGCGCACCATGCATGAAGGAATAGCAGCGTTAAGATAGCCACTTGGAATAATCACAGACTTAACTGTCGTCACCTGACTGGATCTTGCAATGTGGGCCGAATTCAAATTTAGACCACTTCAAGATGCTATGTGCACTTTGGGTCATGATGAATAGACTAATGCCTTTTTTATAGCCGACCTTTCAATGACTTCTGTTCTCTCATTTAGCCCCCACTCTCTGTGCACCCATCTAACGCTGCTTATCGTGCAACGATTTCCGTTTTATAATTCGATTTAAAAAGTCAATGATGACGCCACTTATCCCTTATCACGTGGAGATGGAATAACACAGTATGTACCATCCACAAGTGGATAGTGGGTTCGACACCGAGTCCACATCACATCACGGCATTTGCCATTCTTTCAGGGTGGCGGAGTTGATAACGACAATCTGAAGACAACCCGACTCTTCCTTCGCACGTCATTTTTTGGGTCATATGCGAATGTCATGCCCTTCCACAATGCCCTTATCTCTGGGATGTTCAAAGGAGAAAAACAACGTGAAGGAAAAGAATGGCTGAACTGTACTCTAACCCCTCTACTGTTGCCTTTCTCTGAAAATATCCCCGTCCTTACTAGCAGATTCTTCTTACCTAGCTTCGCTTTCTGTTGCTTATGCTCGCTGATGTTGTAGCGGCATCTATTTTAGCATAATTGATTGGTTATGTGAGTGAATCAATAACATAAATTACACGCCGTGGCTCCGTGAAGCGAGCGATTTTGATCTTCACCGCGTATGTCATTTCCATATCTGGGAGTTCTGCCCCGGTCATAGCAAACCTAGATGTTCTTCTACATATATATAATGTAATGTGTGATGTAACTGTGTCTTAACGTTTGTATTTTGAATGTTTTTTTTTTACAAATTCTCTTGAGGCTGCAATATAACGAACGATACATCACAGTCTTCGCATTACTTTCTTTTCCATGTTTTCTTTCACTCCCGCACTGGAAGACACTGTTTGTCAACCAGCTATGAAGAAATATAAGCAAACTATCTTGTAATGTAGCAATCTCTGTAATGTCCATAACAAGTTGAAGCCAGCTGCTCAAAATGTAGGTCCCTCGCCTGTACTGCTACTGTTGGAATCCAATTTCCACCAGTTCCACGCGAACACTACCTTGAATCTCACGCATGGCTAAACTCATTGTGTTCCCTCACTCCAAAGTTTTTTCTTCACGGTACAGTGTCTCCCTGACGTATATTTTTGGAAACACTACGCACATGGGAGGACTCGAGTTGAAGAGCGTCCTTGATAGAAAGAAGGACGAAGTGAAATACCGGATTACACCTGGTGGTGGTTCAGCTTGAGAGGCATGGCTCTAGTCTATGGATCAGCATCAACGACTTTGAAAACAGGCCTTGGCTCACACCATATGTAAATTCCACTGAGTTGGTGGGAGCAAGAAGGGCTTAGCTTCCCGTCAAGATGGTACTTCTTTCCAAGTCTCTATGCTCTCAGCAGGAGAAACCACCATCAACCGAACCACTATAAAACCCCCTCATAATGCGACTGCCATTACAATAACTTGACAGACTATTCTTCCGAACCTCCATAACAAGTTGACTAATGGTTATGGTAAGGCATGCGGGTAGAGAAGACATCCTATTCTTCATCTGTGATCGTTTGCGTGCCGTTTATATGGCTCGACGCAACCGAACTCTGTTCGCCAGTCAACGCGGAATGACCATAAAGGAACTTGATCAATTACCAGTTGAACGAATGCAATATAAATGATACTGGTTTCCACACAAAATGGTTGCAAAATCGAAGGGAACCGTCCCTGTTCCACAACACCGCAGGTTCCAGTGGGGACGGATGGCACTGGAAAAACGTAATGGACGTATTCGATGTCACAGCTATTCGTCGCCACTTCTCCACAATTAATTCTCAGTTCTTGCCTCATTCCAATGCATAGATGCACTTTGCAGCGAAAGTCGTATCTTATCGTATCTTTCCGTGTTTCGCTGCTTCCACGTTTCACGGCCTTACTTTCATAGATAAATTGGGCGATTACACCAATAGTAAAATTGATTGCTTTCCCATCAGGTCAATAATGAACTTCTAATCTTACGTCCCAATAAGAAAGAAAGCGCGAAAGACCAAGTCAGTCAATCCTCCAACAAATACCATAGAATGCGCCACGCACCTGAGATATCCATGGAATTGCGGAGAAACATTTGTGAGGTTTCAGTGTATTCAACGGGAAAAACAGCTGGCAGCCAAGTCAGTGGGCAGTTAGTCCTCCACAATATGTAATGCCCACGCGTGACCGAAGATTTGCATGACATGGGTATTGAGTCGAGGCGAGTTCCGTAAGCACGAGCCCTTATCAAATCCTAACGGTCTCGCTACCTTAACAGGAACTAAAAAATTCCTAAGCCGCCGTCTAACCCGCGAGACAAACAATACAGTGGTTCAATCCAGTCCTCTGAACAAACCTGCCCCACGTTGCGGCAATCTCACTGCTCTTCCAGAGACGGAGGCATCGTTTGGGAGGTCGAAGTTCAAACACAGACAATGCTCCGCGCAGTGGAAGTTGCCCTTCTTACAACCATAAAGAATACATTTCTAAGGCAATGCATGGGTATCCGATGAGAAGGAAGAACGGGTAAGAGGAAGAGTAAGTAGATGTGCAAAAATAACACCGCACATTAAGGACATAAACTCTCACCCTTGTCCTTCTAAAGATAAAATAATAAAAGGCGGCGTTACTCACTCCCTTTTGGGATGCGCCACACATTCGACTTCTACGGGATGACGTGGAGGCGGTTTGAATACTCATTTTGCCATACAATGACTTTCCGTGGCCAGCCGAAGAACAAGTCAGCGCTTTATCCTTCCCTGACAAGTCTGGTACCAACTCACCGACCGCTGAGGGCTAGAAGGTTTGGTTGTCCTGGGCGGGAAATTCGAGCCACGAACCTGGCATCGGATGCGAGAGACAGCCTCCTCCGACTGCGCTACACGCGCCCATGCTTGTTTGTATTCGTTTATTTTTTCATTTTATCTCATTCGCTCACGTACGAACGAAATTGTGCGCGAGGCAATGTCCTTGCCACCCTCAAATGCTCCGTATTAACGTTTTCCTTGCTGTATGTGCTACCCTCCACTTCCTGAATACATACTCGCATTGCATACGTGTATGACCCCACCGTTGGCATTCAGTCCTCCATGTGGGATCTTTTCAAAAGAAGCCGCTGATGTGGTTTGCTGTTACCCTTCAGCAATAACAACTGGAGTTGTTATTGCATCCACATGTACAGCTACCTGCTTTATTGTTATTCATAGTTATTGCTGTAAAACTTCGAATGTCGCTTTCTCTGTGTAACTCCGAGAACTTCGGCTGTCTGCAGAGAGGCGATCGCATCGCAATTGCAGACTTGCTCCAACCTGCTAGTTCGCTTTAAAAATGAGCACGTTCAGAATTTCCGGACCAAGCTTTCCCTTGTTAGGAAGGAGTTACAATTCCAGGTTCATGTGACAGGTGACGTTCCTTCACGTATGTAGTTATCGATCGAATCCGATTACGTAGAGCAACCGCATGGTTAGCATGGGATGTGAGTTCGAGCCCCGCCTGGCGCTATAGTTCCGATCGCAACAAAGCACCGCTATAACAGCTTCTGGCTTCAGTACCAGCTATTGCGGCTTAATGGAAATGACTTGAACTCGATCCCATAAATTTCGCGGCGTTCACAGAGTGACCGAATTGGTGCCCTCATGACGACTGAAGGAGTCACGTTCTTTAGTCGCTCATACGCAATACTAACACTGAGCTGTTAATACGCATGCAAGGAATGGAAGGATTGATCGCTTCGGAAACAGTCGTCGCATGCGCGCGTACAGATCGACTGCAATCGATTACGCGTCTAGTCTTTTGCTCTGCACGTGGTAGGAGACACAGAAACATGTGTGAAAAATTATATTTCGGCTTCAAATACCTTCTTGGTATAGTGCACCATCAGCAGAGCTTCAAAGATGCACACTACTTCTTGAACGCACAACTTCTGATGCTACTCATGTTTTGAATTCCGTCACCATAGTGGTCAGAATAGAACGTGGACAAGGCGCATCTCAAAAAGAATAATGATTGAGATATGCTATATTTATTTATTTATTTATTTATTATCTATCTATTAATCACCTATTTCTACTCGGTTCGCCATGTCAATGGGTTTCCGAGGTCGAGTGGATAATCGAGGAGAACTCATTACGAGGCACGTTTTATTAACCGGAAATTAACTACACAAGTAGCCCATCTAAGACCTCGGCACGGGGCAGATCATCAGCCAACCAGCAACACATTTTTGCACACGATGAGATCGAATCCCTCTCTAAATTTCCGTCCTCGACATACAGCGAAGGGAAGAATTACTACAGCTTTCGAGAACGAATAAACAAACGCTTCAAACACGCGCCTTCAAAAGCTGCTACAAGAGACTCTATTGTCCAGTGTTTACACCAGAATCGCTCCCTTTTCACCATCGTTCTTCTGGAGATTTCTCCGTCATGTCAAAGTGCATCGTGGACACAGCGCCTCCCAGAAATGCCGTTCCACGATTCTCTCTGCTTCAATCATCACCGCATAATAACGGTAAACGTTTCGCTCCTTTTCGACAAAACCTGGCGTTTGTTTTGAAAAATCTACGAAATTTTTTCATCAACTCACATTCATTATCTGTTCGATCTTCGGTCTCCGAACGGAAGCGCTGCCTTCGCTTTTTCTGCTTCACTTCCACCATATATTGAGCCGGCATCTGAAATGAATGATCAGGTCAGGTGACCAGATTGCACGAACTGAACTTGTGACTTGAGAATTTAGAACCAATAATGCAAGGTTATGCTCTGTGACACTTTCGGGGACGACTACGTCCCCTCAAGGGCTTCTTCCAGGGCGAGCACAGTTAGCCATTGAACACCTACAGCTGTCGGTTCCCACGCGTAAAATAAGAGACGACCAGGTCAAGTGATTCTATCCGTCCGTGAAGGACCGTCTCAGGAACGACATCTGGTGGATTCTTAGCGCTGGACTAACTGCTCAGTGAAACAGAAACAGATTTACTACTTTTGGCCAACAAACCAAACTACGCCATATTTTAGTGTTGACTTCATTTTACAACCCTTGATTCTTAGAAAAGGAAAATAATACGAGAGCTGATAGAAGATGGTGTCATTCAAACCCTGTCTGTGATGTGCCACGTATCTTCCTTCTACGGGATAATGTGAGGGTAATTTGTATGCGAAATTCACCTTTACATCAACTTTCGGAGGTCATCGATCGGTGTTTTTTATTCTCCCAAGAAGAATCTGGTACCATTCCACCGGTCGCAGAGAAATGGAAGGCCCGATCGGGGCCAAATCAGGTATCTTGGATCGGCGTGCAAGCGACAGCCGGCGATTGCCCCAACTGCGCTTCTATCTGCAGTGTAATCAAATAGTACTTGATATCATAGGGAACTTAATATTATGTGGACGGTTGGAAAGCGTATTTCGGTCCGACGTATTTGGGAGCGGTCTGACTTTTCGACATAAATCGCTTTTTTTTCAAGGGCCTCTAAGAATTTCGAAACTTCCGAACTTCATCGAAGGCATGCTTCTCCAAATCTCGAGTTACTCCACCAGCGCTGAGAAAGATAGAGCTCAGATACAAGCGCACCACTAAGGAATTGAGGTGCACTACGCTCCTCAGGTATGCTTATACAGAATAAGAAATAAGAATGAAAGACATAAATTGGACCGAGCGTGGAGCCGAACCCAAAATCGATATGTATGTACAGAACAAGGACCTTTTTCCAACTCCGCCAATGCCAATTTAACTGAAATTTTGTCACCAATTTTTGAAGATAGAGAAGGAGGAGAGACAGAAAAGCGATGCTCCCACCGCTGCTCTTTAATGTCATTCTGTTTACTCAGGTTAATTCAGAGACGCTTCCCTCACTTCGAATACTTTGTTAATTTTAGACGAGTCACCCTATTTAATGAGACCAAACGCGCACCTCTTCCAAAGTATCCAAATTGCAACATGACCCCTGGGAAAACGATACGTTTGCTGTCCTTCACTGGGTGGATCCCAGGAAGAAAGAAAACGCTGATTCACATAGCCCTATTCTTTCCCCGTCATTAGGGAGTGCGCTGACGTCTTCTAGAATTGCTAACACCTGTGAAGAACTGCGCTAGTTCGCCACAATTCTATACGATATCAACGTCAAAAGTGGTTTGATCGAGGCCAATCTGCATTTGCTCGACTGGTTTGTTTTCTTTACGTTTCTCAGCTCAGTTCCCTTGAACGCGAATGAATTGCTTGTTTTTCATCTCCTCACTAACGGCAAAAACATGTTTATCTCACTGGGTAAACAATGAGCAATAAATTGCTACAAAGTGGGGTGGCTCTTTTAGAAGTCACGTTTAAAGAGAACACAGCCTTGAAAACAAGCTTGAGGAACCCCTTAACAACTTCAAAAACTGTTAACAGCGCTCGTGACACCAAAACGAGAGTATCAGTGTATTCTGCACCACCGAGAATTTCTTTAGGCATCATGCTACAACTGACCGAAACATGATGTGCGTCTGTACGTGCGCGCGCACAACCAATAGGAACACGGCAGAGGCGGGACCAGAACGGCGCTACGTGGAACGAGCGACATGAACGTTAATAAGTCTATCAAACAGGATACGGCTCAGTATTCCACGACTTCTTGGAGGAGAAAACGAAACGAATTCATCACCTCTTTAAACCACCTAGCGGATCTCTCCTAATCGGGAGGGAGCAACACTAAGGTGACAGTTGTGTCCGCACTGCCATGCCATACTCCCCACCACACCCGAATTTGACCAAGAACCGTCAATACCTGGAGGTCGCACTTGAATATTTCATACGAGTTCAAGTGAGGGAAATGCTGAGTTGAAGCATCATGTACCCCATCCAGATAGGGTAGATCCCCATTTAGTTATTCATCAAAAAATAATCCACGAAAGACGACATGAGATAACGAAAAAATACACGTGGATCCAGTGAAACATTTTTCGATCAAACCACATCCAATCTCTTCCATCACCCAAGCTATGAACAAAGTTTTTCCTTTCAGATGAATATGTCCCGCATCGTTTAGCATTTCAGCTAGAGGAAGGCTACCACATACCAAATATTTGACAGCGTTCGAAATAAGGGATGAAAAGTCGGCGCTAGTTAATCCTTTCTCGAGATTCGCTGCGCATCCTTCCGGTCGTGGAGGCAATTTGAATGCGTTTTTGACCATATGCCCAATGGCGAGTGGAGCGCAGTCGGAGAAGGTGCCGCCTGTCGCATGCGCCCGACAACATGATCTTGGTTCGGATTTCCTGCCCAGGTCAGCCAAGCCTTCCATCTAACTGAAGTCGATGAACTGGTACTAGACATATCTAGCAAGGATATAGCATTGACTTGCCATCGACTAGTGACCGCAAGTCATACATAGTTTAGGCCAAAGATGGCACTAAAATCGCCTCCACGACATCCCATAAAAGTAGAATGCGTGGCCCATACCAAAAGAGATGAGTATCGCCGTGCTTTATCCTTCATCCTTATTTGTTATACAGTGACTCTTGGCGGTCGGCCGATGGGCAAAGCCGTGCTTTATCGTTCCCAGACAAGTTTGACAGAAATTCATCGACCCCAAAGAGATGAAAGGCTTCATTGACTTGAGTTTGACGTGAACAAAGAACCTTGATTCGGGTGGCACACGACAGCCGCCGCCTCCTCCGACTGTGCTATCGAACATCACTATGCTGTGAAGACAATTAATGGTGAGGCTTTGTTCAAGAAACCGATAATAGCTGATGGTGTTTATTTGCTGTGATGTTTATCTGCCAGAAAATATGTACATGCATGCAAATCCCACGTAAAACGAACTACTCCAGCCAAAAATTTACACAATCGATCGATTCCGGCTGTAGAAAACGACTTGAATAACTAAGAGTTCATCTACCAGAATCTGAATTTTGGGAACTCTACACTTTGCTACGTTCAAAGGGTGAGAAGCACCCTTTAGCATAAGTTTTCGACCTCTTCACATGGCACTAGCATAGGTTTTCTCAGCTTTCGTTTCTCATTTTGCACCACTGTTTCGAAAACAGACTCTAACCATGTACTTCATCAGAATCCACAATATTGGCCTCCGTGCTTACTCACAGCTTTGCTGGAGTGCAACATACTCCTCCAAACTCGCCACCGGCGGGATTAAGTGCTCTTTTCTGAAACAACCGCAAACCCTCTCATGAATAACGAGGACTTTGTTGACCTTCGCGGGGGTTTTTGAAGGTTGGAAGCACTTGCAGACAACTGGCAGACGTTTTTGACGGGTAAAGTGAGTTTGCTGTCGTACTCTTTGACGTCTATGTATACCTTGCACTGGTTCAATTACTTCTGTCTGCATTCCACTTAGTCACAGAATCTTACTAACACAAATACTACCGAGGCAGTCCTGATTACATTCACACCAAAAAGCTGAGGTCCCCGGAATTCATTTGGAAAACGATAGCTCTGAAGATTGCCTCCATTACAGAGAAAAAAAGTAAATTAATGGCAAATGGTCTTCAACTAGAAACGGTGCAATTCTGCCGACTCATTTTTCCCTTTGTCCTTTGGCTAGGCGTGACTCGTTCTCATTTAGAAGACCTAGAAGATGTTCTTATTCGCCAAATTAACCAGCAAAAAAAAACGGTTCTGCACTGTAATTCTCACAGAATGAAACCTTTACTACGTAGCCTCGTCATCGTTGAACAATGCTTCAGACTGAAGGTATGGATAAACACAAGTAGGATTGACACTGATTCCAATACGCAGCTTGTTCCAGTTACACGAACTTCCCATGCTACACAGGCGCTTTTAACATATTTTTATTCAGCAGCCTACGAAGTGCTGTGACAAGGTCGGACGATAATGTAAAATGTAAATACTGTAAATACTCTATTCTGTCTCCTCTATATCCGAGTAGCTGAGAAACACAAAAGCCGCAAGTGTTTGTGCCTAACGCAGAACTTTCCTTTAGTCCTATGTCATACCATCGCTCACCCCCAGCGAAGCCTAATGATAGGCTTCCATATCGACTCATCTCTTCGCGCGATCGATATGGGGCTTATCATTGGGCTTCGCTCGGAGAGAGCGGTGGTATGACATAAGCCCTAGCAAAAATATTATCTCCCGTTGCAGTTTCTTTGAGGTACTTAAAACCCATTGGAAGTTGTACACTTTAACACCTGTAATATGCTGTCCACCTTCATCAGGTCATATCTGCGCTTGAGTTGCTGCTGCAGCGATCATTGATCAGCCAGCTCAGGGTATCGATATCGATTCGCTTGGGTGATACATTGCCGCGCGCGCGTCCACATAAATGTCGCTCAGTCTGCTCTTTTGCGCCAAACTCTCAGCTAATAAGGGAAGGATCTAAGCTTAGTGGGAGAACGAGTTACGTGTCTGCCACGTGGGGTCCACACTTTGTTAGTGGTCCCCAAACTTCACTACTAGAAAAATCGAACGGCAGTAACAAGGAAAGGGTCTGAAGCGTACGTCTGAACGGGGGGAGCGAGTCATATAGGGAGAATCCTCACCCCTCAATTAGTATAAAAATGTGTTTATTTTTTGCCAAGTCGCTAAACCCAAGGAGTAGGGGGTCACAATGGGATACGGCGCAGCACATGTTTGGGGATCTTGAACGCCCGCGATGCGTCTGCAGCCAGTGGCTCGGAGCGCAGGTGGGTAGAAGGTTGACTCGTGCGAGGGAGGTCAGTGGTTTGGTTCCTCTGCGCTGCTGCATTTTTGCATTTCAGCTGATTGGTTGAGATTTAGGGGATTCTGACGTCTATACCATTTTCACATGTTCGTCTTCGTCAACCTCAAGTTGACGTGCTTCGAAGTCCTTGAGCATGCTGGCTATCCGTTCGGCCAGCTTGATTTCTTCCATCGAAGATTCCTTGTCTAAAGGTGGGCCACACTTCAGCGTGAGCAGGTGGATCACTACTCGACCGTCGGCGGACATTGTTGGTGTTAGGTTCTAGAAAACATTCAGCAGACCTCTGATTTCCAGGTGACAGGCAAACATGAGGGAAAAAGTGTATCTATGCCGTTAAGCTTAATTTGCGGGATCCGCACACCTCGTTTCTCATTTGAACCACCTCCGACGTCGCAACGTGGTCTCCTTTGAAAATCCGAGCAGGATGGTTTTTCCCGAGGCTTTCGGTCCATGTACAAAACAGACTATGAGGAGCCTTAGCCTTTATACGCTACCCGTAAGGTGCCCAGTGGTGCTTCATGCACTTTGTACCTGTGTATCACTGGTGTTGAATACATCACCATGCTGAATACCACAGCGTACAGCTGAAAAAATGCGCAGAAAACGTCTGGAAATGGTATAGACGTCAGAATCCCCCAAATCTCAGCCAATCAGTTGAAATGCAAAACCGCAGCAGCGCAGAGGAGCCAAACCCCTGACCTCTCTCGCATGAGCCAACCCTCCACCCACCTGCGCTCCGAGCCACTGTCTGCAGACGCATCGCAGGCGTTCAAGACCCCCAAACGCGTGCTGCGCCGTATCCCGTTGTGAGCCCCTACTCCATGGGTTTAACGACTTGGCAAAAAATAAACACATTTTCAAACCAATGAGTGATGAGGATTCTCCCTATGACTCGCTCCCCCCGTTCAGACATACGCTTCAGACCCTTCCCTTGTAAGTGGCCATTCCTTGCAGCTGTTGAATCTTTACATAAAATATCTCTCTCATGCCAGAAAAGAGTAGTTCCTCTTTCTGCTATTTCTCCAGTACACTCTTTCTCCTATAATTGCACCACTTGGCACGAGTATCATAGAAGGCACTTTTAGTGAAGCGGGCCTGCGCAGGTTAAGCGAATGCGGATTCTGTGCTCTCAGTCTCCACGTGAAAAGAGCAGAGACCGAGCAAGAGAAGGAACTCCAGGATGTGGAGATTTTGACACAGCTTTGGTAGACAGACCGCATTCTGGAGTTTTTTTTCTAGGTCTGACTCGTTACAAGAACTTTTAACAACCTACCAATATCAACTGGTACGGTGACTTCTTCGTGCGTAGCGCTTCCCGTAGATTGAAGATCTGGCCTCGCATTACTGATAGCTGACGTTCGAACATCTTCTTGTCGAAGCCTTTGTCCTTCTGAAACATGCTATTTCACTCATGTCAAACAGAGCAGGGCAGCAACCAATACGTCTACATTTCCTACCCCCACCTTGAAGACCTGCTTCAGTTCTTCGCCGAGTTCGCGAACAAAATTCGTGTCGTCGAGCAGCGGCAGAATGGCGCTGATCGTCTCGTCGCTGAAAGGTTTCTGAGCCATCGGCAGCAGCGCCCATCCGAAGGGATCTGCAAATTCGAATGAGTTCTACCCGAGCTGATATCAGAGATACGTGTGTGCCTTCCATCCGAGCGCCGGAACCAGTTCGCCACTACTTGTACGGGCCATAAAACTTTGATGAAGCGACCCGTTGTACGCGTGCGTCGTCAGCGCAATAAGCCCGCGCCACCCTAGTAGCCCTAGCCTCGGTCCCCACGTCCCCGAAAAGTGGCCTTCCCCGGTCTCGCCCCCCCCCCTTCCTCTTCTCCTTCCCCTTCCGATCGGAGGACCTGAGATACGTCAGCTCCTGTTCCCGTTTTCGGCTGCTATCTTCTACACTATAAATAAAGTGTTTTCGATCATTAATCATCCGTCTAATAGGATCCGTCGTGATTGATGCTATTATTCACACCTTATATAAAATCTGTATGCTTGCTGCTTCGACAAAACAACAACGGGGTACTTCTGGATCGTACACAACCGTTAGTCTTTCTCGACTGTGTAAATCGACGTCAACCGAAGTTCGATTGACGTTCACACGCGATCTTGACAACAACGCGGCGTTTTTTCCCGTCTCCTACGTCTCAGGTTACTCGAACCTCGAACATCTTTTCCTCGGCCAGCGGTTATAATCCTCCATCGACGCTGCTGTAATCCGACTTTTTTCATTGTCCATTTTGTAATTTTGTAATTGCGAGAAAATTCCATTTACCCTAACTAGTCAGACGCATTAACACGTTTCTAACCTTTCTAGACATAGTCGATACCAAATGTTCAAGTCAATTAAAAAGGTCAACGAGCAGGAGCAGCAGGACCATTTCACTATCCATGGCCACTTAAAACCCTGAGAAAAACTGCGAAATGTCCATTGTAGTTTTCATAGCAACTGCTAGCTTTCATAGACTCTTTGCAGACAGGAAAGACTCGGGTTACTCGCAGCTGTCCCACTACTGAGATCGCTTTAAAAAAACCTTCGACTCGTTGAATAACAAAACCTTGGAGAATTTCTAGACAATTAGTAAATTTTCCTTTACGAACTTACTTTTTAAATTTTGTAACAACTAATGAGAGTATCACGTAGTGGCAGATCACAAGAGGATAGAAATGACCGCCATTTTGTTTTAGCTGCAAGTAGACTACATTTCTTTGCGAATTCTATTTACAAACAACGCTGCTGAAACATTGCTCCTTGAGAATTCCTTCACGTGAGCCTATGCGGAAAATTTTTTCTCCAGATTCAGTCTGAAGAAAAAATTTGACAACACTTAATAACGCGAATTTTAGATATTATTTGTACAAAAAAAAAACAACAGCTTCTATCCTAATCCCTTTTCGCATTTGATCTTATGGAAAACTACATAGAACGACAAACTACGTAGAACCCCCGTCCAAGATCATAAATTCCAGCAGTGTAATATGTTCTAAAGAGGAAATGGCGCATGTAGTGCAAGCGGTAAGAGGCGCTCACGTCACGCGCACCTCGAATCGATGTCATCACCGGTCCGCTCTCAAGCCAAAGAAGCACACCTACGCGGCCTGTTAATCTAATTCCATAATGAAGATAATGACTAAAGCATACTCTTACGCTACACCAATTTTAGAAGAACGAAGCCACTCCTCATCAGAAGAACACTCCAAGTGACGACCAATTTTCAATGTGATTTGTGACATTCCAGAGCGACGGTAATTTATTTTGCAACAGCAAAGAGCACTTTCTTCACGTCGTCTCGTCAAGCGTGCATACCAGTGTTTTGGTATTAGAAAAAGCCTCAAAGGAACGTCAAGCAACGCTGCATCCCCTACGCAAAGCCCAGCAAACCTGTTGCAACTCCACTCCAGACAATGTAAGCCGCTTGTGCAAATCGCCGACCGCTTTCTTCGCCCCAAAGTGTCTCACGGCGTCTGCTTCACACAACTGTTTCACTGCAGTTTCACGCTTCACTACTGCACTTCCATCCAGTTAAAAGCACTTTTCAAGCCGGAACGACTCAGGCGAATTCAGCCATTTCTCCACATTCAGTGTGAGAAACCGGCGAGTGACTTTTGATACCCCCATAAGGTGAATCGCGCGAAAAGCTAGTTTCCTTTGAGTTTTAAACATGTTCAGCAATTAACTAAACTAGCTGCCCATCGAATAACAGTCTTACTACAATAGTGACATCGAAGATACCAACTTCGTGGTTTTACTTGATTGATTTCTTGGTTAATTTTGACAATTGAATTATCTCAATACTAGCTCTCTTCAAAGCCCTTTTAAATTCATTAATACGGTAACCATAGCCGGTTTTTGATACCTGGCTGAATAATCGGCAGTAGCTACATACCACAAAGTGGCTCTAAAATGAATAGTCCCCAACCATTAAGGCCTTATTTAGTGTGCACGTGACGCGCGACGCGATGCATGCGTAGTGGCCAAATTGATCGAGCGACGCGATTGATCAATTCGGCCACTACACATGGCATCGCGTCGCGCGCACACTAAACAAGGCCTAAGGCCCCGTTTATACTTCGCCGCGGCGCGACGCGACGCCACGTATAGTGGCCATATTGATTGTGCGACGCGATCGATCAATGTGGCCTCATTGCGTGGCCATCGCGTCGCGCCGCGACGAAGTATAAATGGGGCCTAAAAGATCGTCTTCAGTAGTTTTTTCGAGAACGGCCTGTGGAATACACTTCTACTTCTCAAACGCTTGTTTTTATTCGACTATTTAAATCGGTTTGGAGGAATCTCAGGCTCGGCTAGAAATGATAAAGCATCTCTAGAAAACCATTCTGAAGAAACATGAATGCATAGAACGTTTTTTCATCTACTATAAAAGAAATAGTACAAGTACAAAAGCGACTACATAGCACATTCGGCAATGGGCACTAATCTCCTACACGCCAAAAATTAATTGCTAACACCTTCATTCACTTTTACACCTCCTGAGATTTGAGTAACTTTCACTAGTGAAAATTCAAGCAAAAAAGTCTAAACACATATAAATGTTTTTTGTGTTATAAAAAAGAATAAAGGACGGGGTTACTCAATCCCTTTTGGGATGCGCCACGTATTCTACTCCTACGGGATGTCGTGGAGGCGATTTGAATTCGTATTTGGCCTATAGTATGACCTGCGGTCACTAGTCGATGATTAAGTCACGCTTTATCCCTCCCAGACAAGCCTGGTACCAAGTCACCGACCCCGGAGGGATGGAAGGCTTGGTTGGCCTGGGCGGGAAATCCGAACTAGGAACCTGGTATCGGGTGCACGCGACAGTCGGCGCCTCCTCCGACTGCGCTCCCCGCGCCCAGGCTTTTGCGTTATACGTTCATATTATTGTTAATGCACTTGTTTTATTGTCATCATATATTTATCTCATCGAGACCATTTTCCACTTTCTGCCACTAAACCCCAACAACCGACTACTTCGCGTTCCAAAATACAGGTTGTCTGAAAAGGAAACGTACACCGCTTGAGTGGTGACTAATTTCTTCCTATCCTCTTAGCTACAGCAATGATTTATAAGTTGTATTTAAGAGAAAGAAAACGGAAATCTTTCCAAGTACTGAAGAGCAACACAGCAACCTTCTTTCATCTCGTGTGTTACTGAAATCTCAGCATGTGTTCGAGTACCCTTTCGCGATATTTACTTGAATGGCAGTGTAACTGTTAGTTACTTAGAGCTTTCCAGTAAACCACTGTATGGCTTTTTGCGCAGAGCTTTGCAGAATTCGTATTTTAACTCGCAATTTTTATTGCACAGGGTTTCTAACGAAACTTAGTACCGGAACTCTTAGTTACTTTTGTTCAAAAAGGACTATTGCGATTTAGATAGAGAGAACTGAGAAAAAGTAACCGATAAGACTTCCGAGTCATTGTGGAAATGTATTATGAGTAACGCTACAAGTTGCTATTAACTCGCACATCTGTCATTATTTGTATCTCCGATGACATGGTCGTATCTTCGGTACCACGGTGGGGACTGATAGCAGGAAAAGCGGATGATTTGCCACTTTTTGCGATGTTCATGACGATTGATTATCCCAAGAATTTGAGGCGTGTTTCTGAGGAGAACCTTCATTCTTGGGCGAAAAACAACAAGGTTCGCCAATAGATTGCTTTGCTTCAAAGCACCATCCCTGGTTCAAAATTCTGCAAGCAATATTGGATACTTGAAAAACTGAAGGTTGAAACGAAAATCTAGCACATCCGCTCGCAGAAATCGTTACGGTCCTCTATGGTGCTGTTTCTGAACGGTGTAAATGGAAATTCCACAATCAATCAATGAACGAAGCATAAACGCTTGGAGCCGTCTCACTGCCTAACAATCGGAAAGATCTTCGTTGTCTTCCTCTTTAATAACGGCTAAGAGGATAAAGGACTCCGTTAATCAAACCTTTTTGGAATGTGACATGCATTGTACCTCTACAGGACGTCGTGTGGGCAGCTTTAATGAGTATTTCGTCTATGAGCGGGTGTAGCGCAGTCGGAGATGACGGCCGTCGCGTGCATCCGATGCTAGGTTCCCGTTTGGGTTTCCCGCCCAGGCCAACCAAGCCTTTTTTCCCTTCGGGGTAGGTGAATTGGTACCGGACTTATCTGAGAAGGATAAAGCGCTGAGTTGTTCATCGGCTGGTCACCGAAAGGCATTGTATCGCCAAATATGCATTCAAATCGCCTCCACGACCGTTTTATCCCTTCCAGACAAATCTGGTACCAATTCACCTACCGCGCAGTGATGGAAGGCTTATTTGACTGGGCGGGAATCCGAACTAAAAACCTGGAATCGGATGCATGCAACAGTCGGCACCTCATCCGGCTGCGCTCGAAAAAACATAATACAAACCACAAATCTTTGCTGTAGCTGGTAGCATAAGAATATTGTCCAATCTAATCAGTGTGTATTTTCTTCTTGAATTTCAATACGCTTGCTGTACTGTATCCATTTCCTACTACAATTGCCGTGACAATCGAGTGCCTCTTGCACCCGATATTTGTCCGCTACAATCTCCATTTCAGAAATCGACAAGGACCTTGCTAACTCTACTCGGCACCGTCTCAACGCTCCTCTGTCATCTGAGGAATTTCCGTATCACTCTGTCAACACACGGTAACATCTTTTATCGCTCGTTTCGAAACTTTGCGGATTGGATACGCAAGCAAAACAAGCAGTAGTCTGGCCCCATTATCACATTCCAAGCAGTGTCCCTTCCCGTTGTCAGCGCGGGCCACTCGTCTCCAACTCGGTTCAGCTAGCGTGATTGCGTACATCTAGTGCTCAAATATGTATGAAACAGGGGCAATCGATGCGTTGCTTAGGAAATAGGGGGTCATTGCGCTTGATGTATGGCGGCAGATCCTCCGAAAGCTGTCGTCACATCTCCCAAAAACCTCCCATCCCGTATGGGGCGCGTTCCACTCCACCTCCGCCATCGCGTCACATTCCAAGAAATGAGACCCGATTGCAACAGCGTATTAACCACGTCGTCAAACGACTGGCGACGGCTACAACCTTCGATCTTTGAACGGCAACCAGCGGCTGCGGCGCAGCCTTCCGTGGTAGCGGACGGCGACAGCCGCCGTCAGGATGCCGACCACAAAATGAGTCTGCTCTCATTTTCGGACCGATTGTGCATACCGATGCAGGAAGACCAGCAGCGACGGGCGGAAACTCAATTGCGCTCCTCCGTTCGACGAGGTCGATAGCGAGTGACGTTCGGCGCGGCGCCGCGGGAAACGCTCCGAACGTGCTCGGGTGTTCGTTGCCTGCCGGGAGCCCCCTTCCCCATCCTCCACCTTCCCTCACTCAGCCGGCCAGAATCCATCAGACTGCGATTGTTGTCGACGGCGGTGCTCCTGAGGGCCGTGCTATCGGATTGTTGTTGACAGCGACCGCAAAAACATCCTCATTGCAACACTGTCGTCGCTCAAAGAACGATGTTCCCCGACACAACACACACACACCGTACTTCTCACCACTAGACAATAACAAAGTAGACGCACACTCACTTCGAGCAATAAAATGCTGGGCAAATTGCGGCAGTCGGGCTTTCTAGTCTCAACGGTAGAAGCCTATGTACACACATGTCGGTGGGTATGAAAGAAGGGTTAAACTGAACCTACTTCTAATCTTCTGCTCACTGCATACTTGAATCCAGTTAATTGGATTCGTACTAGCTGGATTGTGTTTGTTAGTAACGTTAATAATGCGCGAGATAAACGCTTTTTCCTGATGCCCGATTTTCCTTCCGAATTCGAGTAATCGAAAAATCACGTTTCTTGTATGTGTTCGAACTCGAGCATTCAAGAAATCGCGTTTTTTGAGTGAATTCAAATATTCGAAAGTTCGCGTTTCTCGAATATAGCCGTGCTCGAATGTCCAGAAAGACCGCATTTTTCGAATATAGTCCTCCGAATGCTCGAAAATTTTGACCATTCAAAACTGTTTGAATATTCGAACATCTCGTGAGAGCATAACTATGGAGAGTGTTTTCTGGGGACTGATTCATCAACGACTAAATCCGTGGGTAGGCATCAAATAGGGTGAAGGGATACCCACGATGAAGCACTCATCTCCATCCATTATACCCACGAGCTTAATTGTTTATGAATTCGGCAGCTGAACTAAATGGAAACCCAATAACCATAGCACTGGTGCAGTGATGAGGATGGTCGAGTCGAAGGAAAGAGTGAAAGTGGCGACTACTGAAAATGTCCCAGTCAGGCTTCGCGCGACCTATGTAATCCAAAATCAGATGCCGAAAAGCTTTGTTTGTGCACTGCCCAATGCGCACCACGTATAAAACATCTATGCATTACAGTAGTGGATTTTATTGAATGAAAGATCATGCGGCGCTCATTCCAATTATGCTTTGAATGTCCACAAACATTCACGGAGGTAATTAGCTTCTGTAGACACCCTGTGCCTACAGAATATGCTCAGATGTGAGGGTACGCTTCAATAGTGAACTAATCGATGACTGAAGATGGGCTTTACTGGGTGTCTCGCGCTGCGCGAAAAGGTGCCGATATCGATCATTCACGCTGCCAATCGATAATAATGCTTTTCATACCGCAGTGTAATCCCTGCTCTATAATAGAATAATCTATGTTAGCTTTAGACCATCTCTTCAATACGCTACACACTGCGTAGCTTTTCCACGAATGCAAAGCTGATTGAAGGGTTGTCCGTCGCCTTATCGCAGACCGCTAAGACCCCATCAAAAAGTTTAAAAAAGTTTCGAGCAGAAGATAGTGAACTAACAAAAACGTGGTGACACTGTGTGAGGTTTCCGCCACATTTCGATGAGTTCAAGCTTGCGCACCGCTTGCAATCGAATGCGTTATTGAAAGATTAGACACTTCAGAATTCTAGAGTTTCGCAAGGTTCTAAGTATTTCTTCTATCACAAAGCTGCCTAACCTGTCAGAATTAATGGTACAAGATCCATGCTCAACACACAGTCACCATACGGTATTCCTAAGTGTTCCTAAATTTACCAGTACGCCCAGAACTACCACTTTCGATCTCATCGCGACCAAAGTCCACGCAATGCAGACTCGTTTTCGTTTTATGGGTGCTAACTCGCTCCAGAAAACGTTTATCGCATGAACGAACGAGGGTGCCTCAAACCATAAGAATTGGGTAGGAGCACAGCATTCGCCGTTCTGAATCATTCTATTGAAGAACTGTCCGAGCGACAACTATTCCAAATATTTCGCCCTTCGTAAAGAAGGCATTCATTCGTTTGACGTCTCTTATTCGAGGCATTGATTGATGCATGTTTCACATCGGGAAACGTTTAATTCGCCTACACTCTCGGGTTTCTTTTTTACACAGAAACCCCACAGTACTGTTCAGAAGGTGACTCAGCAGCAAAGAGGTACAATGACTCAGCCTACTGTTAGGCAATTAAGCTGAAACCTCTTCTTTCATCTAGTATCTGAGCGGTGTACTGCCACACCCACACGCATCCAACAACACGTTTTCCTCCCTGGAATCTAAAAAGACTATCGTTGCAGCCTCTAGATAATCTACAGACAGCAGCGCGTCAGGTGAGGGGTGACAGAAAGCCCTGCTGCAGCGCAATACCCATAGTGAGTAGAGGCGACAGGTGGATCTATCCTAGTCGGAGGGGTGCATGGAGTGTTTGGCCCTTCGTCCCTACCCATGAACTTGGCTCGGAGCTCTAAGTACTGCCATATGGTACGATGGAGGCCATGCTGATTCAGGGACCGTGGTGTTGTGTGGTGGTATGCTCGACACTTTTTTACTCCCTCCTGAGTAGAATAGATTAGAACCCGACATGCTGTTTCAGTTTCAGTCGACGTTCAGTTCGCACCTCGGTAAACCAGTCCACTGGGGTTCACCAAAGTCACCTGCAGGCCTGACGGGGGCAGTGCGTGTTCTGAAACACTTAAAGGGCTTCTGAACAGCTTATTCACGAACATGAATGTGATGGGAGGGGATAGGAGGTCAACTCCGGGTCCCAACCCATACTCGCAGTCGCGAGCGACGGTGAACGCGGCAGCGACGCGACGTTTCGTTGGAGCGTGTTTGCCCCCCCCCCCCCCGCTGCAGACCCGTAAAAGAACACCGTTCCCCAAGAAGGCTTCAAGAAAATTAAGTGAATGTTGTACCCAATATTCTAAGGCAAAACTAGCAGCGGCAGGAAGGTTCGCAAGAGCTTTTTATAGCTGTCCACAGGTTCAGCCACCAGTGCTCTGAAGTGCTATAAAATTGTCAATCTTAGTCAAATCTGAAGGCAACGAAAAGTGGGAACACCAACCAGTTAATACGGATTGACCTAAAACCTTTCCGAGGAGCAGCACACACCAGTAGATAATTACCAATACAGAGGCTTTCAAAAAGAAAACAATAAGGAGCCACTTGATGAGCGTTCTCAGTACTAAATAGATATGTGAGCTTTCCGAACGGCTGATAAAGGATAAAGAATGAACGAATGCGCCCAGCACCGCAGTTCTACGAGATATCGTGAAAGCCGCTTGAATGCGTATTTCATATATAGAATGACCCGCGGTAGTCAGGTGAGCAAAGCGTCGTTCTTCTTTTCTTCAAGAACAATTTTTTGGTGCCACCTCACTGACGCTTTATGGATGAAGGACATGGCAGGCCTGGACAGGATCCGAACCAAAAACCCTAATTAGCCGCAACTACATAGTTGCCTAACTAGGAGTGCATGCGATAGCCGACGCGTACTTCAATTGCGCTACGAAACGCTCTTACGGTAGGAAGAAGCCCTTATTTTGCATACTAATTCTCTTCACCGATACGATTCCTACAGAAAAGCTATCTCAATCCACTACACGCTATGGTTATTGAGGATCTTTGGTGAATATAGAGACGTGGTCACGCCAGAGAGAAGCTTGTTGAGCATGGGCGCGTGTAGCGCAGTCGGAGGAGGCGCCGGCTGTCGCGTGCACCCGACATCAGGTTCCTGGCTCGGATTTCCCGCCCAGGCCAACCAAGCCTTCCATCCCTCGGGGGTCGGTGAATTGGTACCAGACTTGTCGGGGAAAGATAGAGTGCTGAGTTTTTCATCGGCTGGCCACCGCAAGTCACTCTATGGCCAAATACGCATTCAAATCGCCTCCACGACATCCCGTAGAAGAAGAATGCGCGGCACATCCCAAAAGGGATTGAGTAACGCCGTCCTTTATCCTTATCCCTATATAGAGACGTGGCCCTGATTCCAGTGTACGGCGTCCTGCTGGATCTGTTCTGAGCAGGATTTGTCAAATTCCGATTCAGAAATTCAGGGCTTCCGTGCACTTTACCTCCTTAGTGTGAAACTATTTTGAACTCCAATCTTGAGTTGCTTTTTGTACTACCAGGGTAACAGCTGCCCCTTCTAATCACCAGCAATGAGAGAATGCCTTCCATTTGATAAAAATAAGCTCCTTTTATCAAATGAACGAGGTCACTTGTAAAGTTGAATGGGGAAAACCGACGGCGGTGATTTTTATGCACCGTTCTGCTTCGATTATGTTAAAAAGGCGCTCTCACTGTTTACGTTCACGTCCTCTCCCACACCCTGTAGGGTCTCCTAATTGTCATAAATCCTCCAAAAAAACAGACCACACCACCCTTATTGCCCATCATTTTGGCTCGCTCCTCTTCCTCTCGCCCGCATGAACACCGCAATCGCTTATGTATGCAAATTCTAACGGGGGCTAACGGGCCGCTGAGCACTCACTGGAGAGCGAGAGGGTGTTTATGGTAAAACGCGTTTTTGATGAAGAGATCGGGCTCGTCGGCTGAAACGCATCCGCCACCCAAACAAACGATCAACGTGCTCCCGCTGTAGCCAAACGATCGGGAGCGAACGGGTGACGGGGACGGGCACCGACAACTCCGCATCTTCCGAAAAAAATCGTCTCGAAGACGCCGTAATGACTCCCTCCGGGATGGGCCAGGCTGCGACACCCGATCTGTTCCTGCGCTTTTTAGCTCCGTGTGAAACCAGTTCCAGTTCGTTGGTGTGAAACACCACCGGTAATCTCTCCCGTGAGTCGCTGCCTATGTAGAAGGAAGCACTTATCTCAGATGCCGTCAGGCTGTCACTCTACCAGAAATCGAGACCCATGATCCAGATTTCGGCCATCTTGCGCCTTTAGAACCACACATTCAGCACCTTCAGCACCGGAACACACGACACTAAGCTGACCAGATTCTTCCAATTACCTCCAAAAACACTGAACTCGTTAGGTGACGAATAAATGGCTCTCGATCGGTATGTGTCGTTCGGCGTGAAGGAACGGCTTTTTCGGATGAAGTGAACGCGATTCAGTTCGCAGTGGAATTCGCCCCCTGCCGAAAATGACAGTTGAAATCCTGATTAAACCCATCGCAGGGAAAACTGACGGGACGCGAAAAAAGCCTGCAGTAGATTGCTCCGCATTACGTTGCCCCGCAGCACACCAATATTTGTGTGCTATGTCCTCACGTGAAGGGGACAACCAAAATTTACTCCAATTATCAAAAACTAAAATATTTCAAAATCGAAAAAATAATAAAAATTAAATTTACTCTAATTATTTAAAAATTTACTCTGCAATATGATTTCCCGGGACGGATTTTCGTTGACTTCAGGTCGACATTTATTCAATGTATGGTAGAAACGTCTGCTAATTTGCTCCGCTATTAGGTAATATACGTTTTTTTTTATGAATAAATAAATAAAAAATTCGGGCAGTAAATTCTATAGCAGACTCGGAAGACACTTAAAAACTACATGTGAACTTCACGTAAACGAAGTGGAAACAGCCCCATAGTATGACCCTATATTTCCCTATCTCGAAGGAGTTAGCCTTCAACGATGCATGTCGACTGCTTTTCGCATTTCTTAGGCAATTTATGGAAACAGCAGACAGCGCAATAACCCCGCCCATTTTCATCTATTCCCGCCCATTAGAAGCGCAAAATAACGCACGTGCTCTGGATACTTTTTCAACTTTTTAGGAACCTTTTGCACGACTAACGATTACAGATCTCATATAGACAATAACCTTAAGCCCGCACTGAAGATGAACTACATAGGAAGGAGAAAACTCCACGAAAATGTCCAAAATTAGAGGGCTTAGTATTTCTATCCCACAACTCTACAGTGGAAACTACTCAGATCAAATTTTTAATAACTAGAAGTTGTAGCTAAAATCAGATACAATGCAGCAGTCGTCACATTTCACCGTTATGTACTATCATGACCCCTCCTATTCTGTCGTATTCCTGCCCATTGAGGGTACTAAGGGTATCGGTAACCCTAAAATCTTTTCTGTATTGGCTCTAACTAACCGTCGCCACCTACAGTAAACTCTTCGCCGGTCTTTATGGCGAGTACGGTGGAAAACTCGTCCTCCAATTCACCGCAACAACAACATAATTCAGCCGCGGATTTCGGATGTTTTGAACACTTCTGACTCCCTTTCTACGCAGTAAAAACAACTCACAAGCTCTCCACTCATCCGGATGTTTGAACGGAAACGCCAGACCATTGTCGATCGCAGCGATCGACACTCTCGGCACGGTCACATCGGCCCATTCGACTTCGGCTGGTGCTGGCTCGGCCGGCGGTCGTTGATGTTGTTCATCGACGAGTTCTGAACACGAGCTCTATAACATCTAGTTGGGATACCAGCAGCCATCTAGCCAGACTTCGCTCGCTCTGCAGCAATCGATGGACAATTTTGGACAGTCCAACAAACAAGGACATTCATCAATAGGCACCCAGTTTTCAGGGTGTAATAGTGCATCAGCAAGCGTGTTCTACGCAGTCAGCAGCGACACAAGCCGATAGCAGAGTACTGCTCGCTGCGACAAACCTCTAGATCCACATTCCACACTCGGAAACCCGAATCACCTCCCTGCTGCTGAACATATCTACGCGCTTGCGCCGCGGCACTGTTTACCATTCAGTAATCTACTCGATTATTCACTGCATAACACATGTGACAGATAAAATAAAAAGTGCGTGCTATAAAGAGGTGTGGTCTAGCGTCGGCACTTTTGTGTTCACTAAATCAGAGTGACTCAACAACGGCGCGACAATCGCTCGTTACTGCTCCCCCACGACTCCTACACCGTAGTCATCGCCTCCGACAATGTCTTCCACGAGGCACGACGACGACACCGTCGATGCCAACGTTGAACGATCACCGTCGTCGACTTCATCAACAACTTCGTATTCGCGCTCTGCTACATCAGCTGGCCACCACATAACCTCCGTATCTGTGGAGCGCCACGAAGTCGACTACTCTTCCTCACCTTCTGGTCCACATGCCCGAGTATTCCCGTCCGCCAAGTCGATCAACTGGCCTTCATCAGGTGGCTGAAAGACTTACGGATTATTTTTATTCGCTTTTTTAAAATCAGAACTAACTCATTTCGCTTATTTGTTGGAGTCTAGCCAGCTTATGACTACATTTTGCGCTCGTTTAGAGCGGATTTACCATGTCTAACTTCTTTGAAAAGATTACGAACTTGTTTAACCATTGACCCCACTTTAACCCCATGCGCAACTTTTTTGCAACGAGCGAATTTTGGAGCTGTTTACCGCTGTCCCACCTTGTTTATATTCAAAATTAAAATTTGGCTACTATCCAAAGTGAATAGGATAGCTCGTCATCGAATGTAATGTAGCCTAGAAGCTCCAAAAATGGTGGAAATCCTGGACGTTAAACTTCAATCAATTCCACTTCAAAAAAAATCTCTGGAAACACTGAGAATGATGAGAAACTTATTTGACTGGCCCACTATGTAGGCCAGGTAATCAGCAAAGTTAAGTCACCTCGGACCGCTATTAGAAAATACTGTTGAATAAGCACATACTTCTGAGTGTTTTTTGGTAGGAACCCGATCTTCAAAAACTACAGAATTTTCCAATACCAAGGTTCTATCGTATCGCGATGTAAACCCAATATATCAAACTCAAAACGTATTAGTAGTCCTAGTCTTTTCATACAAAATAAGAGCTATACCTTTAGCTAATATGCATTAGTACCTGAAAAATCGCCTTATCTGTATTCTTTTGTTTCTACACTTTCATTTTTAAAAAATTTCCTTTGCTTCTAACATAATCAACCTCAAAATTACCTCCGCTTGTGCATCGACTTGCTGTACTGTTGGATTCGGATCGTTCGGAACAACTGGAGTCTCCACCACCTCCGCTTGCTCGTACTTGATCAACCAGTTATCGTTTCCACGATCTAAACGTTCCTTCTTCTTAGAAACTCGAAACCAACGTCAATCGCTCCTCCATTCTCTGTCCTGTATGATCGCACCATACCTGTATTCCGAATCACGTAGTCCAAAATGACAATCTTCTCGAAGAGGAGCTGGAATTCGCGTTGAGTGACAGGCGGCGGTGCCTGCTCCGGGAAATTGTCCCAGATACGCAGCCAGTGGGCCGCATCTTGATAGCCGGTGACGAACAGTTGGAAGCTGCCCTTCTGTAAGATCACCATTGTAGATCCACTTCATGCCTGTATGTGTACGACTCTATCTTTCTGTCTATTCTCTGTGTGGTAATATGATCGCGCTAGCTCTGTCTGCTTGTCGACGACATGTCCGACTGGTCTCGACGAGGGGGCTGATCCTCAGTTTTTCTCGTCGCACCAATGCACAGCGCTGACATATGGCGTGAAAATGACCTGCGGAATTCCTAGTCATCGCATATGCGCTCTGCGTGGGTTTGGAACCGGCATTCACCGAACGAACGCATTACATTTTTCGAATTCTCAGAACGACACCAGCGCGCAACCGTCGTTCGAGTCAGACAGGCACACCGGACGTCCACACCTAACTAGCTTCAGTTCAACTACCGCCACCATCTTGCCCCTGATAGAATCTGATCAGGTTCACTCAAAAGAGCTCTTTCTAAACACCAAAACAGTCTGGCGACCGTCTGCGCAGCTCTCCTTCACAGCGCAGACACGATACTTGCACGACCACGACAGAGCGACGAGTACTTGCCGCCTATGCGGCGAAGCAACATCGCTGATCATCGAATCTGCGATGATGATCATCAAGCCATAACTAGCCTTTGCGTTCCATTCCATCACACATTACTGAACACCCGCCACTTATTGCTGTCTAGCAATCTGTTTTCGCCCATGTAGTCCCTTCAGCATAACACGACGACGATACACCCCACCCAATCATCATTCCTCGTCAGTTAATCGCCTCTCACCCCTCTTGGCACGTTCTCTATTCAGGCGCTAACTTCATACTATATGGTTCTTCACTGGGGAACCACTCCCGTTTAAGGAAGCGTTATTCCACCGAGTGCAGAACCGTACAATGGCATAGCATTTATTTCGTGATATAGGGGGATGTTTGTAAACTCATTGGTAGGCCCTATAAAGACGACTCGTCCGGATGTATCAATCGAGCTCTTTACTGTTCTCGCACCGGGGTGGGGTGGGGAAAGTGCGGGAACGCGCCACTGCTCCTACCGTAATCGCGGCAGCCAATCATGTGCCCCACTTGTGCGGATGAGCTGGTGGCTGATTGGATGCTGCGGTTACGGTAAGCACAACGGCGCGTTCCGGCACCCCCACGGTGCGTCTTCGCGACAAGTACCGTTACACAGATTCCTACCTATGCAGTGAGAATCTAGAGACAAGAAGCTATACCCTTTGGATGAAGTCTGCTAAAGCCCCTTGTGTGCTTGAGTGATGAAGGAGTTCCTTAGAATGCCTCCGCCAGCCAATCATTTTATGCTATACAAAAACTTGCAAACGTATGCATGGTTCGTAGAGGAAAACTGGTCCAAACGTCATAGACCCTCTGTATGCGCTAACCAAATTTGCTATCCACTTTGATTCCTCCTGAAGCACGGAAATCGTGGCGCCTACCAGAGCTGCTAAAAACCCTTCTTCCAAAGCAACCGACATCCAGAAAGCTTTACAACTCCTTATTCGTGCAGTACATACCGGCGCTCAGTCACTCTCCTTCAACCACACCTTGTGAATCACCACAGTGAGCAGTTAGCCATGCCATTGTTCCTTTCTGTCGTTTCATGAGGGTGCGCCTCTTGACGTATTGATAACCGCCGCAGTTTTTTTCTTGGATTCAGCCAGAGAATCAGCGCTATCAACGCAGCTATCGGAATTTGTCTCAAAATGCCTTTCTCCTTCACCCACTGCTCTGCAGCCCTCAGCGCACCCCAGTTGAAAATCCACTGCGGTTTAGTTCAGCGAAAGCACCAGCTGCCCTGTATTTTGCGTTAGAATGACCCCTCTGCATGCGTGTCCGGAAAACTCTTTGTTGTAGCCCCCTCCTCCCCTCAAGGATTTGTCGTACAGTGTCGTGTTGCCTTGTTCATCGGATGACTGTATCGATTTCGCCTGCACACCTGGTGACAGCAATTTGTACAGCTGACCTTTGGAGGTAGACCAATTCGGTGGAAGCGCCGTCCGAGGTCCGGATATCTGGACTGGATTCGCTCCTTTGCTCTGGCTTTTGCTCGATCCACCCGACCGTAGTAGAACGTGGGTGCGGCCAACTCCACTAGATGAGTCGTCGGCACAATATTCAGTCCCAGCTTTCTGTCGACCAGTGACGCACCTGCTTCTGACAGATAACCCTGCAATATAAACACTTATCTAATCGCAGTGTACACAGTTCACCAGTTTCTGGTTCTAGTTTTTCGCTATACTCTTCGGTTAGTTTATTTCAGTGTAAGGTTGATTCATTCTCTGCTGCACATCACATCCACAGGAGCAGTGCGGCGGCGGCGACGACGACGGCGACGACGCTGATGGCGAGTGCTGCTGATGAGATCGCTAGAGGATTGTTATAACAACGCGAACGACACACACACGACGAGGCTGGCGAAAATCGTTGAGAAGGCACCGCCGCCAGCTAGATGAATACACAAAAGAAGGACGACGACACGGTCGTCAGCAATTTTCGTCACGTCGCGGACGTCGTCGGCGGTGGCGGGCGGCCATCGCGTCGGGCAGCGCCGTCGAGCCGCCGCGGGCGGCGCCCGTTCGCGTTGAGTCAAAACAGATCCGCCCCCCACGTACTTCCACCGCGTCGCCACGAGAGCGTCAGGCCCATTTTGCATGTCGACTTTCACGGTAAATCGATACGCAGTAAACAAGGGCGGTCCTCAAATGCATCCCCTCTTCACTTCTGGAGCTTATTCCCACAAGACTCGCTCGGCCGGCGCACGAGTGTCACCGTGCAATCCTCCTGCAGCCACCACCACCACTACGCCACCACACCCTCTTCTCCGATTGTCTCGAGGAGGCCGAAGCGCTGCTGGCTGGGCATTGTTTTCTTTCCCGGATGACTTCTCCATGATGCGCCTGTTCGCCCGGACTCGGCTGAATCACAATGTATAGAAATCGCGGTTAAATTCTGGTCGCTATTTAGGACACTAACTCTTCGCCTGAGCCTATTCTCTTTCGTGAACAGGTTCAACCCAACCTACATCACTATTCAACAGCGCTTAGAAATGATTTGGAATTCTAGACTAACCCTGTTTTCAGTAACTGGATTCACGCGCGAAGGCGTTGTGAATAGTGACATTGCAAGGGTATATACTTCCCTAGCGAACCTATCACCCACCACCAATCACGCTCGCCTTCCACCTCGCTCAACGAGCTGAGTCTCACTCTTTCGCCCCAAGCATAGTTTGTCTTGAAGACGAAATCCGGAATACTGCCTCAACCTTATCGTCACATTGCCAAAGCGCTACGGCGCAGCTAGCTGCTCTGCGAAAGTTTCTTAACGAAAGACAACCAAAACTTGTCTCTGAACACTTGTACTCTTCTTTTCGAGCGCTGAAATTTCCTTGCGGTCGAGTGATACAGCACACTTATTTCATTATTTCAGTTTGGTCCTAGTCGCGAACGTGGGCAGCGTGGTGAGGTGAGAAAGCGCAAACCAATCAGGCCTTACGAGCGTGCCAGTCAGAGAGGTCGTATACGGTCCGCGCCCTGATTGGCCAGCGCGTGTTTGGTAGCTGCTTTGATTCATAATTATTAGCTGACGCGGTTGTACATACCTCACAATGTTACCCACATTCGCGACTTCGACCTAATTTTTTCCACAAACACGTATAACACGTATACTACCGTAGAAAACATGTCAGAAATGAATTTTTCCACTTCCAGAACTATAGAGATACTCCGTCTATACTAGATATTTCGTATCGAACACTTTTCTGTAGTATGTATACACTGAAAACAAATGACTTTAGCGTTTTTTGGTTCTTAGAAAGCAATCCAGCGTCACGTATACTTCGAAGAATTACCACAGTATGTGTCTACAGTAGAGGAAAAGCTTTCCACGTTTTACGAGGAAAAGCGAAAAGGTTTTTTGGTACTTGTGAAGCAAAGGGCCCGTGCTGCCGTGGGGTTGCCGGTAAACATGTTAACGCGGCAAACCCACGGCCCCACGAGGCCGGAACTTATGAAGCACCCGTCCTCGGGTGCCGTGGGTTGCCGCGTTTCTGTTGCCGCTGCCGCGTTAACGTGTTTCCCGGCAGCCCCACGGCACCACGGGCCCTTTGCTTCATAAGTACCGGTTTTTTCACTTTTGAACGCGCTGTACATATAACGGGCATGACATATAATTGCTGCTTACGCTCCCATTTCTCCAGAAAATAGACCTTCTCAAAAGCTACCTAGAAACCGCGGTTAATTCTCTCATTTCTCCTATCATAGTCCTTCCGAAATCACCTAGAAATCACCGCATCGCCAGAACACCTCGGTCAAGAACTCCAGAACCACGCGGAAATCACGTATCGCTAAAGAACTTTGAACTCATCCAGCTGTGCAAATCAATCAGACCACCATTTTTGCTAATTGAAAACCTTGCCTGACGTCGAGAACATGACTCCTTGAAAGATTCTTAGTGTTATAATGCATCTGATCGCGATAAAAACAAATCGTGACAAACGGACGAGGAATGTCTAGCACAATACTGCTGTCTTATCTCTCTTTACACAACAAATATTTGGGAATTCCCACAAAGCAGCTGCTGATTTTTACTCGAGATTAGGAACTGCCACACTACTTCTTGTGCTTGGTCCCTTCTAGAATTTAATTTTTTGACTTCTGAAGACGCTCAAGATAAGCAGGTGATGCTTCGCTGAATTGTCGTTAGCCTGCTGGTTTAGAAGAGCCTCTGTTTGTCGCCTTGCCTGACGAGAAAGAAGGCGTTTTTGATGTTCTCGAGGAACACTACTCACTCAGCCTGGCGAATTCTTTAGCCTTTTAAACTTAGACAGAGTGACTCTTGAAGGCTGAAAAGCTGCCTTTTTCATCTTTCTTTGCAAGAAAACTTTGCAGTGTCCACGTCCAATTGTAGCTGGTGTAGACCTCACGAATAGTACACATAGCAACTGATGTGGTTTCGTCGATCAAGGACATTCCTTCTACCTCTAGGTGTGAAAAAGCTGCTGCGAACAGCCTATCTATTCGCCATTAGAAAGACAGTTCTTCAGGCTCATAACAGAACGCGTAACCTAGGTAGTCAGGAGCGGAATTCATCAGCAGCCACTTGTCGTCGCCTAACCATCTACTGCTGTCATCAAGGCAAAAACAAGCACTACCGCATAACCCCGCATGGAATGTGATTCAGTAGAGTCCGGGTAACTGGCTTTTAGAGCATTACACGAGAAAAACATCCTGTGGAGCGAATCGCTCTGCAGTCAGCCTGCAGGACACGAGTATCTATCTCGTCGTGTTACGCGAGCTGCTCGTGCTCATGCTCATGCTCACGTCACGTCCTACGGCCGGGCTACCGACGGAGATGTATCCAGTAAATGTGCATGCGGTGCGTGTGAATCTCCTGTAATTATTTCGTGCAACCTCGCTGGAAAACCGGTAATGCCTTGGCTGTCTCGCAACAATACCAGCGCGGCCGTCGCCGCCGCACACCGACGGCGCGACGACGGGTCCTCCTCATCAAACAGGCCATATTCACTCATACATACACACTCACACTCTCGCTTGCCTCCTTGAGACTCATGCTTTCCGCTGTGGGAGTCACAGCTCACTCACCGGCGCGAGAAAAGCGAAAGTAAACAGCCAAAAGCTACCGTTTTCTGCGGTGTTCTGCATAACACGCCTTACGTCGCCTACCACCTCCATTCACCTCTGCCGCCTAAATCCGCTGATTCTATTCACCTATTTCTCATTTCTACCCAGACTTGTTTTCGCAGCACAACTTGTTTGTGCCAATGCACCACAATGGCACTTCAAGGGGGTGTTTCCCAGCCTCCCCTTCCAAATTCCCTTCCGTCTGGCACACCGCTCCGACCACCCACTAAGACTCGGCTGCTGTGCTGCCACTGCCAGTGCCACTGTCACTGCTGCTGCTGCTCCTGCCCGCTGCTAGTCACCACCTCTCGCTGCTTGCATGAGCCAAGCCTTACTCAAAAACTGCATGAATTCTCAATCGGCCCTAAATGCAGCTTGCCAGGCCTGCTCAGCGATAACAATCTGCTTCTCGGCTACTGCTTGTCATTTGCATAGAATGATGCACCACCACACAGGCCAACAGCCATCTGGATATATTAATCGACAACGCAATAGAGTCGTCGAGCGGAAGCTGTCTCGCCATTAACTCCTCTCGCCCTCCTCTGCCCTGCCGACGACGATACGAAGGGAAGCCCTTTCGGCCATGAAACCGCTGAAAAACACTGCCCATATGTCAGACAATGTTCCGTCTCCCGAAGCCGTGGCTGTCACGCACTAGCCTCATCGTCGTCGCTGTTCTCATCTAGAGTCATCCTTCTCCGTCTCGTCGCTGCTAAACGGCTCACTTCGTACACTCTTCCCGTCCATGATTTCTTCTGAATCACTTGCTCATTAGCATTAGCGGCGAAGTCAGGTGGTATCCAAAACTCCTTTCGGAAAAGAACTATAGGCACTGTAGCTTAAAGCAAACACTGCAACCACTTCGCTTCGAGCGGTAAACGAAGGGCTGCGCCTGGTTTCTATACTTCTAGATTTACCCTGCATATCGAGGCAAATCACTGGTCTCGAACGGTAGTTTTGCTCCGCGAAAACAAGGCGTTATCTCTAAATTTTGAGGAAACTGAAGCAAACGTCTGTAATGTCGCACTGCTGCTCCCATTATCATCATAAATGGCTCAACTTAATTCAGTTTTTTTTCGTAACCTAGAAAAAAAAATAAACGGCCATCTGCGGTGCTAAAAAGGGATGGCTACCGATGATGGTCCAGAAAACCTACGTAGCCCCTTTAGTTTACAATGAGACCCTAGGTACGCGAGCTGCCGCGTCTTCGTACGTGTTACTCGTGCCTCGCTTTACAGTGACCATTCTTTTTAGGCCTCAACCATAATAGCGAAGTAACAGGACACTCCTGAAACTCGACTCAATCTGTTCTTCTTTATAGCAGACTCATCCAAGTCGTACAAAACAACCCGTTTTTTTAGTCGCACGGATAATTAATGTAGTGGTGCTCAAAAGCTCTGACTAGCTTAATCACGGTGCTTCCCCTCTTACTCCGGTTTTCTCCAATTATCCTTCGTCTAACCTGGTATTTACTTCTATAGAATATTATCATATTTGATGGTATCTATAGAACTTGTAAATAGGTTTTTACATAAATACTTTTACAAAATTCTCTCCGAAAATCCCTGCGATTTTCCGTCTCTCCATTGCGCCGCATTTGCCCTTACTTCACATTGTAGAAGCAATTTTTAAGACAAACTACGGCGTGCGCTCAAAGCTATGCCTTCAAGCAATAATATCTACGAGCTGTGAGCATAAAGTGCATTTCTTTCATAGGACGGAATCGAACTCGACAACTATGCACGAAAGCCGCGCCTCGTTCTGTTGCACTACACGTTGTCGCGAGGTTGCGGATAACCCAGACGTTCCAAAGACACCTTTCTGAACGTTCCTTTTACTATAGCGCACAGTTCTTCATCTAGTGCTTATAGATAAGAAATCTGACGAATTTGCAACCAAACAAGAGGAAATCTACCGTAATCTGGCCAAAGGAGAGTCTTTATCAATGCGATGCCTAGCACACTCTAACCAACACTCCGCGCCTGATTTCCTAACACCCGTCGCCGTCGCTCTCCAACATTATTGGGAATTTTGTTTACGGAAGCCTGCTAGACGCTGAAAAACATTTTCAAAACCGCGCAGACATGATGAACAACAAGTGATGTCGTAAATTCAATACTTGTTTACCACCACTACACTACCTTGGTGCAGCGCAGCATCCATCAAATAACCATCACAGTAAGCGCATTACTCGTGAAAAGACTCGTCGTTGCCGTCGGTACAAAACATCACAACAGACCTGCTACTCGGCCGGAGGTAGCAATGTCTCACCTCTTCAGGTTGCGCCATGCACTGCCACCACCAACCTAATCGGGCGTGGCTTGCAACACGCCGAGCTGGCGCCCAAATCTGCTTACGGCATTAAAGAGTGTCATGGCACCACTCCGACAATCGGTCATCATTAAGGGGGATCAGACCCGGAGCGCTGCTTTCTCTTGAATCGATGTCGCCGTCGTTGTCGTCGGGGTGGTCGGCATGCAGAGCGAGGCTTGTGGTGCTCTGCGCCTCTCCGTCTGATGTCAGCTCGCCGAGAATATCCTATTGCACCCGTCTGCAGCGGTTCTCGTCGTCGTCGTTGGCGTGTTAATTGCGCGCTTCTTTCGGTCTACTTAAGAAGAATAGCTGCTCCGGAAATATCCCCTCCGCTCTTCATTGTTCTCCAAAGGGCGAAGTGCACTACTAGGCGCTGTGCCACTGCACGACGCTATTTGCCGTTCATCAGAGATGAACGGACCGCATCAGACCGTCGTGTCCAAAACATATTTACCAGCGGGACGACACGACTACATCGAAAACAGCCTTACTATTATTTAACACCAGTGACAGAGAGAAAGACGCGAAAGCGAGAGAGGGAGAAAGAGCTGCCAGCAGCAAAGGAGCGAGCTGCCAACCGCAGCCGGGAGGGAACGAGAGGGGGATAGCCTGACGGACGACGACGTCACGAACGTCAGCCAGCCGAATCCTACTGATCTCACGGCTGTGACGAGTTGCTTAGTAACCACCGATCGAGCTCGGCATCCAAACATAGCCCATGCGCACGCTCTCTCGCTCAATCCAGTCAACCACTCGGACTACTACTGCTGCTGCTACTAGTAAATAAATCGCGTCGCTTTTTTCCCTCCTATTCACACATATGCTCGCCGACGCCGCACAATCGTACACCGCTGGCCGTCCGCATGGTTTTTTCCACCGAGTCAATTTCACTTAAAGCTGTTCCTGCTTCTCGTCGTCTTCTTCATCTCGTCGTTCACGTTTTTCGCCCGTTTCGGCGGCGGCCGCTTGGCTAGACTATGCATCTGGTGCTTTCCTGTGTCGTAAACGTCCATCTATGCTTTTTGAAGACCTATTCCTTAGTTCTGCACGTCGTTTCTTCTGTGACTGTCTCGTGCCAGCTTCTTCACCAAACCATTCGACGAGAAGCGGCGTTACGCTCGTTATTTCTTCCGCTTCAGTGACCTCAGCCATCCGTCCGAAAATCGTCGACGAAGCTTCTCCGGCATCTACTACAGGACGAACTTCCCCGCTCGCCCAGCGCTTAAGTCGTTCTACCTAGAGCTAGCTGTCCTCCACAAGATCCGCAAATACTAGCTAACAGTAACAGCGGACAAGGTAAGACAATGGGCGCGACCACCTCGGTGTCTTCGCCGAAATCGAGTTCTCCGGCTAGGCATCTGGTGCTTTTCAGCGCTTAAGGGGTGGGTTGCTTGTCGTCAGGACGAACTCTGGCGATATCAAAGCTTCTGGCTTCATCTTTGTCATGCAAGACTGCTGCCGTTCCAGGGACTCTAGGGGAACTGCTTGTTAAACTGACAGCCATGCCGCACCTTTTCCCTCTGGAATCAAACCCAATCACCCGCCAGGCGTCACCGTTACGTTACTTATAACTACCGGTAATTGCGTCCTGGTCGCGTTGAACAAGGAATCGGGATCTTTTTATACAGGATTTCTCATTTAGCAAAAGGAAAACCAACCGTTAGATTAATGTGGTTATACCGAACTGCGGTGCTTCCATTCGTAGGTATTTGTCTGGAGTGAAGCATAAAACTATATCTAAGAATTGTTTGCATTATAGTACTAGTCCCTGATTTGATGCGGAGAAATAAGGAAAAATTAGAAGATACGTCAGGTTAAAAAAAAAACTACTTCTGGCGTTTCTGTCTTCTGTGCCAACTAATCGGAAAAATACAAGCGCACTTTAGTTAACAAGCTACATCTCTGGAAATTATACAGCACTGCAGGTCTTTAGGCGGCGACATTCGATAAAGATCCAAACAGTTCAGGGCATGAAAGGAAGTTTAGATATGGAAACTTCTGAAGTTACCCAGTTACTCATACGCGGTGCCGCAAATGCCACAGTTCCACTCGAGCGCGCGGTAGTGCAGTTGGAGGAGGCGCCGGCTGTCACTTGCACCCGATTCCAGGTCCTCGGATTGTTCCCCCCCCCCTCCGAGGCCATCAAGCTTTCCATCCCTACGGGGCCGCTGACCTGGTACTGGGAGTAGTAAAAGTTGTTCATCGGCTTACCACCGTAAGTCATCATATAGGCCAAATACGCATTCTAATTACTTCAACGATATCCCGTGGAAGTAGACTTCTTGGCGCATTCCAAAAGGGATTGATTAGCGCCCTACTTCAATCTTATATGGTATTTCCACTTTACTCTGTTGACCAGAGCTGTCACAAACTGCTTTTGAGCGAGACATTTCCCCAGGGTCTCTACCGTGGGTCAATGATTTGCGGTGGAACGCGGTAAATGGTAAATGAAAGCTGCTAGCCAGGTGTTTACCACGTTCATGATTTCATGGCTGAGGAGGGCTCTAGATGAAGGAAAAGCCAAGGCGGGCCAGTCTAGTACCCCTGCCCTATAGCATTTTCAGAACGGAGTGAGACTTACATCCTGAATCAACTACAGGAGGATCTATCCTAGTCGGGGGGGGGGGGGGGGGGACAATGCTGGAAAAGCGAAACAAATGTGCATAGAGAGGGTGGCCTCTCTCAACCACAAAATTGCAAAGAAACGTCCTCTCGCAGGCCAGTTCAGGACGTTCTTTTTGTAAAACAGTCTGATTCAAGTTTTGCCCCCGTTGTCAAAGAGCCAGAGTAGAGTGCTCCCTCCCCCAACTAGGACAGCTCCATGTGGCCTATTATCAAGAAACCATGGCAGATTAGTTCCTCGCCGAGCGGCTACGGCCGGCGGCGACCACGTCAGAGTCGGCTTCGATGAGACGGCGGCGACGGACCTCGAGCAGTCGTCGCGCCATTGACTTTTGCAAGGGCGCCGCCGTCGGAGCAAAAACCGCTGGCACTGAATGATGGTAATGCCTCAGAGGGCATTAACTAAAGACCGCTTGACGACCCCTGAGGCAAAACCTTTCTCGAGCATCGCGTATACGGAAGACCTCCTGTTTAACCCCTGCTAGCCAAACTCACCTTGTTCAGAAAGTCTGCTTCCACGGCAGACCTTTTCTCAGACAGCAGCCGCTGAGCGCCGACCACACACGGTGAATGCGCCAGTGGGCAGCTATTCAGAACGCAAGGTTGCCGCTGTTTTCTTCTTGACTATTGTGGGCATTCACTGAATCACGCCCTGCTGAGCGCTAGCTCCGCCTGACGGCATCCATGCGAATATCCAGCAACCCGCCGCTGCTGCTAATCCGGCCCCCGACACAACAGCAGCTCGCTAACTATTGCTGCTGCACTATCAGAACACTGTGTAGGTCTCCTCAGCGTTCATCATCCTGGCAGCCATCACCTTCATCGTCGCGCGACCATCTCGACGACTAAACTAGGACCGAGATAAGCGGGCGCATAGTGACGGCGTTTCTTCTTACAGCATGCTGATGTGCTCGTTGGATGATCTTCAGTTGCGGCATTAGCGGCAGTTCACCAGGACGAAAGCTAATTGTCTCTGATAGTCTACCGGAAGGCGCCAGCTCGAGTCGCAGTCTTTCGTCGCAGACGTACCGATCCTCATCGGCCGCCTCGACCAGCTCACCGTCACCAAGTCGCTCCGACTCGCCGGCCGTACGTGTCGAGGATATCACCACAGGAAAGTGGACTCGCATCTCTAGTCGAGTATCCGTTCGTCCCCTTACACCGTCCGAAACCGAGCACGTCTTCGAGCGACAACGAAGGCGAAAACGAGACACACGAAAAGGTGATGTGATACCTGCATGGGAGTGTGTTGTGAAGTCTGCGAACGAGCAAAAAACACCGAAAACGCACATTTCAATTTTATTCCGCATGCTATCCGCCCACTTTTACATTCCGTTTTATTTTCATTTATATATTGCCTAGCCTAGCATGCTCCAACAAATTCGAAACGCGTACGTAGTAGTGTACTTGTTAGACAACATTTCGGCGATCCTTACTCGTTAAAGGCTGTCGTGTGCACGGTGACATTCACCACTCGTGCGTCGGAATTCATTAAATTCACCGCTATTTGCAGGACGATCGAGGATGGAAGACCACGACGAGACAAGAAGCAGCATTGAAGCCGGGGGAACAATACACATTCCCTCGACCGATAACTCTAAAGAATTAATTCCCGAAAGTCCGGGCTCACGTTCGAATTACGGCGAATTCTACTGGTGAGTTACGTCCGCATGCATACACCCTGCCTCACCGCCTCAGTGCTTCTTAAAAGCCCTTCTCTCATCGACACCGAGAACTGTATCAACTGGTGCGTCCGTCTTCCTCTAATAATACATCTTGATACTCAGTTATGCTGCAGCAATCAGCCCTTCGTTCATCCTCCACTTTTGCGTGACCCTGAGCAACCCCTAGCGTTGTTCATAGTCTGAGACGTGGTCGACAGGTCGCCGTGTCAAAGAATGCGTATCGATTTTTGTCAGACGATCGCTCGGCATTGATCGATTAGTATGCTTGCATAAGCGACTTCGCTCCCGTCGCTCTCGTCGAGGGCTGTAAACAGGCCTATACCTCAGCAGGTTCCCCTGCACCGCTTCAGATGACGCTCCTCGAGAGATTGCACACATGGCCGTTGCCATTCGTAGAACTACGCTTCGTAGAACTACGCTTTAGGAAGCTTTTCCTCATTTCATTTTTATTGTTGTGAAGAAAAACAGCTGTACTAACGATTGGCAACCTTATTTTCATACTCCACCACGTAGTGCGTATTCCCTATAATAACTGAGAGAACCCAGCCATCCTTCAGGCAATCCTGAACCCTACTGGAATCGCGCTATGCACACATGAAATCATCCCAGTATGAGTCAACTAGGCAACAAAGCATTGTGAGTATGCCCAAGAGTGTTCAGCTCAACGTTATGACGTCTTCTAGCGCCTAATTAGTTGCACCAATTTTATTCTAACTAGAGGCTATCTGAGCGAAAGGGTTATTGTCACGGAGAGTAGTGAAATTTGAGGGAAGACGACGAAGGGCTTGCTTTAATCCAGTACGACTGCACTTTCGACAACAAGGTTTCCATGTGTGGAATTGGCACGCTGTCTTTTACAGCTTCATGAGCTTCCTGTGCTTTGCTAACAAATATTCACGACATACCGTAAGTGAGTCACCAACGGCAGGAGGATGCCAACAAGGCTCCGAAACATTCCAGCAAAAGAATCAAATATTCCAGAAGCACATGTTCTTTGCTCCCCTTTTCCCTGTGCTAGACTCACTTCTACTCTGAGCCTTCTGATCAATAGGAGTCAATATGTAGCTAGTTCAAGATTAAACCCACCCTCAGTAGGATGGAGGAAGGCCTGGTTGCTCCACAGCAGACGCTTTTTTCGCAATCCATTTATACATTTTACGTGTTATTGCTATCTTTGTGCTACGTTTTCTTGTTTGATTCCTCTCGGATGAATGCGCCTCGCCTCAGATGCATGACGCCGCCGCTTACCAGTTCTTTCGCTTCTGGGGCGCTCCGGTCGGTCCGTCCGCTGCAGAAGGCATAAATCGATGCTGCTGCTGCCGTGTATACGGCGACGTTCTCTCGCCTGGAGGAGAATGGCTGGGATGGGGGGTAGTGGTGGGGACGTGAGGGAGCGGAACGACGACAGACGTGCTCTCTCGAAAAACACACCCTGAAGACCTAATACAATTTTGCTGTTGACGTCGGCGGCGACGAAAACAGTGTCGAACTCGACGACGCATCTGTTTATGCGTTCGATCCCTCGATCGAACAAAAAAGCAGCCGCACCCCCGACCCCGGCCTCCAGACAGCAACAAAACATCGTAAGAAATGCGCTTCGCCGCGTTCTGACTTTGGAACAATACGCCATTCCCGCCAAACCAGTCGGTACTTACTCGGGGGGCCAAGTCGTTCGTTGCTTATCGTCGCTCGAGAGATTCGATCCCCAGAAGGGCTGCTGCTGATGATGGTGTGGCTAGTGGCATGCATGCATTGAAACACCACGACGGCGCTCATTCGACTCGGACTCTGTCGAGGAGTGCGAGCTCGAGTGAGCGCCATCATCCGTCGCCAAGAACATACGAATATGCACACTTTTTGAAGGGATGAGTTCTCCAGGGACACCTCGGGCGAGAACAATTACCACAACACGTCGTCGTTCGAAGACGACATACTCGATTTCGAGCGTGGTGCTGCTGTGACTCGTCTCGATCGCACCCAGGATGACCTCAACAAGTTCCGTCAACGCATCGACAACAATGTCGAGCAGCAGAAAGAGTACAGTGAGATGATGGCCGCTCTTCAGAACAAGGTACGGTCCAAAATATTGAAAAATTTGGGGATAGCGCAGAAGGATGCTCTATAGACTAGACTGTTTCGATCCAGCCTAATCATCCCGACAAGAGCTGGGATAGCAGAGGAACCGGTTCAAGGTCAAAAAGGGGGAGATTCAAGGTTGAAAGCTACGAAAAATCATACTAAATATTATATTATAGTGTTTCCTCTAGCAGTATGTCTAGTGAAGGATACAGCTGCCATTCAAGTCTTAGGCGCCTGTAAAATTACATTTCGTTGTAACGTTTATCAAGCATATAGCCCAAGGAGGGACTCAGGAAGCACAGCACATCCAACGCACTTCTCCTCGTACCCGTACCATACTATGAAGGGAACTTCATTTTAAAAAAAACATTGGCACTTCTCGAGATGATGGCAGGCGCCGCCGAGGTATGGAAATTACACAAGCTCCTCTGCTGCGACTAATTCCAGAATTCCTTTCCTTGTCTGGTTGCGTGTCCTCCTTCGCTTTGTCGGAGAAGTGCCGGAATCACCCTCCGTGATTGGATGACCAGTGTGACCACACGGAGGCGCTGGCAAGCATCCCGGAAAGTACCAAAATATGGAACAGACATGAGGCTAGCATTTCACGCAAGTTTCGTTGCATCTCGACCATTAAACCTTGCCAAACTTGAGATTTAGACCAGAAAGCTAGAAAATTCGTTCAGTCCGACGTAGCTTTATGTAACTCATCATCAACTTTCGAGAACCCTGCTGTGCTGTAAAATTCCCATTTTACAAGCTCCTTGTGTTCACTTGGATTGTGGACTCATGATGGCTCCCCCAACTGGGTGGGACCCTGGAGATCTAGGGGCGACAGGCCTTGACCTGGGACTGCACCGCTATAGGAAGGTGGTTATCCTCACTCCACATGAAGGCTTTCCTTATGAGATCAGGGGTAAATCTACCTGTATCCATTGAAAGTGCAAATGATCGATACCTGTTCTTTTCTCATGCCACGCCGAATGGTGACTGAGGCATAAAAACCTAGCAAGGCCCCAACTAGCAATGTTCAAATGTCTTCATTCGAAGCCTCTTAGGTAAAAACCGAAGTATAAATATATTAGTTAAGCTCTCGTGTTGATGCAACTCATTCTAGGTACACGAGTACAGAAAACATATAGCTGAACTCGAAGGGAAGATGGTGAGCGCTCGAAGACGTCAGACAGACGACGGCGGTTTTACCATTCTGGACTCGAACATGTTCCAGGATACCAGCAACAGTTTGTGAGTCATAGTTTTGCAGTGAATACGCTGCTGGCCACATCAAACATTCGCATATCTTTGAATAGAATTAAAACGGTTCCAATCGAGCGATCGCTTTGCAAGCCTTTTTCCAAAGCACGTGAGCTTACTTCCGCCAAGGCGCCAGGCGTTTGCTTCCTTTAAATTTTGACAAATTACCGCACGTAGCTGTGGTTCACATAGTAGTGGAAAATAATGTCGCTTTGTAGTGTGCGTCTGATTTTCAAAGGACATTTCTTCTTTACGCCTCTATTTGAAGCATTATGTTTTGCTGTATGAAAATCACCTGGAGTCTGGCGGTGAAGTACTCGCTGAATGAAATAGGAATTAACAGGAATTATATCATGGAGAGCTTTTCGAATGTAACCTAAGCGTTCACGAAATGGTAGCGCTCACTTGTCCGCTCAGTTATCGTTCTTCTAAGGAAAGGACAAACGATGTAGTAGACTGACTTGAATTAGCGTCATCAGCGACCACATCAATCCAATCCGTGTGCCAATCTAGCGCATCGGATCTCTCTCTCGTTTGAAGAACACAAAAAGCGTGAAATCTGTCGTCTGAGGTGTCGACGACAATTATGTTTGTCCAAAGCGTCGGTGGAAATCTTCACGTTCTTACTCGCCGAAAATTTGGCTGGATACTCTTTTACATCGTGCACATCAGCACTTGTGGTTAGCCGTATAACCGGAACTATCGACTCCCTGAGCCACATAATCGATATCGCTTGTTTTCATACAGTATGTGCGTAAGTGGAGTTGCGCGCTTCTGTTGTCGCAGTGGTACTAGCAATATCGATTCACTGAGCTGCCTAATCGATGCCAATCAATGGCTCTGGAAACTGAACCGCGCGGAGGTCTGAATCTGAATATATAATCTGCGTGTAGTGACGGTCTCCAACGAAACTATTTTTTAAATATCTAGGGCATAACTCTCTGGGGCGTAGGTGACTAAATAAATTCTCAATACTCTACCGTATTTACCATCCTTTCCACGTAATGTTCAACTTTTAGCCGCGACATCGAAATGTGGAGCCCTGCTCGCACACGCGGCACCGGAGCCACCACCAACGTCGTCGTGGCCGGTGATCCGAACGCCAACTACGAGATGATCGCCAGACTGGACGAAGAACGCAGACGGTTAGAGAGCGGGGCCCGTTGCTGTCACTGATGGGAGGGGGGGGGGGGGGTAGAAGAAGAAGCAATTATGTGTTTGGCGGCGACGACGAGATAATTTCGAGGCGAGCAATGCTTTCGTTTCAGCGCTGATGAGTATCGTATGCAGTGGGAAAACGAGAGAACCGCTAAGGAGCGTCTGGAGGACGAGAACGAGAGACTCCGCCGCGAATTCGATCGCTATGACCGCGAGTATCGCGACAAGGAACGAACGTTCGTGAACAGGGAACGAGTACGTTTTGTGACGTTTGTGACGACGTCAAATTCCCCTCATCGAACACATATTACCCATATACAACGTATTTTCTACAGAACCTCGCCCAGTACCTCAGCGATGAGCAGAAGAAGATGATGGACATGTGGACGGAGCTGCAGCGAGTGCGCAAGCAGTTCTCTGAGCTCAAGGACCAGACCGAGCGCGACCTGGATGCACAGCGCAACGAGTACACGCGTCTACTCAGAAGCGTGTCCAACATCACTCGCAATGTCACCATCGGAGGCGGAGGAGTCGGAGCAGGAGACGTAGGCTTTGATGATTCCACTTTTGATTCTTGTAATGCATTTGACCGAAAACGAAACCTCGACATTCCAGCAAGGCGGAATCAGCGGTCCTTCCCTGGCGAACCTTCTCACCGACCTGATCAGTGGTGGCGGTCACACAACCACCTATGACAGCACCATTATTGAGGCCGTGAAGCGCTACCGCGACAGAGCTGGAGGAGATGCGAGCGCGGATCGTTCACTTCTCGAAGAACTGAAGACGATTCGTGGCACCGGTGCAAGTGAAGGCGATGCCGAGCTGCAGAAGGAACTCATGCTGAAGTGGGTATCTTCCGCATGAATTTGTGTGACATACTTCTCGAAGCTCTTCATGAAGTGATCCTGTTTAGATATGAGGAATCCATCGAGCGCAACATCGAGCTCGAATCAAAGGGTGATGAAAGCCAAAGAAAGATTGCCGATCTAGAAGCTGAGCTGCGTCGCACCAAGGAGAAGCTCAACGACCACACCAACGCGCTGCGCAAGATGCACGAGATCAGTCAGGACGCCGAGCGTCTCACGGATCACAAGCGAACTCGCTCATTGTCACCAGGTGAGCCGGCTTGTATCATCTACCCTGAGGTTTCCGAAAAATTGGGGAAATCCGCCTATCGGAAAGGTAAGAAGACTGCCTTTCAAAAAACCTAAGGTGCTTCTAATATCGGACCGGGAGCCGAGAGTCTCAGCACGACAGATACTTTAGTTCTCGAAACCCAAAAGAGAACCACTTTTTTAATACCGGGACGAATCTAGAGCATATATCTACTTTTGCACGTTTATTCTCCCAAAGAAGCCAAAAAATCGCCATCCTCCCTGGTTCATTTTTTAACGAAATCAACGTTTTTCTTGTTTCGCTTCCGCTTCAGAAAACGTTTTTGAAAATTGGCCTCAATTAAGATTTATACTTTAGTGCCGCTGGGTGACGCAGCGTCATGAAAGCTTTCAACATCGATTAGAATGCGCGCGGAATCGATATTGATAGCTTCCACAGCGCCGCGACCCACGACGACTGAAGTATAGATGCCGCCTTATTAGAGAAATAGAATCATTCGCGTTGCTCTCCTTTAGCACAAGTGCAGGTCTTTGCATATTGAATGGATTTTTCCAACTTAGCTACTAGAGCAAAAGGTCTGGGACTTTTTTTTTACTAATAAAATTCTTCGGCACGATTGTTGAGGTGAGAACTTGGAAAATTCATTCTCCCCTGTGTTCTGCAGCACTTTTCCCATTTTTCTTCTCCCACTGTCATCGCTTCACACAGCAAGTTCAAGCCCTATGAAAACTTGCTAACATATCGACTTCGCTGCCCATCAAATGACGACATTCCGAAGGCCCCAAACTCAATTTCCCGCTGAAAGCACAGTTAAGCCGTCTTAGCGAACTGATCTATGTTCGAGCCGAGGTCGTGTTTTCTTCTCGGAGACCGAGTGGGAGAAGGACATTCTCAGAGTGCCTGGCCATGCAAAACATGCCTTCATCACATCGATTGGCAAAAGAGGGAGTGAGAAGGAGGACGGGATGTTGAACGACGAGCAGCAACGACGTTCTCATCCGCATTCTTTTAGGCAAATCGCCGTTGCCACCATCTGAGGCTCTTCGGTCGGTGCGAAACGCGTTGCGCAACAAGGACAATGAAATTCAGCAGCTCGAGAGGAAGCTTAAGATCTCCGAGAGTCAGGTAAGACCGTCTCGTTACAATGCTTCTGCTCTCCAGAATTCAGGAATTCAGAGAAGACACTATTGCAATCGTATATGTTAGAGAGCTCATTAGTCGAATAAAAACTTGCAGAACTATCCTCTTCTGTTAGAGTGCTGACTGAATAAACAAAAAATACTATTGATCGCTTCTGCCAACTATAGTGTACATAGATGAACGTTTCTGTGCACAATGTCGCCGACGTTGCAGGTGAAAGAGTTCATGAACAAGTTCGAGACCGCTGACGACACTCGTCGACGACTTGACAAGCAGCTTTCGGATGCCAAGAGAGAAATCGGCAACCAGTAAGTGCTCTCTAATCACGTTCTGTCCACACAGACTTCCACTAAAAAAATCGTTTGCAGGCAGAAGCACATTGACGAGCTGGAGAGGAACATGCGTCGTGTCGAGGACAAGTTGCGTGCTTCTGAATCCGAGCGTCAAGCTGCTGACAAGGCTAGGAAGTTCCTCGAAGAGGAGCTAGCTCGGCTTCAGGCGTACGTTCATTACAGTCGTCTTCTATGAACCTTATGCAGAATACCTTCAACTAGAGAACAGCTTATTTAGTTCCTACCAAAAGTCAACAACTGACGACGTGCAGAAGATTCGCGACGAGTTGGATGAGCAGAACACCACCATCGTGGAGGAGCACAAGAACAGGTAGAACAATTGAAGCACGGAAAAAACATTCTGCCAACTAACAGCATTCTTTGCTACTTAAAAAAAAACTAAAAAGTTCCACTAAAGTACCAGGAACCAAACAATTTCTTGAAGTTGAAATTTCGAATTTTCTTAAATTACGCAAAGATTGCACAGCAAATTCCAAATCAAACCATTCAACCAAATCAACTCCGTTTCAACATCGTTACATGAATACTCCTTCAGGATCAACGAGCTCACCAGGCGCATTGAAAACTTGCAGCGAGAGAACACCAAGCTTAAGTCCGAGATGGCTCCGCTCAAGGATAAGTTCCGAGATATGGAGACCGACTACAACAACACCCTTCGTCGACTTGAAGACAAGGTCAGTTTCGCTTTAATTCCTCCGAACTCACTACGTTTTAGCTGGCTTCGCAGAGCTGCGCAGGGATACCATAAACATTTCCGTTTCAGGACTCTCAGATCAAGTTCATCGAGGAGATCCGTCGGAACATTCAACGAGATCTTGATGATCAGCGCACTCGTAACGATTTACTTGCGACCGAGCATGACAAGATGACGAATGATCTCGAGAATGCCCTCAAGAGTACACATCTGGCAGAACAACAGCTCAAAGAACTCAAGGGCCAGCGCGATGATTATCTGTGAGTGATGATGTGACACCAGTAAGATCACACATGCCTCAAAAAGCCGTCGTCACTTTGCAGAAAACAAAAAGATGAGCTGTCGCGTCAGCTGTTTGATATTCGACACAAGTACGAGACGGAGCGAAAGAACACTCAGGACTTCGCCAAAAACGAGGGTCGCTACAACGAGGAGATCGAAAAACTCAAGCAGACCATCGACGACTATGAGAGACAAGTGAGTTCCGTCGTGCTGTCTGTGAAACCTAGTTTTAAGAATCTCTTTCCATATAGATTATGCTCCTGAGACGTCATAACGACGAGTTCGACACCACCATCAAGAACCTGCAAGGAAAGATCACTCAACTTGAGAACGAGATCCGATCCAGAACCACTGAGGTTGACAAGCTCAACGACCTCAACCAACGTCTTCAGAAGGAGAAGCAGGACATCATGAAGTGAGTGCAGCGCGCATTGTCATGGTAGATCTTGGCTAGCATCTGTACAGTACTACTCAAGCGGATACCTTGCAGACATTGTTATAGTATGTGGGCTGAACTGTGGAGTACAAAACATTTTTACGTCAAATCGGACACTTTGCAAATCAAATTCGACACTCTTCAAACCAAACTGCACACCTTTCAGATCAAATTAGACACTTTTCAAACCACACCAGCCACATTTTTTACAGAACATCTTTCAAACCAAAACAATTCAGCTTGTAGTAATTTCTTTAAAAATTTCAACTCACCTGCTGCGATAAGTGAACACGCTGTTTGTCATTTTATAAAAATCTTACTTTTCAAGGAAAAAAATGAATTCAACTTTTTTAAAGTGCAAGAAATCAGCAATGGTTTAGTGTGTTAAGGGGATAGACCGGGCCATGCAATGGACTAGCTCGTCACAATTTTTATTTGATTGATAGCAAAAATTCTGTTCACGTGGAATAACACTGATACGACATGAATAGTTTAAAAAACGCATATGCTCACATCGCTATTTCAAGTAAGCAGCCTTTACACTGCCAATTAAATGAATATCGCGACGAGCTTTTTCGGTGCAGTGCACGGTGCGATCCCACATTTTAAGGCACCAAATGATTGCTTAATTTCGCGATTTAGAACAAGCTCTGGTTCATCATTTTTTCGTTGAAAAGTAAAATTTTTATAAAATTTCAAACTGTGTTCACTTATTGGGGCAGGTGAATTAAAAAGTTTCAAAAAAAGTCATTCCGAATCTTTCTTAAACAGAAAATTACTTTAGAAATTTTCGAAAGTTTCTGGTTCAAAGTGGAGGCTCTTTTTGATCTGAAAGATATTCAGTATGATTTCAAATGCGTCGGGCTTGCTTAGAAGAGTGTTCAATTTGACGTGAAAATGGTGCAGTTTGATTTCAAATGCTAGAAGTATGATACATCCAGAGCTTAACGACCTTCATTTTTAGTCAGAAGAACAAGGCTGATGCTGATATCCAGACTCTGAAAGAGACGGTTCGAAAGTTGGAGCAGGAACTCGAGAAACTTCGCAACGAGAACAAGACGCTTGAAGCTAAAGAGGAACGTGCTCGTGACGCGCACAATCAGCAACTTAACAGGGCTAACTTGTTGACAAAGGAGCTCGACGAGTCAAAGCACGAAATCAAAGAGCTCACCGGTACATTCCTTTTCATACAGACCTCTAACCTACGCATGCCAGTTTGACCAATGAATGCAAAGTCAACAAAACTCAATTTCAGATAAAATCAAGGCGCTCGAGCAAGAGATTCGCGACCTGCGTGACAAACTCAAGGGAATCAAGGTAGTCGGCCCCTAGTAAAGCACCTCAGTCCATGACTGACATAGTTAGTTGAGAAATAATGTCTGACATTTCTTAGGAGCCCCTAAAGTCAAGAGGCCCATTCAAATCTACTGAAGGTGATGAGATTACAATTCCTGGTTAGTGCATGCTAGACATTCTAATTAGCTTTTATTTTAGCTTCTTAATCCATTTCATCCTTTATTATAAACGCATGCTAGTTCCTTGAGTTTTTCGAGTTTCGAGTATATCGTTTCACATTCTCTACTCAGTTGTGCAACTGCAGAACCATACACTTGTTTGGCTAACTTGGTGGATGTTTAGAGCTCTTTCGCAGCGCGATGTGACAGTTAATAAGCTCCCATATCGATTCATCGCGTCACCCAATCGATATGGGAGTTATCAATACAATAGCGACGCGCCGCCATGGCGGTCTTAACATAGAACCTACCCACAGTATGCGACGGCAGCGAACGAGTCGCCTGTGAAGAAAATATGAATCGATTAATGTCGAGCAGAGGCCCGACAAAAATCGATATGTATCCTTTGCCCGGGCGGTTGGTAGCTCCTATCGCAGACTACGGACGAGCCCATAACTACTAACAAGCGTAGATTCTATAATTGCACAATGAGCTAGATGGTGAATTAACAGCATAGTATACTACCACGCCATAACTTATTCGCTGTTCCATTATTTCTGAATTCCCAGGCTCAACGGACACCGACCGCACTAGCACCACTATTGAACGCACAACGGTTATCGATCGGTACCACGATGACCTTCTGTCTGATTTGCGCGTCAAGGAGATCAACGACAAGTGGAGAATGCAGCTCGAGAAGTTGGAGAATGAGAAGGTGAGGAAATCGAAAACGGCTAATGCGACCGGATTGTGGACCATCATCCTTCAGGACAACCACGAACGCCGTGTCCGTGAACTCGAAGACGAGCTGGCTCAGATTGGACGTGGAAACGAGCGCCAGGAGACCGATGTGTCGGAGCTGAAGCGTAAGCACGCACTCGAAATCGACAAACTTCGTGCGGAAATCGGATCACTGCACGACAAACACCTCAGTGATCTCGACGATGAGAAGGAGCAGTACGGAAAGGTCAGCCGACTCGTTTGGCACCTATCAGTCTGAAGCAGAAAAAGTGATTTGAGTTTCAGGCTGTTGAGAATCTCAAAGTCGTTGAAGAGGATCTCCGTGAAAAAGTGCGTAACTTGGAGAAGCAACTCGCCGACGCTCTGAACAGGTAGCTCTATGCCTTTGAGAATGGAAAGAAAGCGTATTAGCTCTCCAAATGTGAAGCCGCAACTTCATTATAAGCAACCAATCACATAAGTTGGCACTAGACTGGAGATCACGACGCGTTAAATACGCATAACGGGAATGGCTTTCAGAGAAAACGATCTGGAGCGAGACCTGCGAGATAGTGAAGGCAAAGTGACCTCACTGGTCGCTCAGAACCAAAAGATGCGAGACGATCTGGAGGACATCCGCAACGAGATGGACAAGGTCAGTTCAACTTTAGGGCCCGTTGGCACTCCCTTTTACCACCATCACATAGTTCTTCAGGAAGTTCAAAAGTGGAAGACCGACGCGTACCAGGTGCGCTCTGAGGCTAAGGCTCTCGAGACCACCAACACCGGCCTCAAGGCCCAACTTCAAGTTGCGAATGATCGCATTGAGCATCTCAACAAGTCTGTCAATGACAGTAGCATCAAGATTCGCGATCGTAAGTGCACTCCTACGAATCCTAGAACAAAGCCTCCCTCAAAAGAGCAATTCAGTGACCTCACAAGTTCGCCGTCTCGAAGAGGATCTCACCGACACGAAGACGACTCTTGCACAGAAGGAGTCGGATCTCGAGAGCACCACGAACCGGTAAGCCACACCAGTTACCTACTCGGCTTGTGGTGAACTCTAGGAATGAATTCTAATACTTCAGCCTACGATCACTCGAGGAGCAGTACGCTCAACTCCAAATCGACGCCAACAAGTGGCGAAGCGAGCTAGATGCAGTGCAGCGTGAGAACGATTTGCTGAAGAGCGCTAATGCTAACATGGAGTCGGACCTTAACCGTCTGAAGAACCGTCTGAAGGTTGCTGAGGACACCCTCAAGGAACTGAAGAACAGTCTCAATCATGTCAAGGCTGAGGTGAGCACGAACGACATCAGTATATCATTGGTGAAAAAATCAACAAAAACTGTTACAGCGCGAACGCCTGCAAAACGCCTACAGAGACAAGGCTAAGCAAGCTGACCACCTCCAGCAACTATCTCAGCAGTTCGACTCAAAGCTTCAGAAGCTTCGTCAGGAGCTGCAGTCCACCTCGGACAAGGTACGCGCTAGGCTAGAGAAGTCTAGGAAAGTAGCGAACGTCTAAAATGTCGCTTTCAGCTGATCACCTCCGATACGGAGCGCACTGCTCTGAGGAATGAGCTCACCAAGCTCCAGCAAGAGCTCAAATTCGGAGCTGAGCAGATGCAGCGCAAGACGGATGAGTACCAATCAACGCTTGACGACCTCGCAAACGCACACCGATCCTCGGAAGACGGCCGACTGAATGCTCTTCAAGAGCTCGGTACTTTATTGAACAAATTACTGATTCATTTATGGTTAGTAAAAAAGTGAGTTATTCTTTCAGAAAGCCGCAAGTACGAAATCAGTGATCTGCAGTCACGACTGGAAGGTACTGAGCAACGCCTTATCACCCTTCAGCAAGACTTCATCAGTGCTGACTCTGAACGCGACGCCTTGGCGGACGCTCTTCGTCGATTCCAGGTACTTTCAACTTTTCAACCGGACCCCGGAGTTTTCCTCCCCTAACTTCGCGCGGCGGTGCGATGCCGCACGCTATCAGCGCGACGTTGAAGCAATGTCCTCGAGCCATGAACAGTAACCCGACTGTACACGTCCCCACCCTATCCCACTTAGGCTTCTGCCAGTCGCGTCATCAACATCAACCGCTACAACCTAGTAGATGGAGCAGGTGGAGCAGAAGGCAGAGATGGACTTGACGTGGAAATTCCACGAGGCTCAGGAGCACCGATAGAAGACGTTCAGTATCCTCGCTCCGTACCCTTCCCCGTCGGCATCGACTACACCGGCACACACACAGGCGGTTGGTAATTGCATCTGTTTGGAACGGTATTCTTGAGTCTCTCAGATCCAATTCCGGCTCTTTTCAGCAGGCGGTCGCGTAGCCACGACGATCAATGGCACGACTACCGTTAACATCAACGACACCGTCAACGTTACTCAACTCGAAGACACACTTCAGCAGCTCGTTGGAAGAATCGAAAAGCTAGAGCTGGAGCGAGTGCGTGTTTCGTCCGAAACTTCAGTGGCTACATTGTGGAGATAACGAAGACACTGTATTTCAGAATGAGCTTCGAGACGCATTGAATCGTCTGCGCAAAAAGACGAGTGAATCGCACACGACAATCAACAAGCATGAGACCAGATACAAAACGATTGAGGACAATCTGAACGACATCGAAGAAGGTAAAACGACTGAAACTAACAAAAATTGACAAAATACAGCGAAATCGCGACAGCAATACGTATCCTTAGTCTTTGGTCGTAAGTATCGCTACCGCCTCTGGTTATGTACAAAAGCACAGCATAGCTTTGCTGACTCCAGTGAATTTCAGAAATCAGCTCAGAAAACGTAGTAACGAACGCTTACGCAGGCAAACTAAGCCCTCCTTCAAACCTTCAAAGCACCAGTGCCTTTGTGACGTCCGATACCTCAACTGACTTAACCCGTGCTGTTTCAGATAAGCGTGCTTTGGAAGCCCGATTGGCGTCTGCAAAGCAGCTTCTTCGCTCCCAGGAAGAAGCGCTCAAACAGCGCGATGAGGAGCGTCGACAGATGAAGTCGAAAATGGTGGCCGCCGAGTTGCAAGCTCGAGGCAAGGAGGCGCAAGTCAGACACCTCAACGTAAGCACTCTATCTCGTTCTTATTTCATCTGGTGATTGACCGGAACATTTCGGGTCATACGTAGCAAGTTTCTCTATTCCTGAAAGGGTCAAATTTAATTTAACCTTCGAAAATAACTTTTTGAATGTCAGCTATAGTTCCGCTGACGAAGGAACTCAATTATTTCAAAAATTTCGTGGGTTGCATTGAGGGATTCACCGTTATTGAGCGAATTAATGTATTTCATCTAGTCGAATCTTTAGCTAAATACCTGTCATCTCGAAAGCCAGCTTAAACCCATAGGTGCTAACGGCTGAGGTGCTGAGGCGAAGCCTAAGGGTACATTCCACGCCTTGTACATTCAACGCCCTAAACCGGTGAAAACCAATCTTTAAAGGGTTCTTTGAGTACTATTCCCGGCAAATCAGAACTACAACGATTCCTAAAAGCACCTTTTACACTCATATTCTCTCCAAGGAGTGTTCAGTCCAAATATTGGGCTTAACACGATGTGAGCACATCCTCTTGTGTGTGAAACGGGATCGTGAACTCGATCGATCGTACACCTACTAGATTAATTTTTGGTGCCTCTGATCTATGTCGCGAATGCGGGCAGCACTGAGAGATGGGGATGCGGAAGCCAATCATAACGCAGAGAGTATCGACCGAACACAGGCCAGCCATTCAGCGTACTGACCGTAAACACTCTCACTGAATAGCATCCTCATTCAATGCAGCCTGATTGGCTGACGCGTTACCACCTCTCAATTCTGCCCACCTTCGCGACATGAATCGTATGTTGTATTCATAACGTAGACTCTTGAAGATTCAGCAATTCAGTTCGAAGGAAAAGGTAATTTACAGGGGACACGGGGCCGTAAAATGAATGTGCTTGGCTGGGTTCTGCGCTCCGCATCAGCTACGAAGGCACCAACTGAGCAAAGCTTGGAGACTTTGCAGGCTCAAGGGCCCGCCTTCCTGTATAGCAACAAAAAACGTTTAAATCAAAATGAAGAAAGAGCATTTTTTTTTCGGAGAATCTAAAATGCTAGCTAGCTGAGTTAGCTTCTGCTTCGAGCATACGTGAAACTTCAACTGTTCAGGAACAACTCAAGAATCTGCGTACTGATCTGGAGAATGCTCATGCCGACATTCGTGCACTGCGAGACAGAGAGGAAAGTTGGGATGCGAGCCGATTCCAACTGGAGAGCAAGATGAGAGAGCAGGACAGCCATACTCAGAAACTCGAAATGCAGATTTCTACGCTTGACGGCGAGCGACAGGTTTGTGAACGAGGAGGCTGGTCTCTCATCTCCTATATTCATTACATCTGGAGCTTTTCAGAGCCTCATGGAGAAGGTGAAAGAGCTTGACGGCGCACTTCGCCTCAGCGAGACCAAGGTATCAGATCTGCGAGAGGACGCCGAGAAACTGAAGCGAGAGCTGGTAAAGGCCGAAACATACGAGGTCGAGCTGCGCAAGTACACCGAGACAAGCAGCAAGTCTGGCTCGGAACTGCAGATGCTCAAGGATCAGCTGCTAAACGCTCAGAACGATCTCACTGCAACCAACTCACGCAAGACCCAGCTCGAATCCGAACTGCTCAATGTGCGCTCAGAACTGCGCGATTACAAGCAGCGTGTCCACGACGTTAACAGTCGCGTTTCTGAACTTCAACGCCAGCTTCAAGACGCCAATTCCGAGAAGAACCGTCTCGAGGACAGAATTCTATCCATGGAGAAGGTAGGCGCAGTTTACCTATTTAGACGCAACTGCAGGCTTTTCTCTCATATTCGCTGCTCATTAGTGCAACAGTCGAGTCGCGTCAAGGCAACCAAGTGATAGGTCCCGCTTACACTCCATTCGGGATAGGCCCCGCTTAGACTCCATTCGCGCGTCACAATGATAGCTACTCATATTGATTAGACCTTACGGCCTAATCGATTTCCGTGATTCTCATTAAACGCGCTGCGAGACGAACGAAGTATGAACGGAGCCATAAAAAAAGGCTAACCCCCCAGCACAACCAAGACGAGTACTAATTTCACTGATTTTTAGAATCTTACCCTTCAACGCACTACCGAGAACGAGCTCAGACAGCAACTGGATACAGCAAAGAACGACAAGCGCTCTGCTGTCAAGGTAACATCCTTTGCCATTTTCGGAAAACAAATCTAAAAATCAGCTTCGGTACTTGCAGCGGAGGTAAGAATAGCTTAACTCAGATATTTACGAGGTGGGGTACCTATACATTATAGATGTGCTCGAACGAATATATTTGAATAATTTATTCGGATAGTCGAATATCTGATATTTCTAGATTTTCGAATATTCGTTCGAATTCGAACAACGAATGGGAGCTATATTAGTCCAATATCAAATAATAATGATTTTATCCCAATATTAAATAAGCTTCTAATCTTCAAGCACAGAACCTTATTCGAACAAATTATTCCACTATTCGAATATTCGAAAAAATTTACGGGCGAATAAATTCGTTCATTCATTCGCTCGGAAAAATTCCGACATAGAAGTTATTCATTCATTCATTCATTCGATAAAATTTCTCAAAAGCACAACTGTACTACATCAGGCACATTTCTTCCCACAGAAAATCAGAAAAGCTTCATTTCTTTGCAGGAGCTAGAAGAGCTGAGACGCCGCGTCGCCCAACTCGAGAATGACAAACGAGCCAACTCTCAGCTGCTAGAAGGCTGGAAGAAGGAGAAGTTCATGATGCAGAAGAAGATCGAGATGGTTGGTCCGCGTGAAATTCGGCGGCATTTCAGCCTAATATTTCAATTCCTTAGCTCGAGAACGAGAAGCGCAGAACAGAAACTGCTATCCGTGAGACAGCACTGCAGCGTGAAGCTATCGAAAAATCACTGAACGCCATGGAACGTGAGAACAAGGAACTCTACAAGAACTGCGCTCAGCTACAGCAACAGGTAACCTGTCGGCGTTTGATCATCGCAATCTGCTGCTCTAAGCACTTTTGACTTTCAGATCGCTCAACTCGAAATGGAGAACGGCAACCGTATTCTAGAGCTCACAAACAAACAACGCGAAGAACAGGAGAGACAGCTGCAGAGAATGCGACAGGAGAAGGGACAGGTGTGTAGTGTGGCAATATGTTAATGGGCCAGTAGAGTCAAGATCCGCCCCTGTACGTGGGCCCTCACTGTTCGCTGGTCGATAACAATCAATAATCGAGTTCTTTGACTTTCCAGATAGAAAAAGTTATCGAGAACCGTGAACGCACGCACAGAAATCGCATCAAGCAGCTTGAGGACCAGATCGCCATTCTTCGCGACCAGCTCGATGGGGAACGCAGGAGACGCAGGTAGGAAAGAAATATAAAACTCATCTCCTGGTAATCTATCCGGAGAACGACCTTTGCAGAGATTTTGTCGACCGCTCATTGGTGAACGATATTGGACGCCTCGGTGGAAATGTGCTTGGAATCAGAAGCTATGGAGACAGTGGCCACCTGGACAATATCCTGCATGGCGGCAGTCGTTCTGTCGGGTGAGGAAATGCAAACCATTTCGCCACGCAAACTTCTCCGCAGTGTGTGCTGGCATTCACTGACACGCGTCTTGGGTGCGCCACGTTAACACTCCCAAGGGCAGATTTATACTTACGTTGCGGAGCGGCGCGTCGGGGCGTTATAGAAGTCATCAGTATTGATCGTCTGCGTCGCCTAATCAATAAATCAATACCGATTTCATAATGCCGTGCCGCCCGGCATCTGAGGTATAAATCCCGCCTAACACGAAAGGCGTACGACTGAACAGCTATGAAGCTCTCCATTCGTGGCGCTAAATTCTCAACCATGACCTCACCATGCCATTCCTTCCCAACAGTCCCAGAATATACTAAAACTCGTTCAAATTTCAGATTCGGAATGCCACGCTCGACGTTTGCATCGAACCCACTCACACCACCACTCGGCACTTCAACGCCAACTTACAGCAGAACCATAGCCGACTATCGTGACACATCAATCTCGTACGGTCGTCGTGGCGCTGATGATACTGGTATGGAAGTGATAATCAGCACTAAGAAACCGTTCTCCGAACCAACACGATACCCACTTGCCAAAATTACCCACAAGGACACACCGAAGGAATCGGCTTCGATCTTTATTCCGAGTGCATAAACTGCAACACTTTCTCACATATCTTGTTAACATAACAGCTTCAACTAAACCAAACTAAGCTAGTTGTTTAGTACTACTGTACCGTAATCTCGATCGATAGTGGAATTTCTTCTAAAACGAAGACAACAGCAAACACCAACATAGAAGAGACCGTTCCCAAGGAGCAGACAGGGCGTAACGAAGTGTGAACTGCTTGAGGAAGCGCAGTGGCTATAGGACTGAATATTCACCACGATTAGAATTAAGCGGCTAATCCTTTAGAAATCATTCTCCGAACTGTTCCAGGCTTGATCTAATCCAATGGATTACTAGAAAATCCTCACCGTCCTCCCCAAACAGCAGCCTCGTTTTAATTGAAACAAAAGCTTTTTAAAAGCGGAAAAAACTCCACAACTTGAAAAAACTCGTTTTCGGCTTGTTAGGAAATAAGGCCAATAGCCGCAACGCTTCCGCTCGCATTCACACGAACTCACGACCCCTTGCTAACCCTTCGGCGCGAAGACGGGTAGCGCACAACACTTCGCCACAGTGATAGCGTTTAACAATTTAGAATGTTTGAATGCAGGTTCCGTCTACGGCGGGTCGGTACGCGATCGCGACTCGGTCTATGGCGGAGTCGGCGGAAGCGGCGGTCGTGACAGCGTCTACAACGGACGTGACAGTTCGTTCGGCGGACGTGATTCCGTTCGCGAGAAGGAACCCGGCGTTGTAGACATACCACTGAACAGCGGTGGTGGTGACAGTTCCATGCACTCATCCATGCACGGCTCTAGGTACGATACGCTAGCACCTAACCGAGATGATCTGTAAACGACACTCGCACCACACACATCCACGCACACACTGCACTACCGTTACTCGACTGCTACGGCAACAGCTACCACCACCACCACACAACATCGACTGCAGCTACAAGTCGCGCTAACTGACGTCTCACCAGTGACTCACTTCTCGCCGCCGCTAGCTATCCTAGTGCTGCTACCGCTTCGTCGAATCTTTCAGATTAACACACCAACCTTACTACTACTGCTGCTATATACTACCACATTGTCTGTGTTTAATAACTCTTTCGTATGCATCTTTTTTATGACTAATGCGTCTTACTCTTGTAATGTCAGTCATCGACGATATACATCACTAATCACAAAACACTGTCATCCACTATGGGCAAAGCAAAACTGCATTACATTTTTAATTCCTTAAGCTCGTTTATGTATTGTGCTTGCTGTGCATAGAATTCCGACGCCTATTTAGTTGTTCTCGTGTATTTCTTGCAATTTGTAATAAAGCTGTGAAACGTTCTTGAGATCTCCTTGTATCGTCAAATTTTAATCTATAGAAGTAGATCATGTATAAAGTGCGCGCCCAACGTATAAGCAAAACTAAGACGCATTATCGTCAGTATAGAAATAAGGGATGAAGGTTGGCATTAGTCAACAATCCGTTCGCGGGATGCGCCACACATTCTACTTGGAATTTGTATTGGGGCCAGGGGTGTGCGTAATTACGATTTACGATTTACGATTTTACGATTCACGGTGATTTTTGGCAAATTTTTTACGATTTACGACATTTTGGGTCGTAAATCGTAAATTTTCGTAAATGTGATCTTCGGTCCACGGATGAGAAATGTCTACATAACGTGATATAATTCGGATTATGACGATGTAACCACTTTTAAAGACTTTCCTCATAGCTCGTTGCTATTACCTATTTACTTTTTTATGTTCTGATGTGGCGCTGTGACAGAAAAACGCAGGATTGTGGATAGGTCGCTCTAGTTAATTCCTGGCAATGGAACTGGGCTAGCCTAATTTTCTTGTCGCACTCTAGCACAACAGCTCACATTCGAATGACCTGAAAGCATTTCGTTCCTGTCCACAGAAAAATATGAAAATAATCCTTGCACTGGAATGGAGATGATCACTTCCTAAACCATGTCCTATGCTGCAACCATCGCCTCGTCAACTTGTAACTTTTTCACTTGTTCACCACATAGACGACTCTTTCCAATGCACACGAGTAGAAGTCATGCAAAGCCGTCAAGGAATATTGGACTTGATTGGAGGCTGTGGAGTAACAGCTAAACTGTTCGAAAGAGTAAAACAATCACGTTTCAATCTGATTATCACTGCACGTCATGACCGGAGTGTATTCACATTTAAGGTGCAACTTAAGCAAAACGTCTGACATTTTCATGACGAAAATGAAAAAGTTTGGCACTTTTGGTCTCGTTTTCAGTGGTTTGATTGAGCCTATTGTGTTCGCCCTATGCGATCCGTTCAGAATGCTAAAGACTGGGCAAAAGATACGATGGCGTTTGTTACAAAGGTAGCGGAGAGCAGGACTGGCGAATGCAAGCAGTCATTAATTAGTAATACAATATTTCGGAGTTTCCGAAATTTAACAAGTGCAAGCAAACCTGCGAGTGAAGTAAGTGCCGAAAGTAATCGTCTGGTATCGTCGAACATCCCAGAAGTTGTGGCTGCCTTCAAAAATGATAAAGGACAAAGCACGACGTTAACCACTCTCTGTTTGAGATGCGCCATCCATTCTTTCTACCTCTGTGGGATATCGTAGAGGTCATTTGAGTGTGGGTTTGCTTTATAGAATGAATTGCGGTTGCCACCGCTGTAGAGGTCAGTGCTTTATCCTTCCGAGACAAATTAGGTACCAATTCATAACCCAGCAGGTATTGAAAACTTGACTGCCCGTGGTAGGACTCTAATCAAGAACTCCTATTCTGGAGCACGCGATAGCCATCTTCCTCCGACTTCCCTACCATGTGTTTCCTCTACACGTTTAAAATGCACCTTGTACGAATCAGTGAAACCACTATCAATTCAAGCTGCACCTTTCTTCTCTACTTTACTCCTAAAGAATGGCACCAAAATATCTTCTTTTGTAATTTCAAGTCAAAAATCCGACAATGATGAGTGTCCAAAAATGTGATCAGACTCTTTCAATCGTCACACAATTCCTTCCCGTCTGCTACAAAAATGCTGTTGGGTGGAATTCAAGACGTGGGAAGGCTTAGAACTTTAGTGTGTCATACCATAGAAATGTGCCATGCGCTCACTCAGTAGGAATGCTTGTTGGATTATTTGAGCAAATACTGTTTTCGTCGAGTTGGCCAGCAATCAAATTATTTTTTTTGGTTTTGGATGGAATGGTTTTTGTTGATTTATTCGGAGTTGTTGCGGTTGTTTCTACAAAGTCATAGTCTTATATGCAAGCCAATGGCTAGTAGAATGATGAACATTTTTGATCGTCCAAGCAGTGTAAGCTTTTTATTCGGGCACCCTGTATAGGCGCCTTTTAAGATAGCGTTTTTGAACAAGCGGTTTTGAACAAGCGGTTTTTGGTCCTCCAAAAACTTGTCCAGCTTGATTTGAAAGGTGCTATTTGATTTTAATTGCTTCCATCTTAATTAGAAAAGTGTCCAGCTCGAGCTGAAAATGTCCCCACAAAACGTAGCTTCGATTAGGTTCAACATAATGGAAAAAATAAGAAATTAGATGTATTATAAGTCAGGCACCTCTTACGATTTACGGTTTACGATTTACGATTTACGGCATTTTTCGTAATTACGATTTACGATTTACGAAATTTCGGATTTCATTTGCGCACACCCTTGATTGGGGCTATACAATGGACTTGTGGTGGCTAGTCTATAGACAAGTCAGCGTTTTATCCTGGTACGCCCTCAAGTATGAGCAAAACTACGACGCATTGTCGTTAGTATAGGCATGACGGATAAATGTCCCCGTTAGTCTATCCCTTTTGTAGATGCGCTACGCATTCCACTTCTACGTAACGTCATCAAAGCATTTTGAATGTGTATTTTGGCCTACATAATGACCTGCGGAGGCCAGGCGAAAGACAAGCCAATGTTTTACACTTCCAGGACAAGTCTTGCGCCATTCACCGACCCAGCAGGAATAGAAGGTATCGTTGGCCTAGACGGGAAATCTGAACCAATAACCTGGGCCCGGATTCATGAACGCGGCCGGCGGTAAATCCTGCCCGGATTTACCTCGACGGCCGCTTACCGGGAACTTACATCTGTTTCTGATTCATGACCGCCAAAGCAAGAGTTTTGCTCCCCTGCTAATTTCTGGCCCAATGCATCTTTCGGATTTTGGAAAGAGATTAGGATTAGGTGGGTGAGTTAGCAACGAGCCAGGATCATTGCGTTGGGTCAGAAATTAACAGGGGAGAAAAACGCTTGCTTTGGCTGTAAATGCTCCCGGACGCGCTAGCGAGGTAGCATCCACCTCAAAACTTACCGCTGATTTTCTCCGCCGCGCGTTCATGACCATATGCATAGTCCTTTTAAACCAAATCTCTAACCTGAATTTGTGACAACTCCCAACTCTCTTCCAATTCACATATAAGAATAAATGCAACGATCACTTTCAGATATCATAACAATCTCCCCCTCCCCACTCCCTCGTAGATAAGAAAACACTGAAGCAAGGTTTCCTAGCCTAGTCTTAGTGTTTTCGGTCCGTATCGCGAAGATGGGTGGTGGGCAGAACAGAGAACGCGCTAAGAATCATACCGCATAGAAAGGCGTGCCATTTAAGAAAGAGGCGCTCGACCGTACCCTGATTGGCTGGCGCGTGTTCGGTCAGTGGAATGCTTTGCTATGATTGGCTGGCGCACTCTCACCTCCCGATGCTGTCCAAATCCTCCACATTGCCCGAGTTTTTTAAAGCGTTCCCAAGCTTTACTACACAATGTGCATTTCAACAGTAGACTTCATTTCACTTAGAAAATAGAATTCATATAATTCCCGAAATATCATGATGGCGTCCATGATGAACCGAGTTCTTTCCCTGCGCTAACTTCCGGCTCAGAGACCTAAGTGATACGAAAGCAAGACGATAAGCGTCGCGCAGTGGGGAATCGAGATTAGGGTGCTCGGAGTGACACGATTCATGCAAGCGAAAGAAGGCCTTCGGAGTTCCGAGCTTCGCCGGAGTTGAAAATCAGGGAAGCTGTCGCATGAGACAAGTCGTCGAAAACTAGGTATACCGACCGCGCAATGCGTTTCGCAGGCATCCGCTGGACGAGAGCCGTCACCGACTTGATTCAGCGGGATGTCAAGAAAACACCCATATGACCACCAAAACGTTGGTCTGACTTCCTTGTAAAAGCCCTGGACGAATCATATGACGCTCTTCATGGCCCTTGATCGAGGAGAACCCACTGGTCCATTTTTGCACGAGCAAGGAGCGAACGGAAATGCTGTAAGCCCACTTGAACAACGGGAAGTAGCTGTCTTAAAATGCAGCAATATTTATTATGTACACAAACAGCACAACGAACTGAAAGCTAAACAACTAGAAATGTTCTAATGTTAACCTTCTCTAAAGACAAAACACTACAGTAACCGTCTAATAAAGGAAAATTGAAAGAACTGCGGATCTTCTTGTCATGTAACGGACTATTAGGTTGTAACGAATTAAATGGCACTGGCTCGCGCCATTTTTTGGCGCGTCTTTACGCGCTTGATCAAGAACAAACCGTAACATGTGGCACATCATTTAGAAGCGCAAACTTTGCTCTACCGGTGAGTACCAAATTTTCTATGTAAAAGTGGGAAAACCTTAGTTTTATTGACTTTTTTGCAGATGGACAAAAGGCTAATCCGAGGCATTTACTTGTATGAATTCAAGCTGGGCACTACAGCTAAGGAGGCGGACGAGAAGATCAACGCCGCATTCGGTTAAGGATGTTCCACAATTCGGACGGCGTATCGTTGGTATCAGAAGTTCCGGAATGGAGATGAGAGCTTGGAAGGACATGAAGGTCGTGGGAGGCATAGTGATGTTGATGAGGACAAGCTGAGAGATGTGGTAGAGGAGGATCCACACAAAGGTACCAGGGAGATAGCGAAGGTTCTTGGCGTCAGTCACAACACAGCTGCCCGGCATCTGAAGGAAATTGGAAAGACCAAAAAGCTGGAAAGATGGGTACCTCACGAGCTGTCTGAGGAGCAAAGAAACCGACGATATGAGATCTCGTCCGCACTGCTTCTACGGAACGAAACGGACCCATTACTTGGTCGCATCGTAACCTGTGACGAGAAATGGATAATGTACGACAACAGGCGACGATCGGCACAGTGGGTGGACAGCGATGAGAGCCCCAAGGTTTTTGCGAAGCCGGAATTGCACCAAAAGAAAGTAATGGTGACAGTATGGTGGTGTTCGCTGGGAATTATTCACCACAGCTTCCTCCCTCCCGGTGAATCCATCACGGCAGAGAAGTACTGCATTGAAATTGAAGAAATGATGAAAAAGTTGAAGGATATCCGGCCGGCCTTGGTAAACCGAAGGCGAGTTCTCCTTCTGCACGACAATGCTCGCCCCCATGTAGCACGAATGACGTTGCAGAAATTGAATGAGCTGAGCATTGAAACTCTACCACATCCTCCGTTTTCTCCCGACCTCTCCCCAACAGACTACCATTTCTTCAAGCATCTTGGCGACTTCTTGGTAGGGAAAATATTCGGTATATGTCGCGTAGGTGAGCAGCATTGGTAGATGCGAACGCCTAAACCAATCAGACCGCATGAAATGGGCGTGCCATTCAGAGAGGGCATATACAGTTGGTACCCTGATGGGCTCGCATGTTTTGGCCTGTGCTCTGTTTGGTTACAATTGTCTGGCGCGCTCCCACCTACCAATGCTGCTCACCTACGCGACATGCGACCAAATATTCAAACACCAACAGGATGCCGAAAGTGCCTTCGAAGATTTCGTCAATTCCAGAACTTCCGATTTTTATGCTACTGGGATAAAAAAGCTTGTGTCACGTTGGCAAAGATGTGTAGAATCAGGTTTTTATTTCGATTAATAAACTTGGTTACAAGCCGAGATATTAACTGTTTAAATTTACAGTGGTTCAGTGCCATTTATTTCGTTACAACCTAATAGTAACGAACTAGTTAGTCCTCCAGAACAATTCAGACCCTAGCAGGCCTGACCCATTCATCTTGATTTTTTCTCGCAGTGGAGCTGGGACTTCTCCCACCGCTGCTAAGTTAACCAGACTTCTGACTGGCCGCCCGTTTCTCACAACAGGCGTCGGCAGGTGAGCTTCCTTGGATTTAAGAAGAAACATATGACAGATTTTTAACAGATTTAAAATTGAAGAACATTACAGTGACCGTCTCAGGAATATGTAGTACGCGCAGTTAAAAAAGCAAACATTTCTTTAATACTTGTAAGACCAGAAACTAAACAAAGGCAGATCAGTAAGAAGCGCCAGAGGCAAGAGGGATCACTTTTGGTACAGCAGAAGAAACTGGTGGCCCAAATTTTAAAAAATGGAAATCACAACACATACACCGGCGTCATGTGATCGCCTACTCTATTAACTAGTTCGGCTAAAAAATAGGAGTGCCACCTAATCACGTGTGTAACCCGTGCTACACAGCAAAATCGTCACAACACGTAGAGATAAGGAATTCGAAAACGCTAAATGCTGCAATATTTATATGCCAGCTACTCACTACCAGATATCAGGTTTAAAAAACGGGAAACCTGGTGAAGTCCTTTGCTGGATGCGCCATATATTATACTTCTAACAACAACTCCCTAAAAAGGTACGCCGAAATGTCAGCAGCAAATACTATGAGAAGAATCTCATTTCTCCAATTACCAGGCTGTCCAATAATTTCTGTCCGAAATTTTTCAAAATTCTATAATTTTCCTTAGAAGTGTTATAATATCAGGCAAGTGTCAAAACCTTCTAGAAGGTCTTCCAGAGTTCCACGCTAGGGGTATATAAGGCGCAGTCGCCGCGTCTAGCTACCAGTACAAGCTAAAAAGGACCAAGGTCAAATTCATACGTTCGTGTACTACGAGTGATGCTGGGCAACGACACGGGCACCACGGTCGCCAACATCTGCAGAGCGTGCAAGGAGGATGCATGTCCCAACGAACAGTCAGGCGCTGGTTCAATCGTTTCGAGAGCGGCGACACGAGCCTCGAGGACAGGGAACACCCGCTGAAGATTATGCTCTGCTGCTGGTGGGACGCCAAGGGCATGCTGTACTTCGAGCTGCTCCCGCAAGGCAGGACGGTCACCGCCTCCATCTACACCGATCAGCTCGAGAAACTAGCCGCCGCCATCCGAGAAAAGCGTCCCCGACGGGCCTCGGTCCACCTGCTGCACGGCAACGCGCACCCCCACGTGGCGAAGGAGACCCAGCAGAAGTTGGCGACGCTCGGCTGGGAGACGGTTGCCCATCCGCCGTATTCCCAGGACCTCGCCCCCTCCGACTACCACTTGTTCCGCCCGCTGAAGCACCATTTGGCCGCAAGAAAATTCACCAACTACGACAACCTCAAATCCGACATCGCGGACTTCTTCGAGTCGCAGCCTCCGGAGTTCTGGGCGAAGGGCATCGGCGACCTGCCCAATCGATGGGCCACTGTTGTGGATAACTGTGGTGATTATGTTGTTGATTAGACTTGTTTTTCAATAAAGTTGAGAAAAATTAAAAATGGTGAAATTTTCGGACAAGTATTATTGGACAGCCTTATACTAGTTTTACTTTGTCTGTAGGTACTTTTGTGATTAATCAAGTTTTTTACGAAATGGACTTATATTTTGCACCGGTCTCCATTCATTAAATTTTCAATAGAAGTTCGTGGAATCGTGCACTGATAAAATAACCTGCTTAGAATTCTTCTATAGAGGTTTTCGATAGTGAGGAATACGATGGGAACATCACTGAGCCTCGGCAGCGGATTCTTCGGGTAGTTGGACAAATCGAGGGGTGAACCTATAATTTTGAATGTCTCAGGCAAGATCTGTGTTGTTATACTCTGATTTCATAGTGGAAGGGTTCGGTTAATATGAAGAATCTGTTGTCTTCATGAGCAACACTACTCTTTTATGCGCATTCCAACTGTATTCCTTTATGCTAGAAGTTTTTGTTTCACAAAGATTTTGTACGTCGTAGTGCTTTAGAGGAGATATGGAATCTTACGATGAGTCGGTAGGTACCGAAAAAGGAAACAGTAAAATGAGCATAGAGCAGCAAACCTCAAAAAGACTGCACATGCGTTTCTCCACGGAAATTCGACAGAAGAATAAAATCCAGCATTCAATATGCGAAAAAGAGACATTGCGTGGAGATCGAGCCCTCAACCTCTAGTCCGCGAAGCGTCACCTCAACTCCTGCGTCATCCAATACCTTCCTTAAAACCCCAGTAAATTACAATTACACAGTTAACCAATCGAACATCGCAGAGCGTCGGACGGTGCATAATGCAATCTCCACATTTAACATTTTTCGAGTTGTTTTGCAGAGTGTAAAAAGTAAATTAAGTTCTTTAAAACCATTTTGTCTTTCGTTTGCGTTTTCTGGAGAAGCCTGAGTGCTTTGTGCTAACGCACTCAATGAGTTAGCAACGAAAAATGGAAGCAAACTTGTATCCTTATAATGTTAAGACCCGATAGTACGATCACGTGCAGCTCTTCTCTCTTATCGCGCTCCAGTACGACTCGGTCACTACTGTATGAACATACGTGTAAACAAGCAAGCACTGCAACTAGTTACGCCGCGAGCGGAGATTACGTTCAAGCCCTATCGAAAACAACTCCTTTCGCGAAAAAAAAATCTTCGCATGTCAGCTTCCCTGAATCTGTGGGGGAAAACTGAAGGCAGTTCGCTAAATCACCTCCATACTCAACATCACCTATATTTAACGAAACAGGTCCTAACAGTTCGCAATCTTCGACTTCGACACTGAAGTCTTTCACGACAGGCCAGGAACGCAGAGAGAAAGAAAGAAAGAAAGAAAGAAAGAAAGAAATGGCTCTTTAGTGTAACAGGAGGACTAGCTTCTCAGAGGGCAGTGGTCATCTGGAAGGGAAACGCTTTAGTTCACCAGTTACAGGTAAGTAAACGGAATCATCAACAGAACAGATTCACCAGCAGTCGAACTGGGCACTTGAGCAGGAGTTTGAAATGGATTACAGCTTGCCGAAAGGACGTTTCAAACTATGGCCATAGAAATTTCCCTGAATTTTTGAAAAAAAAAATAGTGTTCAACTACTGGTCGGTTACTTTGGTGAGCTTGTCCTTCCAGTTCACCACTGCAAGTGTATGAGATTGCAGGAGAGGAAGAATACGGGTGCAATCTTAGTTGGTGGTGGGTGCTCTTGAACGATTTTTCGACATAACGAAAGACAACAAATACGAAACAACAGGCTGATATCTTCTTGCGGATGAACCAGATAACATCAGTGAAATAAAAAATGTAGGCCAAAACACCATCAATAAATTAACCTTTTGAATATGAGAGTATGAATAAAATATGAATATGAAATCCTTTAACACAGACAGTACCATATACTTCACGTCCTGATCATTTGCAGACGCCGTGTCCTAGCTCACAAATATTATACACTATCCCGTTTTTGTGTTATTTATTTTGACTTCGTCAGTGTCGTTGTTTTCTATGGAATGAGTAAGTTCAACATATGGCAACACATGCAGTTCCGAAACCGTTTAGGAGCGACCAACACTAACTACGAATGACCAGAGGCCGAATTCATTAACAATTATACCTGTGAGTATGCGGGGTTTAAGGGTTAGAAATAAGGTAAGTGACAGAGACGCAGGGTTCATCGTGGGTATATCTACCCCTTTTACCCGCGGGTTAGCTGTTGATGGATCCGGCCCCAGAATACGTGTTCAGATCTTCTCTGAGCTAAGCAGTCACATTCAACTGCAAGAAAAACAAAACAATTACCGACAAACAAGCTTCACTACACAATTGTAAAACTTGCCAATCCACAAAATATTATGCTTAGACAAAACCATTGCACATCTAGTTGTCATAAGTTTATTAAAACCAACGCAGGGATACGCTTTTCGGACATACGACGGCATTCCTTTTTTTGAAGAGTTCTTCACATAATACGAGAACAACACGAGGTTCGCTTAGAGGATGTAAGCACAGCCATAATAAAATCGTGGGCTCTATAAACAAAGAAATTCGTCATTTTAGTAGAGAGCGAGAGAAGCTCACTAGATGTCTAGAGGAAGCAGCAAGTATGGAACTTAATATCAAATATCAGTCTCAAGTGTATCGAAACAAACGGACTTTGTATGCGAAAAGGAAACAATCGAAAACCCTGCATACCACATCGACTTAGAAAACAGCCTGTCCACGTGCTCCGGCAGTCATTTAAAGAACATAGAATCACCAGAACTTCATCGACGAAGAGAAACCAAACCTACCAACATCAAATGTTAACCTACATTGACAATGACACTTGAACGCTGAGGAAACAAAAGCAATACCAGGAAAAAATTCACATAATACAAAGGTTCTTATGTCCAGTGTTCTCCGGACATATGTCCTTTAAAAGAACTGCATTAAGTTTTAGGCGCCAAAGGCAGAATTTTTCGGCGCTGAAAGACTGGTAAGAGGTAGTGCATTTCTATGCTTTATATACCTCACGGTATCGAATCTACACAACCACACCTCGTTCAGAAACTCCAGACGACTGCGCCAAAAAGTGCGCGACAAAGGAAAGTAAAGGCACGAAATCCCATGACAGTCCTATAGAAATCAGAACGACAAAAGCTTCTAAAAGCTGGGGTCATTATGACTAACAAATAAGCCCAGAAGGACGACTATGAGAATAACTCAGACGCGATTAGAGTAACCAAAAGCTCTTGTTAGGGTAAAAAGCGAAACCCTAACTCGGTAAGCATAGTATGCGAGTTAAAGGGTCCACTGAAGCATAAGAATAAGACCGCAAAACATGAGCAGAAGCGTGACTTACCAGTGTCACTTTATTTAAATAAAAATAACACAAATAACAGTGTTATGCAACAATGAGAAATCATCCGTTAAAGAAGTTAGCACTAAAATGATTGGCCACTTCGCGAGAAATAAATCAAATTTATTTCCATAGCAAGCAAATGCAAAAAGGGTAACACAAAACCAAACGATTAGGTCCTAATAGAAACTCACACTTTAAAAGTCATTAAAAAGGACAAAATCTCCAGAAACTTGTGGAAGTAGTACGTAAGCGCACCTCCAATTAAGATATACTATCAAAGTAGAGCAATGGTAGCTGATAATTCCAGCAAACCAAGAAGAATCAAGCCCAGGAAATTTTATACGAACGAAAAAAGTACGGAATCTAACCCACCCTTCTGGATTGCAGCTTATTTACGGCGCTCGGTCAAACGCTGCTCTATATTCACAAAAAAAGCTTCATTCTCAAAAGAAATGTGAGCAAAGTGTTGACTCGAAGCGAAATAGTAAAACAAGAAAATTAAACAAGAAGAAACAAACGTACCTGACTCCATTTTTCTCTGACCTTCAATGAGACATCAGAAAGAAGTTAGGAACATTGCAACTACAAGGAAAATCCACGACGGAATTTTAGACGAAGGTATGTTTAATGCTCGACTGCGTCAAAATAACGAGGACGAGACTAGATTCAACGACAACTCTAGCAGAAACGGTCATAGAACCACAGTGAGAACTTGTTAAGTGCTTGAAAAAGAACGAGAACGTAAAGCCACTGAACGATAAAAAAAAATTCAAACTAACCTTCACGAGAATGAATCAACCCTACGCTGAAACTTTTCCTAGCCACTTTTTCAAAAAAAAAAAAAGGAATGAAAGAAAAGCCAACCTGATTCGGTACCAGGCAGCTTCGACCAAAACAACACGGCAGAAATATCTTATGAAACCATTTCAACCACTTTGGATTCAAGTGACCATACGGCTCCTCGTTCTTCGGTTTAAAAACACCAATAATCTTCTAAAAGAGCACAAGGATGATCAGCAAAACTTTAATTAACTTAACAACCAAAATCTGTTGAGTAAGTCAGCTACAATGAGTCCTTGAGAAGCATAGGCTGATCCCCTGTCTTGTCATAAATCTTTTGTTGCACGTCGAAAACGTTCTACAGAAGTGAGGTAACATAAAAACACTCTAAATAAGCATAAAATGACTCATTGAAAATAGATCCTGTAATCACTAGTTGCGGCTTCAAGATCTTAGAGAAGCTCTTGGCGGCTCCCTGTAGAACTTTTGAATACCCTCTTCGTTATCAACAATCTCAGGATGTACTTCAGCATCTCACAAAATACTGTAGCACAAAATGACAACTTTTCCCGAAAGAAGAATCGGAAGAGAGTCGCTAAAACAAGTTTCGCAACGGGCAATAGAGAGCCGCCTCATACGTCCTAAGTTTCGTTCTACCGTGCTCGTTGCCTTGCACTACCTTTCCCAGTTATTTAATCCCAACTCTTCCCAATCTGTTAAACTACAAAGAAGTAAAGTTCGCATCAATAATTATGGCACATCCGGATCGGAGGAAGCACCACTAGAAAAGCGACGCAGACGCAAATAATGGGCCTCGCCCTACTAGGAACCTTGCTAAGAAAGAAATCTCTTATATACAAAGTGCATTCTGTCGTGTTTGGAAAATAGCTCACTTTGAATTTTGAGGTCTTGTCAAGTAGAAAGAGTGAACCCCGGGATCCGGTGTTCTGAGCGCAGTCGACATTTTAAAATCATACGCGCTGTGACCAAGTCGTCGAAAATTATGTGGACCGGGCATAAAAATCGCTCGCTCCAGCAACTCGATGATCGATGGGCCGACTGTGACACTGATAGATAGGTGAATATTTAGCCTATTTCAAAAGGAAAATGGAAACCAGATCATAGAACAATTTACAGCATCAAAATGAGCTTTCAATCTCTGTTGGAAATGCGTCAAGTATTCCACCTCAACGTGATATCTTGGAGGCACCATGAATACGTTTTTTTTATTCTTCAATACGATTACTTGCGGTGGACAGCCGATGAACAACATAGGGTATTATCCTTCCTAGATGCGAGTCTGCTACCAGTCCATCGAACCCAGAGGGACGGAAAGCTTGCTGACATGGACGGGAAATCCAAACCAAAAACCTAGAATCAGATGCACCTGACAGCTAGCGCCTCCTACTACTGCGCTATCACGCGACCTGCAGATGTCGAACTAGGTAGAGTCGACTAAGTTGGCATCGTGATAGACTTCATGACGACAACGAAGTGAGCCGACAGAAGGACCAAAAACTCTCCAAAATCGTGGCAAACACATGGTGCGCACAATACTCCTACACACGTATGTATAAACAATACTCGAATTAACGCACCCCGGTAGCGACAAATCAGCCAGCGCTAACTTCCTTCTTGGAAAATGCGTTCCCCAGTTTGTGCACCAAATTCAATGAATAGTGTAGTAATAGTTCTTGAATCTATCCTTGTCGGAGGAGGGCAGCAATACAGAAGCAAAAAAAAACACGAACAGGGTGGATTCTCCCGATTCTACACTGAAAAAGGTCCTGCCGTAGGCTGGTTCAATATGTCGCCTTCATAAAATAGCTCACTTCAAACTTTTCCACCGCTGACAAACGAACAGGCAGATGCTGATGTGCCCCTTCCACACTGGGATAAACCCCAATTCCTCCTAACCAATTACCCTTTTACGATATTCGAGATCTTCATTTGTTTCTTTAGAGTTCTTTTGCCTTGATTCTGTCTAAATGCGAGTCAAGCGCAGTAGGAGGAGGTCGCGCGCACCCAATACCAGGTTTCGGATTCCCCGCCCAGGCCAATCAAGGCTCCCATCCTCTCGCAGTCGGCGAATAGGTACCAGACATGTCTAGCGAGGATAAAGCGCTGACTTGTTCATCGATCGGCGATCGCAAGTTATTGTATAGGCCAAATTCAGTTGGCCTCCACGACATCCTGAAGAAGTGGAATGCGTGGTGCATACCGAAAGGCCGGTAACGCCGCCCTTTATCCTTACCCATGCTAATCCGTTTCCGTACCACCAATGGTTTCCAACTGTGTCAAGTACTAACGGCGGTCCAAGATACTCTTCCTTTTTTCTTCCATATCTCTGGTTTCCTCCCCATTCTCCTAGAAGAACTTGACAACGAAAAGAAACATGAAGAACTCCTGAGCACCATAAACTAGCTGGTGTTACAGCACACCTAGTGACGAGTTGCAGTATTTCACCAATCACCAAATCCTTCTAATAATACGAAAAAGAATAGTGCAAAACGAAGTGCAAACGCGTGTAAGAATAAACGTACCCCTTGCATATTTTTCACGAAGTAAGAACCACTTGATCCCTGTGCGATACGTTCAGGAAATACACCATTATGGATAGCACGGATCGCTTCATCTACAATAGCTTTGAAATCTGCACCAGTTGTGCTTCCATATTGTTCTCCACCTGAAAAAGCAACTCTTAGAGATACATCGAACAACGTCCCGAACGTTAAGCTCCCGAAGCCAAACAAAGGTTAGGGGAAACTTTAGCACAGTTACTTCTCTGAGCGATGAAAAATACATGAAACCGGCACATCTAAAAACAAGTCTATTACACAAGGGGTCACTCTCTAATTGAATGGAAACGTCAATAATAATAAACAATAACAAACAAACAACAACGAGAAGTGCTCAACTGGAGAACTCTGTTGTTCACGTGATGGATCATCACCACACAAATTGTCCTTGGGCAAATTCACATTATCGGATACAAACACGGTGAGTTCGATGCACTCTGTGGAAAAGTGTAAACGACGTGTGAGCACTACAACAGTAATCACAGATGAACTGCTAACTTCTGCCGCTTTTATCTCACACATGGCGGTACCGTTAAGCAACGGAAACTTCTACACAGAACGATGAGATAGGGAGATAATCTCACGAAGCTCACGATTTCTGCAGAATGATGACTAATCGTATCCGTAGTCTGGGGTACAGCTTTGTTTGAGATAAGATGCGGGTGCGCTTCATCTAGCTGTGCGAAATCTACAGAGTATAAACCACTGACGGCTGCGTCGTTCGAAGAACGAGAAAATAAGGCGCCATACGGCAATAGAGGGGTTGGACAAACAGCAAAAATATGTGTAGGTAAACAGACATTTATGTGAGCAATACAAAAACACTTTCCATTTTGCCTAACCCTGCAACTGACCAAAATAAAATTTAGTATTTATTTGTGTCCACTCGAGCCCCACCCCGAAGTCCCTCCAGTTGCTCAAATCTGTGTTCTCGTCCGGGCCAGCGAAGCACAGTCCGAATTTAGTTCGCCTCTATATTTTGGAAAGGGAATGAACTCCAGGTCTCAGGCAATTTTAACACAGGTGCGTCACTTGAGCCACACCCTGGACGCGCAGAACACATCATTATTGCTAGTTTTCCATACTAGCACTATGCACATTCTGTCAATTCCCCCAACGCCCTCCCCTCCTCCCTCCTTTCCACATCCCACAAGTCTTGAAAAATTCGATTCTGTCGAAAGAAGAAAATAACAAGGATTTATATTAAGGAATAAAAAAGTAATGGTCTTCCCAAACCTTCTAAAACCAGTCGTGTATCGAGTGAAATGCATCATAAAAGCAAGAAGTTGTTCAAACACGTCCCTATAGCCCCTCCCCTCCCATTTCAAAATAAGAAAAATCAGCTCTCCCGTCTATAATAAGTGTATCAGCCCCGTTTAGGAGTAGTTAGGAGATTCCAGACGAGAACACGAACAAATATCATGCGGCAGCTACGAAGTCTCCAACAAAAACAGGGAACGCATGGTAGGGCAAAACTCCCTTTCGTTGCAGGAGTAACGTCAGGAGAAGGGTTATCCGGGGGAATGAACGACAGTCAATAGAAATGAGTTGACTATACCATCGCAAATTCAACAAATCTGAAAATTTTTCTGGCCCCTTAACGAGGCCTGCCATAAAAAAAGGAGAATGTAATACAACGGACTAGGAGCGGGACAGGCATTCAATTCCTCGCCTTGCAACGCTTGTAGTTTTCTGCACATTCGATGATTAGAAAGAACTGCCTCATGCTAGTGTTCGATTAAACAGTAAGCTATTGGGGAGCCTAACACGATAAGGTAACGGACTTTGCAAAAAGGCAACATACTTTCGCACTATTCTTCAATTTCGTCGTTCACGCATACGCCCGATACCCTTCCCTGGTAAGTTCAATGACCAGCAAGCCTATCCCTACATTCGACTCCCCTCCAATCGATCAATCAATCAATCAACCCAGTGTTTCATCTTCATGTGGTCCGTGAACTGATACCTTACAGGGCACTTCGAAACTGATTCGATAGTAAGTCGAACAGAGGTTGTCACCAGTAACTCACTATATACACAAAGCAACCCTAATTTGCCTATGGTATACATCTATGTGAAGTGTTTTTAAAGAAGAATAAAGCAATGTCTGGTGCATCGCAAAACTGTTTTTGAAATGCTGAATTGAAGCTGATCTGTAAAGGAATATGACTTCTTTGTCGCAGGCGCATTAAAATTTTGTTGCTTGGAAGCTTCAGTTCAAAACAATCTTTAACATGGCGTAATACGCGTTGGAGGGGGTAGGGGCTCTTACGGCGACGAATTTTCCCACCTTCTTTTCTTACTGAAGTTCACTATTCCAACATGGTACTAGTGCGGAGGCGGTTCATCGCTAGAAAAGCGAAACATACATTCTATTCTCCTGTAGACTGTATATCGGAAATATCTATGCCCAGAAGGAGGCGTAGGTATTTGACATCATAGATATCTAGAACAGAGCCACGTTCCACGTCAGTCCGTGGGACACCAAAATGAGGATAAAGAACGGAGCCAATGGATTCCTTTTGGGATGCGCCACGCATTCTTCTGCTACGGCATGTCGTATAGAAAATTCGGATGCGTATTTGGCCTATACTTGACTTGTGGTGGCCAGCTGATGGGGAAGTCGGTAATTAATCATTACCAGACAAATCTGGTGCAAACTAACCGTCCCCGGAGGGATTGAATTCTTGGTATGAGCGAGAAATCTGAATTACGAACCTGGAATCAGGTTACGGGACAGCCCACGCCTCCAACTGCGCTGCCATGCGCCAAAACCACAAACTAACCAAAAAACTAACATCCTCTCAGCATACGTACCACACGTGAAGTATGCAGTCGTCAGTGGTTTAACTCAGCTACATCAAAAGGAAGAAAAGCAGAAGCAAAATAGAAAAGAAGCGAAACTGGCTGAAAAGCATAACAAATAACAAGAAAATATGCTGCTGATACCGGTATTCGCTCCTTCATCGTCGGTGGATGGATGGTGCTCCTCGCTTTCTCGCTCAAGCCTTCGTCCAAATTCGACAGCAACCGGATCAGCTGATGACATCGGACGATGTAGCAGCGGAGTTCTTTCCAACTGCAAAGCGAAAATGAGAAACTGTCAGCGCAAAACCGCACAACGAAGGCGATGTCGCATGACGATGAGTAACAGTTTTTTATGCCACCGCGCGGCGCCCCGCAGGCGTTGCGAAACGAAAAGATATACGCTTCGCATGTGAGAACTGTACTAGTCCACTTTGCCACTACACTCTCTATAGTCTTTCCATCCTTTCCCCCGTCACTGGCGCAGGAAGCACGAGTCTCTGATTACGTCCGCATAGCCGCACTAAGCAGCCAAGTGGACGACTTTTCTTGCAGTATTCGGGTGGTCGTTGCGGGACCGCTCGAGCACTTCTACCTGATCCAACTGATGAACACAAGGAAACAATAAGGATATTCTTTGAGCTCGATTCGCACTCTAAATTTCGGTATCACTTTGGAAAACATGAGTTATATCATAACCTTTCATGGTGCAAACATTGAGCAAAAACTCTAGCAGTGGCAGGTGAACGACGTAAAAGAGCCACTAGTTGCTGGTGATTGATGCTAATAGGTAGGTTGAACCTATGAGGCGATGTTGTCGTGTAACTGCCTTCATTGACTGGCTTATAGCAGAAAGTCACCGGTTGTTAGATCGCACCACTTTGCCGCAGTGAGAAATGTCAGGTTGTGGAATACAGTCACCATTTCACAAGTGCTATAGGTAATGCAGTAATACTTCAATGAAATGTGAGCCATTCATTTTGTTCGTCAAACAAGCATAGTTTTCAAGCAAAAATCATCTCAGAGGGATATTTTGGAGTATTCAACACATAAAGGGAACGAAAGAGAATATCTGAAGATGCCAGTGATTGCACCGAAGTGCAAAAAAAAAAAAACTGAGAGCATCTTCTCGTAACTGATAACATCTTCCGAAATCAAATGCAACCCCATTTAAGCACTATGTTTATGCAATTTGCAGATTCTTGATACTATCATATGTTGTCATTATAGCGGGCCAATTAAAAGTTGATCTTTGTTACAAATTACGTCCAAAAACAACGAGCTATCAAAATCACGGATATATCATGGCAAAGTCATCTATAGGTGAAAAATGTCACTTATATGCGCCTGCTAAAATATGTTCCAATAGATTTTTGACACCTTGTTGTGATTAGGAAAACTCATCTCCCATGTTTGCTTCTTGCGAATTCGCCCTCGTCGGGAGATGCGACCATAAAGCCTCAAAAAGCCTACCTGCCCCCTCCGACTAGGATATCTCTTTCCGCATCTTCAGCTCAAATATATTCACACATATGGGTATACGAATGCTCTCTCCTTCAACCATTGTGCCAATTTTGCAGTTTCCTCATTGTTCCCTGCTTTTCATAGACATCCTTCACATCCATAGTACTGTTTCGGCCGACAAACCCAAAAACTTGAAGAAAGCAGCCGAAAATACAACAAAAAAAATCCGAAGAGGAAGAGAAAATCAAAACGAATGACAGTTACAAAGTTTGCAATGAGACTGGACTATCGCATGGTCCCGCCGAGAACGCCCGAATTGTGTAAAAAAAACTAGTAGATTTTATCGACAACTCGTCACTACCCTTCGCTGTTTAGTCGCGAGTCGTCTGCACCACGAGCCGACTTCCGGTTCAAAACACGCAAAGGCCGCAAAGTTGTGTATCTCCCAAAATGTCCGAATCGGTACCGTCGAGGAAGCCGACTTGCTTGTAAGTAACTCCGAAGTAGACATGGAAATCACCTCCACGATACCACGAGTAAGAAGGACGCGCCTCAAACGGACAGCCTGGATCTAGTCTCTATTTTACAAGACGCGTCTCAATGAATTTGTATCATCTTGAAATCATCCTTGTTGAAATTAAGCATAGAACCGTTGTAACTAACCAGAAAGACATCCCATATGCGAAGTGAACGTATAAGGTTCAAACTGGACCCAATTTTAAGCAAAGCAAACACAGCTGAGGGTTCAATACCTACATCAAACAAAAAACTGATGAAATTATAAAAGTCAGCTCTTCGGGATACGCCACACATTCTACCTAAACATGTCGTTATGCAGGCATTCTGAATGTATATTTGCCCTGTACAGTAACTAAAGGGACGACCAAGGAATAGGTTAGTGTTTGGCAATGATCGTCTACTAGTCCACAGCATTTGTAGAAACTGTGGACCTAGCAAGCGCAGAGAAAATCGAAAGGAATCGAAGCTAAAGTCGAGTCGTTATGCACGGAGCGATGCACAGATGCCCCATACCAAGAGCGGGTTTAGTGGAATTGTTCGATCAGAATCGTAACCGAAAATGGTGGCTTAACAAAAAGGAAAAGAAAGACCAGGTGCGGCTCAGAACCAAAATCGCTGTATTGCGAAATTTCCGCGTTGACAAATGCACAATTGCAAAGCGAGCATGTGGCTAACAGGTTCCCGAGCAAGACCACGTCTGCTTTTGAAATAAACCGGGAGGCAAATGCATTTCGAAGATTGATAAATTCCGTGGAAAAAACGAAAGCAACGGGACGACCCCGAAAACGCCCGGCGGACCGGACGCCAGATGGGACAACGAAAAACCAACAACAGAAATCGCGAGTGACATCGAATAACCAGTGCGAAGGCAATCTAGCGGGAACGAAAAGCCGTTGTGAACAATACGATCGCGGAGAAAAAAGGCGGCCATGAAGTTATCGAACCCGGCACGTCCAACGATTCACCCCCCCCCCCCTATATTGCTCCAGCTGGTTGAGATTTCGGCCGCCCGCGTAAATAAATAGAACGCGACGTTTCACAACGCTACACGTTCCGAACCGTCACCTATTGTCCGCGCTCTGAGCAATAACCATGCAAATGACTCACTGTTTTGCCCTTTTTCTTCGTCTTACTGATGAGCCCGACGTTTTCGTCACCGAAGTCGCCGTCCGATTCTGAACGCTTGGGATTATTCCATGCTTTCTTCGCTTCCGCATGCAAAGCTCGTAAAGAAGATGGTAGTTCGTAACAAGTCAAATCAGAAACCTGAATTGCAGGACAGGGAAGCTTTCATAGAAGCAGAATCGGGCTCTGAAAATAGAAGCAGGTGGAAGAACACTCAAGTTTTGGAAGTGTCGAACATTACGAACACGATCGGATATGCTATCACAGTAATCTATCACGTATGGCCCTTTAATGTCGCTTCGGCACTCCAATAGCGTTAGTCGTAGCACTTCTTTCCGTCCTGTACTCCTTTCTTACTGTCGCAGGTTTGTCCCTACCGTCTCAGTCTCTTCGCTATGGATTTGATCCATTCTCATTGATAACCATCCCTTTTATCTATACTACTACATAGAATGGGAAAATAGGAAAAAGGGAGTAGTCTCATCTGAATAGCATGCAAGAGCTTTTGCATCGCCAATCCAACTAAACTCCTTTTAGGAATTTTTTAGTGGATCAGAATGCTGTGGAAAGCTCAAAAATTCCATCTTATTTTTATACATAAAGAAAAAGGGGCAACTACTGAAAAAAACAATGAGAGTATTTGAACGAAATCATATAAAACAATTTTAAAACGACCACGACCGATACGACGAGATGTAAAAACGTATGTAAGCACGCATCTAGCAAAAAAAAAAAAAAATCCTGTCGAAAAAGACATTTGCGTCCTCTTACAGCAGCAGGAAAGAACAGATTTTGAACCAGAGATACAAATGAGCATTACGCTGTGCAACCAGTTCGTTACTTGTTCTTCGAGCTGACGACGACTACTCACGAGGAAACATAGCATTCGGAAGGCTGACAGCACTAGCGATGAAATCGTGAACGTTTAGGAATGAACGGTATTCACAAAGATAGGTATCTGTCTCTAGTCGAAGATGCTAATCGTATCCGTGTATCGAAGCAAGACGATCTTTCGGCGCTTATTGAATCGAACACATCAGACCGATCGTCAGGATCAATCTGGATAGCTAAGCGGATCAGAATATGGAAGAGAAATCTAAGACATGTCGAAACGGAACGATGCGAATTTTTCGATTTAGGTACGATGCGAATTAAAAAGCGTACCACAGAAGAGCCTTAAGTTGCGCTTTAGAATCTTTCGATTATAAGAGAGGCTGTTTATTACGGAAAAGAGAAGAACCATAAGCTGTAGAAAACCATTCGAACAGCATTCGCTGTCATGCGCTACAGGTGTATTGCCCAGACCACCGTTGAGATAAGAACTATTGACAAAAAAGGTCAAACGGCGCCATACCGTCAATCGATAGAAAAAAAGCGGAGCTAAACAGGTAAACTTATTATCACTGCGATGGGAGGAGGGAGATGGCAAAACAGCAAAACTGCTTACGATAAAGCTGCTGTAACACACACAGTGTGCGGATTTCTACTACGAAACTACAACAAGAAGGAAGCTCCAGATTCCCGTCAGAATGTGAGCAGCGTCAAATGCTAGAATTAGCCTCGAAATTGCCGCGCACCAAATACCCGATCTCGATCGGTCGACGGACGGACGCGATTTTTTGTTCGTGCGTCTTGTCCCTTTGTCCCCACGATGCCGCCCGCAACCGGCAGCACGCCATATCGATCGGTTTGTGCTTGTTGCTTTTTCTATCAATTGTGCGAACAGTTTTATTACGTGAAGCACTCTTCTACTGAAGCTCGCCTTAATTCTAAATCGCTTTCTAAGCGCCATCCTGATCATTTTATGAGCTAATAGTCTGTGAATATTACCCTATCCGATAATTCTAATATAACCGTGTACGAAACACATAAAAACTCAAGAATTCGCTCTGAAAACACTGCTGACGAGCGTGTCAGATGTGAGAAGCATGCTGTATTGATTGGCAGAACATGTGACAATTAAAAGAGACGATTACTAATCACTAGGCATACAATTCTCCTGGAATGCTAAACTGATCAATAGCTCTTTTCTAACGACAGCATGCAGCTGAGCGGTACACTCGATCGATATCGCATGCCACACCACACCTGTCTTACTCATCCAGCTCGTTGAGTCATAGATATGATGTACACCGGCGTTCGTATTGATTTTTCATGACTAAACTACTTTGCAGTCTTCTCAGTATGGCTTCGAAGTAACACTACACGCTATTTCTTTACAATCCTCGTATTATTTCTAGGCCGAAAAGTTACTCCTCGTATGTGCTGCCCCCTAAATAACTTCAGTTTCTCTCCAACTTTCATGTGCTTTCCATTCCGATCTAGTAAATTTGTTCAAATTCTCTGAAATATTCAAACTCACACCCTTTCTTTCTACCGTTCTCCTATTTTGTTTCATTCTCTCGTTTTATTTATTGTTAGATCAATTTTGGCATAATGTTCACATTATTTACTGCCTAGGCTGATCAGTAAACACAAATTTGAATCGTGTTGATCTCAAGACAAATAACTCACAAAATTGAACCCCAATCTCATCCACCACCTCAATCGAGTGTCGTCGACTATGCGGTACAAAGGTGTTTAGATACTGGAGCCGGAATAAACAGACTACTACTTCTTGTTGTAACCAAAATAAATTGATTGATAAAGGAACTTCCTTGAATAATCAAGTGAAAAGCCGAATAAAGGGCAAAAGGATAAAGGGCGGCGTTACTCAATACCTTTTTGGGGTGCGCCACGCGTTCTACTTCTGCGGAATGTTGTGAAGATGATTTGAATGCATATTTGGCCTATACAACGACTTGCGGTGGCCAGCCCACGAACAAGTCAGCGTTTTATCCCTCCCAGACACGTCTAGTGCCAATTCATCGATCCGTAGGGATGGAAAGCTTGGTTTTCCTTGGCGAGAAATCCGAGCCAAGAACCTGGTTTCGGGTGCACGCGACAGCCGGCACTTCCTCCGATTGCGCTACACGCAATCGAAAGTCAGAACATGAAACATATTTCATCTCATTTAAGTAATTTCCTTCATTCAAATTTCATTTAATGAAAGTAAATTCTACCTACTTCTGAAATTAATTTGACGAACAAAAAATGAACATTTTGGCTCCTCACGTTATTTTTAACCAACCTAATTGTTGTGAATTCTATCAGTCCCCACCATGTATGACTTCGCACGTATGGCGCAGTGGCCATAGGCGTCGTTCCACGGTCGGGGTCGAGTTTCACGCCCAGGACGATGTGTCTGTCGAGGCGTCAACTCCTGAGCTGTAAATGATGCCCAACGGCACCGATGCAAGGGCTGCCATGCCGCACTAATTCAGGGATTAGTGTTCTTGTGTCATCCTTAGCCATAAAGAGCGCCGAACTTGAATCTTAAAGGATAACGGACGGCATTGCTCAATACTTTTTGGGATGCGCCACGCATTTTACTGCTTCGGGATGTCGTAGAGGCGATTTGAATGCTTATTTCGCCATGCAAGAACTTGCGGTGGCCATCCAATCAATAGGTCAGAGCGTTATCCTTTCCAGATGAGTTTGGCACCAATTCACCCACCCCGGAGGGATGGAAGGCTTGGTTGGCTTGGGCGGGGAACTCGATCCAAGAGGCTGGTATCGGGTACACGTGACAGCCGGCACCTCCTCCGACTGCGCTACACGCGCCGAGATTGATTCCTACGTCGTTTAATGCATGTCTGCCACCTGACAGCACACGAACTATTTGTGCTTATTCTCCCTCAAGTATAACAATTTCATTGCATAGAACATAGCTTAACGCGATAAAAGAATAGTAATGAAGTGACGGCTTATCGCAGTGGTCTACGCGTCTTGTTCAACTTCTGCTACTTGATAAGTACCTGAAGCGTTCTCTTATCTCCGTCTGCTCGCAATTTTCACACTTTTCGTGACTGTTTCTGAATAAGTTCACTTCGAACACGTCGGAACGGAACGCGCGAGCGTAATATTACACTAGACGAGGGTGCGCATATGTATGCTCAACGCCCTCCCTCGAAAGTGCTCAAATCCAAATCCAGTTCTCGTTTTTGTTCGATGCTCATTCATTCCGTGATCTCTGGCTCTACGCCAATCGTTCTCGATCAATACCAATTCAGCATCATAGTGCATGTACGAAGTTTATTTAGCGCATCTATTTCAATCAGTATTACACAGACTTTTCATTTCTTTTCATCGGTCTCTCCGTTCACTTTCTTTTTCAATCATTATTCTGGTCAATATTAATAACTTTCTTTCCACGTTTATCAGTTCTGTCTTTATGTTTATTTTCGGGAGCGTAGGTCATGGCAACTAGGCGTAAAATAATACAGCAGAACAATCCAACACAACAGCAACATGGTACAGAAATTATCCAAAGTGATTTGTAAATAGGGCGCAAATTAATCATGAAACCCGTAAGCGTCTACAAGACGAAATAAATTGTCTTTGAAGCAGAAAGTGGCTTCTGAACTGAATACAGTTGAACTAGGCTTTTAGTTTTCATCATTGAATCAACCAAAAAAGAACAAAAGCGTCTAGTTTTTTTTTGCAGTAATTTTACGCACATAATGTTTGGTATAGCCATCAAACTGATTTTTTTTTTTGCCTGTCATCTCAGCCTTTTATTTTGCCCCACTTTCTGGCACGGTTACGGTAATAATTGCATTTTTTACAATGGTGTACGGTAGACAAAGTAGACCAGGCTTGTTGCGCAGCGGAAATAAGTGAGATCCTCTGACCTCTCTCATATAATAGACTCTGCTAACTAATTTCATCAGTCATTCGCCTGTTGTTCGTAATTCTGGCTATTTTTATAGCCATTTTGAGAATTCCTTGGGTGGCGTTTCAAGTTCTTTGTCGGACATAATCGTCCATGTGTTTACTGGTGAAAACAGTAGAAAAAAATCAAAATCTTCCAACATCAGGCACGATTTTATGGAAAACCATTAATATTTTGTACTTTACAAACGGTGGACAAGGTAGAGCAAACAAAGAATAAAATCCAGCGATGACCTTCCGTGTTGGGACGAGCCGCACATCTTACATCTACCTGATGCGAAACATTTTCGGATCCAAGTACGGCCTACGCCGTGAGTGTGGCTTATGAGTATTTTAGTATTCCTGGTACGTCAAATTTGTGGTTATATGAAACCAAATTGAACAGAAAGCTTGACTGGTTGACACTGCGCCAAATACGACTCTCCTATTGCGAAAATTGTATTTGCAAATTAAAAAAGTGTTTATGAGAACATAAATACATTGAGAAAAAATTACCTTATTTGATGAAAAGCAGAGGCGAAAATATTTCGATGCTGACTAGAATACCAGTTGCGGGAATTTGTCCTAGCGGCGCTTGGTTGGTTTTAAATCTCAGAACTAGATATGTCAGCAGCTAAAAGTCCATTGTCAACAAGAAACATCACCAATAGAGTACGAATGGAAGTTAAGCGCTCGTTCCAGTCGCTCTTCAGCTTTGCCAAGATAATGCTGTCTTGAATGCGTTATAGGGGCTTTGACTGCCAAATTCAATAATTTGGAAAGTTAATGTCCACTTAAAGTGGTTCATAACAATTTATTATCCAAATATCTTTGGGTGGGAAGCTTCAGTGATGAACGCAAAACGGAAGCTCTTTGCGAGTAAGTGAGCTCTCCTAAAAATGTTGAAATGTGGTTCTCATAGAATGTTCTTCTAAAAGATTACCTTTTGTTGATCTTTCAAAGATAACGAGAGACAGCTACATACTAGGCGCGATGCAGAGAAACACTAATAGTTAATGTGCCGAAATAATGTTAGAAACAACATATCTGATGAGCAACTGGACATTTCAAAATGCCGGCTCTCCACTCACGCTCAAGAATGACTCATTTTTTCGAAGGATGACGTTGCCGGTTCCCACGTCCTGCCTCTTTCGAAAACATTGCTTTCGCCATGCTTAGCCCTCGTGAGTAACCACAGCTATCCATGACTCAGTTCTTTCGTGGTCGTTGTCCTGTGTTTATAGAAATAGAACTCGGCTTTGTGAGAAACTGGTTGCTTTCTATTCATTAGACTGGGCCAAAAGTCTTCGCCGTTTCAGAGCTTTGAATGTAGTTGATAGTGGGTTTTGGTACAATATATATATATATATATATATATATATATATATATATATATATATATATATATATAAAGAAATGCGGTTATAATTATGACGTATATACAAGACATCTCCCAAAAATTAAGAAGTTTAGCCCATTCTTTGTGAGAACCCAAAAAGCCTGATTTTTGGGTCGTAGAGCTTTACGAATCTCGAAAATGCTAAGACGTAATTAAATAGAGATTCGGATCTTATGTTAGGAAGAACTCTTCTAAAAAATCAGCAGTGAAGTCTTCTTCTTCTTCTTCTTCTTCAGCGTTTGTCCCGCTTCGTGGCGGGGTCCGCTATTCTGGTGTCATGACGCCACCTTTCCCGATCCAGCGCTAGATCGGGGTGGACACCAGCTACTTTCAAGTCCGTATGTAACGTATCAGCCCAGCGCTGCTTCGGGCGCCCTCTAGGCCGCTTTCCTATTACCTCGAAGTTAAGGCCTATCTTGCGGACGCTGTCTTCTTCTCCACGCAGAACGTGGCCGTACCATCGTAAGCGAGCTTCGCGCATCTTGTCAGTTATCGGCGCGACACCGAACTTCTGCCGAATAGCATCGTTTCGGATGCGGTCCATGCGCGTGACTCCTGCCGTCCAGCGCAGCATCTTCGTCTCCATGACGCTGAGGCGCGTTTCAACTTCCTTGGTCGCTGGCCAACATTCAGCGCCGTACATTGCTACCGGCCGAACGACTGCTCTGTAGATCTTCGACTTAAAGCGTTCTGGTATCTTCTTGTCGCAGAGCACGCCAGTCAACGAGCGCCACTTGGACCAAGCTGCACTCACGCGTGAATTCACTTCAATCATCAGTTTGCCGTCAGACGTGACTGCGGATCCCAGGTACTTAAAGACCGAAGTGCGTGGGAGCTCGATGCCGTTAACCTTGATGGAGCTGGACTCAGTAACGTCCGTCGTTAGATACTCGGTCTTCTTCACGTTCAATCTGAGTCCAAACCGCTCCAAGCGATCACACCAAGCTTGCAACTCTCGCTCGAGTTCTCCTTTATCTTCGCTAGCGAGCATCACGTCATCGGCATAAAGCAACGTCCAAGGGACGGGCTTCTGAAGATCTCGTGTGATGGCATCCATGACGACAACAAAGAGGAGTGGGGAAAGCGCAGAACCCTGGTGTACTCCGACAGAGATGGGAAACTCCATCGAGGTCCCAGCTGCAGCTTGAACTCGACTCTTTGGACAAGAGTAGAGAATTCGCACCCACTCTATGAGCTCTTCAGGAACTCCATGTTGACGCAGGGCGTACCATATCACTTCACGCGGTACGCGGTCAAAGGCCTTCTCCAAGTCGAGAAAGGCGATATGCACTGGCTTCTGTTTCTCGCGATGCTTCTCTATCAGGAGGCGGACGGCATGTATGGCATCAACGGTGCCACAGCCAGCCACGAAGCCGCACTGATTGCTGGAAAGCTGGACGATGTCCCGAATTCGTCCATCGACAACTCGCTCAAAGATCTTCATGCTGTGCGAAAGCAAGCGAATCGGACGGTAATTGGAGCAGTCTGCAGGACTGCCCTTCTTCTTCCAAATTGGAATCGTCGTACTTTGACGCCAACATTCAGGCAATTTCTTCTCCGCCACAACCTGATTAAAGAACTTCGCCAACCACTCAGCAGGGTACCAGTACTTGGACTTCCATAAATCAGCTGCCACGTCATCGGGCCCAGTCGCTTTGCCTGGCCTCATCTTCTTCAAAGCCGCTTCAATCTCCTCCACGGTGATCTTCTGAACGGGGCCGTGGGTTGGAGCCGTGGAAGGGATGGCTGGATGAGGAAATTCTACTGTAGAGATTTCCTCAAAGTAGTCGCGCCATCGCTTCAATGCCTTCTTGCGGTCCGTAAGAAGATGGCCATTCTCATCATTGATGCCGAAAAACTTCTCAATATCCTCGGTCTGCCGATGGCGATTCTTAGCAAGCCGGTACAGATACCGCTCGCCATCGCGTGACTCGAGCTTCTCGTTGACATCTCCATAATGAGTGGCTTTCGCAACAGCCACGGCCTTCTTTGCAGCTTTCTTCGCTTCTTGGTACTTCTGCCAGTTATCGGCCGTCTTTTCGCCGAGAAACACGTGATAAAGCGACTTCTTCTCTCGCACTTTTGCTTTCACGTCATCTGTCCACAGCCATGCCTGCTTGTCGACCTTCCGTCGCCCAGGCTTCGTAATGCCGAGTTCCGACCGTGCAGCGTGACGAATCGCGTCGGTGGCCTTCTCCCAAGTTTCGTCGACAGTTGTCACTGTCGGTAACCGCACGCGAGAAATCACAGCTGCTTCCTTCTCTTTCATTCGCCACCACTTGATTCTTGGTGCACCGCATCGCTCGACCTGCTTCAGCCTCGGAGGGGCGATCTTTAAAGTACAGATCAGCGGTCGATGCTGTGGGGCGACCGTCTCATACGGCACGACCTTCGCGTCTGTGACAAGACTTCGGTCTCGATCCTTCACAAGGACAAAGTCTATCTGAGTCCTGGTGTTCCCACTATAGAACGAGATGAGGTGGGAGTCGCGTTTTCGGAAGACGGTGTTTACAATGGTGAGACTGTGCGATTCCGCATATTCAAGGATACGCTCACCATCTGCGTTACGCGACCCGTATCCGAACCCACCATGACAGCCGTACTCGTCTTTCGTCGCGCCGACGTGCCCGTTGAGGTCACCAGCGACTATGATGACATCTTTCGACGGTACCTCTGCTGTCTTCTCATCAAGCAGGTTCCAAAACTTTTCCTTGGCTTGATCCGAGCAGCCAGTCTGCGGAGCATACGCAGAGAAGAAGTGATAGAGTCGCTCCTTCGCGACGACAACGATCTTCATCAATCGATCGTCAAAGCGCTCGACGCTTACAATCGAGTCACGAAATCGTTCGGAGACGATTATTCCGACACCACTGGTGGTCCTGGGACTTCCACATAGAACGGCCTTGAAGCCTCGTCCTATGTCCCTTGACTTGCGGCAGGACCACCTCGTCTCCTGCACCGCACAAAAATCAACTCTTCTACGCTCCAGTGCTTCAACCAACTCGCACGAGCGGCCCGTCAACGTACCCACATTCAGCGTTGCCACGCGGGTCCTGCTTACGTTACGGGACTTTCGGACTAGCTCAGTTGCCCCCCGATGCCGTCCTCGCATCAGGGACCCTCGCATACTTCTCACACTCGCCGGGCTTTGCGAGTGCGCGTCGGCTCCCGCGGACGCCGTAGCACTATCACGAAAAACTTGCAATGTCATGAACCATGTGATGTGACATGGGTGTTCGTAGGCCGGCCTGTCACAAGGGCCTGTCGCCTGCAATCGAATGTCCGTGTTCGGCTTAGCTCGCAGAGCCGGCAGTTTCCAGTGGCACCACGTGGAGGAACGGACATCGCCACAAAAAATCAGCAGTAAAGTACTGACACAATATTCTTTGAACTAGATATAGAGATCTTTAAAATGACAGAGACCCTTGGTCAGAATAGGCCAGAGCAATAGATAAAGGCAGCGCCTTAAGAATCCCCCATATATTGGTGTACTGGTATCTCACAAAAAAGTATACACTATTTGAAAAGTGATAACCTTGCTCACAGTAAAAGCCACTGAAGTAGTTAAGAGCTCATATGGAAGCATAAGAGAAGAGAAATTTTCTGACATATGAGCGGTGTGGATTGCGCCATGTATTCGTCTGAAACCTTGCATTTTACACTCGATTGATTGTTTTCACTTGAATACTAGTTATAATTGCTCCACAAAGTGGCCGTATCGATTTATTTGCGCTTCTTTTAAGGTTTAAAACTTTAAAGCACACTACGGCTTGCGAAAAACGCAGGATATTCTAAAAATGCAGGTACTTTGTTGAAGGTTCTAGCATTGCTGCTGGTGAAGCTTTCGAAGATGATTGAGATTCATATGAAAGCACGGGGTAGCGAGATTTCTATGGAGTGGAAATTGTCAGGATTGCGCCATGCCCCCGCCTGCAACCTTACATTTCAGACTATATGGATTGTGCATGGGCTGAATGCTTGTCACAATCTTGTTACCACCTGGTCACATTAACCTATGATGTGCTTCCTTTAACGTTTAAAAATGGACAATCACCCGCAGGACACGTGACACGCAAGTTTATTCATTGCACAATTTGAATGTGAACAGGAGCCCCATTTTCCAAGACGGATTCTGTGGAATGTTGCAACATTCAAGCTGAATGGAGAGATTAATCGACATAATTGCAGCTACTGGGCAACGGAAAACGTTAAAAGGAACACACCACAGGTAGATGTGGTCAAGTAGTAACAAGATTGTAACAAGCATTCGCCCATGCACAATCAATCGAGTCTGAAATGCAAGGTTTCAGGCGGAAGCATTTCGCAATCCTGACTATTTGAACGGCACAGAAGTCTAGTTTCCTTGTGCTTTCGTATGAGTTTCAAACATCTGCAAAAGCATGATTAACAGCAATGATAGAACGTCTCAAACAATGCCTGCTTTTTTGGATACCCTGCATTTTCCAAGCCGTAGGGTGTTTTTAAGTTTCGAACTTTAGAAGAAGCAAAAATCAATCGATACGGCCTCGTTGTGAAGAATTTATAACAAGCATTGAAGCGAAACACAATCAGTCGAGTGTAAAATGCAAGGTTTTAGACGAATAAATGGCGCAATCACCGTTCACATGTCAGAAAATTCCTTTTTCCTAAGCTTTCATATGAGCCCTTAACTACTTCAGTGCCTTTACTATGCGCAAAGTTATCACCTTTTAAACGGTGTGTACATTTTTTTTGAGACATCCTGTATAGTTTAGCTCAGGGTCTGACTAGTGAGGTATCAAAAAATGTTCTGCTGATCCTATTCGCTGCAAAAGGAGATGAAAGAGGTTTGCTTAGCCTGTACTCTATGATCTGGTGTCTCGACAAGTGGTGTACTAACGGTTACCTTTGGTTTCTTTCTTTAGTGCAAAAAGAGCCAAAAGTTTCTCGAAGTGTTAGCTAAACATCATAAAAAGCGGGGCATAGGTTACAACGGAGAATTGTTTGTGAAAAAAAAAACTGGAGAAGAACTAGCCTCCCTAGAACCATCGTGACGCTTCTAGGCCAGTCTGAAAAAGGATTACTTCTGAGTATTTGATGGGCTACTGCTGACGCTATTCGAAATGAAGTCTAGAAAACAAACTGGAAAACTAGATCTGAACGGAACTAGATCAGAGCCTATAAAGGAAGTACGGAAAGCCGTTGAACATTTGTTCAGCTTTGGGAAGCGGAGCGTTCCTACCCTTCCAAGCGGCATCTCAAAATAGCACGTTGTCGATTATACAGCGCTTTTCTTAGACAAGCTTTCGGAGGAGAAATCTTTCCGTGTACAAGACGATGTAAAACTAAATTCCGACAGTTCACGAGTTCCATCTGCCCAAATATTCACAATTATATAATTAATTGCTTTCTATGGCTGAGATATGCCATGTCCAACAGTTTTTATTTTAATCGAAGTGGATATCAAAATATGGAGTGTATCATCGTTTGAAGTTAGAAGCGAAAATATTGAGAACTATTGGTTCGACCTAAAACTTCATTCAGCTGGTGATATATAAAGTCTCGAATATGGCACCCTATTTACACAAAATTGCATTTAAATTGATTTTGTATTTTCGCATTCAAGGTGACAAGATTGTGTAAGCATAGTCATCGGGTAGAAAATTTTAGAATAACTGAAGTCTTACTCGAACAGATGATTCTTTAGAGAAACATGCAAAACAAAGCCCAAATGGCAGTCCCCTAATTTAGCCCAAGGTTTGGAGTATAGTAAGGTATGTTGACGAATTGCACTCCTGTATAAGAAAAAGAAATACGTTCGCTTAGTCTCTCCTCTATGATCTAGCCCCTCAAGTGGGGCCAGTGGCAACCTTTGATTTCCTTTGTTTTTGTTTTACTAGAGAAGAGCGACCATATTTTCAAAAAAGTATCGTACTCTATAAAAACGCGCTAATAGATGAGTCAGTCATACTATCGATCATAAATTACAAATAGGGGGGGGGGGAGGAAATTCTGGGGAAAAATAGGGGGGGGGGGGGGGGAATTACGACACGAAAATACCGAAAAATACCCAGACGTCTTC
>OX375870.1:14202094-14316112 GCA_947359475.1 Heligmosomoides polygyrus bakeri
GGTCGCACAACACGAATCTGAAGTTCGTTTCTGCAGTATCGATCACAGTCGATCGATACTGATCAAATTACGTGGCGCGAAAATAGCGGAAAATACCCAGACGTCTTCTACGTGCTAGGGGATTCGGAAGACGTGCGGAAGAGGGATGAGCGGATTGTCCGTTATCCTTTATCCGTTATCCGGTTCCCGGGGGGGGGGGTGTTGGCCTATCCGTTTTGTTGTTCGTTATCCGGCCATTGTGGGCCGATAACGAACAACAAATTAGCTGAATCTTAGCTTTGGACGTGGTGATGGGTGGACTATGTACAGGATCCCACACGATTAAATAAAGTTTCCTCACTTGGGGACTGGCTACATAGTTTTAAAGATATCTAACTTCCAGCCTTCCAGAAGGCCCGATAAACCTGTACCATACTTACATGAGGCTTACTTAGCACATCATTGTTCGTTTATCTGAAATCATGTGCTGACCAAGAAGGCATACAAACTAGCAATCGTCAACAGTGGAGAGCCGCATCTTGGGAAGAATTTTTTTCATCGCCGATCTTTCCATCGTATCGTTTGTGGTTACACGACTGCAGTATGTCCGATTTGATTGCAGGCAGTAATGGTACCTTTTTAGCCATATGCTGTCGTGAATTATCAAAAATACTGCAGTACAGTGATGAATACTAGCAAAAGAAATAGGATTAATCCAAAAACATAGAGTAAGTAACTTCTCCATTACAAATTTTAGGGGAGCAATAAACTACTAAACTTATCATCGTGGGTGCTGAAGACATGTAGATTTGTTTTAATTTGTGAGTTTTTTTGTGAAACTTATCTGCAACATAGGGAATACCTCCGGTTTGGGGCTGGGTCGGATATTCTTCCTCTGCTCCAGAAGAGATGGGTCGGATATTCTTCCTCAGATCCAGAAGGTCTGGATGTCATAACTCTTTGAGTGTATGTTTGCCGTACACAATTGCTTGCAGTTACTACCCAAAAGTTAGTATTGTATTTATCCCAGATAATTCCACGTTGAAGTACCTTGGGATGCTATCGAGCAGCAACAACAATAACGGTTCATAGCATGTGTAGGACAAGATCGTTATGTGAAGTTTGTTTGGCTGGTTGTCTCTTGCCTTCTTCTTCTTTCCAGAGACATCGGAAGAATTGCTCTTCCAAGGACTATTCTATTTTTTAACTGCTCTAATTGAAAAAAAAAAGAGTTAAGCGCAGAGTAAGGCTGATAAATAAGACAATCCAAACGACCCCTTGGAAACAGGTAAAAGGCGGGTATGTTGCTGTGCGTTTGTTATCCTACGGGGCAGAAAACCCCATAGAGCGTCGTTCATGTAGCGACTGCAAAACGTTTAAAAACACTACTAAAATGTCTAGAAATGGCTTATAAATTAACAGTGCTTTAGTCCTGATCTGTTGTATAAATTAGTGCAATTTAAAACGAGTTTTAATTTTTGTTGTTTGTTCGTTACCCGTTTTTCCGTTATCCGGTTTTCAAAATTTCATTATCCGCTCATCCCTGGTGCGGAACTCGTCGCATGACGTGCCTGGGACTCAGAGGACGTTCCAAAGACGTCGCTCAACGTGTTTGTGGATCAGGTAGACGTGCCGAAGACGTCGTCCAATGTGCCTGGGGATTCAGAAGGTGTGCCGAAGACGTTGCCCGCTAAGGGCGGATCATTGAGATGGACCAGTACCAGTAATGAGGGACCGTTTCACTAAGGGAGGACCAGTAGTGAGGAACCAATAGATCGCCTATCATATTAGGTTGTCCCATAAGTCCCCGCCGTTTTTTCAACGATTCACTGCAGATTTCGCCGGCGGTCTCTTGCATAGCGCTGCATAGCTTTCGAAAGAGAATGATTTGCTCTATCAGAACATTTATTGCATTTTTTTCATCATGAATTTTGTCAACTTTTAGGTCGTTGAAGTGAAAAGTGAAAAAGTGACAAAGTAGCCATTGGCGCACTTGTTCTCTCCGCTTAGGTTTGTAATTTTTTGCGCAGTTTTTTATAGCATTTGGAAGACAATGTTCCGTACTACAAGAATATGTGTTAATGCTATTTGCTCATTTGTCCTTTATTGATTTTTAGGTCATCAAATTGGGACGTCCGAAGGAGGATCGTTATTTTTGCCGACAGCTCCTGCTCTGTGGTTGGACTTTTTGGGTTGGTGTTATATGTCATTCGAAAGAGAATGTCTTGCTCTATAAGAATATGTGTCGCGTTTATTGATTTCTATTGAATATCAACAAAATGCCAAAAAGAGAAAAATCGTCTCCACCAACAACTCCTTCTCCTTCTTCAGTTGTTGATATTCGACAGAAAACAGCGAGAGCCAATAAACACGACACAAATTCTTACTGAGCAAGACATCCTCTTCCAAACGACATATAACACCAGGCAAAAAAGTTCAACCACAGAACCGGAGTTTTGGTAAAAATTCGGACGAAAAAGTCGGAATTCCCAATTTGGTGGCCTAAAAATCAATAAAGGACAAGTGAGAAAATAGGACCAACACATATTCTTGTAGTACAAAGCATTGTCTTCCAAGTGCTATAAAAAACTGCGCAAAAAATTACAAACGTAAGCGGAGAGAACAAGTGCGCCAATGGCTACTTTGTCACTTTTTCACTTTTCACTTCAACGACCTAAAAGTTGACAAAATTCAGCATGAAAAAGAAATGCAATAGGTTCTGATAGAGCAAATCATTCTCTTTCGAAAACTATGCAGCGCTATGCAAGAGACCGCCGGCGAAATCTGCAGTGAATCGTTGAAAAAAAAAACGGCGGGGACTTATGGGACAACCTAATACTATACACTGTACGTACTGCGAGCCTTTTGTATGCCTAAGTAAGGAAAAAAACTGCATAAGCAGAGCAACTTGCTTGATGTGGTTGTCCTCAGCTTAGTGATACTGCAACATCGCATGGAGCTCGGCGTGCGAGGCACGCCGATAGGCGTGACGGAGCACTTATGCATTATAATGTACGGATCATGCGCAAGAAACTAAGATGTCTTCCGAAAACGTGCTTGTTTAATTCGTTATGAAATCCAGCAAGTAAGCTGGTAGATTACTGCTGAAAGTACTGGTGGGAACCGGAAGACAAACTATGATGACTTGTTGGAATTATGTCCTTTTCGGGGTAAGTAAAGTAAGCCTCTACCCAATTGAGCGCTAACTCCAAATAACACATTGTCAAGGCTCGACCGTATAAGAACTATTGAATTTAGAAATTAAAATTCTATGATCCTGCGCAATCCCCATTCAAGTCACTTGCGCTGCTTCTTTCGCATTTCTGAGAAAGTATCCAGAGCAGAAATCACTCCTTGAAGTACAGCATGAGCTCTAACTACCCAAATGTTCGCGATTGAGAAAACCTTACTAGTGCCTTTCGTAGGAAGAGATAAAAAAATTGGGAAATATAAACCTCTTACCTTAGTTAAGGTGGTTAACTGTCTGCGACGCTATTATCATTTGAAAGAAAACAGCGGTCCAACCCTAAGAAGAATAGGTGCTTTATATATAGTACGCATAGTTTTATTTGTACTTTGTATTTTAATACGATTAACTTAAGACAACTCAGGGTTATTAGTTCCATGATAGGTGTTTTCAACTATCATGACAAAGCAAGATTTTTTTTTTAAACAAGAAATTTCCCCTTGCTATTATGCAGCGTCCTTTTCACGCTGCATTTCTATCATGTTCTCCGTTTTGGCGTTCGCATTTTCTCTTCCGAAGACTTCCATAGCACGGTCCATGTAGCGAATATAGGCAGCATTGGTAGGTGGAAACGCATGTGCCAATCAGGCTGCACTGAATGGGTGTGCCATCTAGAGAGGGCGTGTTCAGTCGTTACCCTGATAGACTACAGTCTGCTGAGTCGGTGCTCGGCTTGGTTATGATTAGCCGGCACATTCCCACATCGCAATGCTGCCCACTTTCGCGACATGGACCAAGTATACCCCATGGGTTGCGAATTTTCACAGTTTGTCGTCTCGCCTATATGTGTTGCACTAGATTCGAAAAATTTCTTAGTTGGCGATAGTTTGCACTTGATTTGTGAACTGTGGTGAATTTTAACACCATCCGTTTTTAAGGATGGCGCAGAAACCTCGGCTTCGATTCTATCCGTTTGCGTACGCGCTGTTTACCGAAGAGCTGTGCAATTACTGCTGGTATTGTCTAGCGCCTGTGGAGTCGAAAAAGTGAGCCGATGTGTTCGTATAACATCGTCAACTACAACAATCTGAGCATGTGATGTGTCCGGTGTGTATAACAAGAGTATGCTTTCTGTCCGGCGGCCGCTGGAGTGGTTCCTAATCGAAACCAGATATTCCTGGAAGACCATCGGTTTCTACTTGGTATTCTTGGGGAGGGGGGCGTTCGTATCGGCTGGTTGTAGGCGCCCGGCCGCGGCGCCTACAACCAACCGATACGAACGCTACGCACCCGTAATATTTTCGCTAATAATGGCCACGTCGAATTCTTTATACGCTCGAAAATTTCTAGTCAGGTTTCACCAGACAGCTTTTGTTGACAAGATCAGTTCGATTACTATAGCATCCTAGCGCTGGAAGTCCTTCACCTTACCAGCAGATAGGTTTTCCATGATAATCCGCCTCTTCCTCCACTTTGTGCCTTACGATGCAGTCGCTCAGATCGAACTGATCTTGTCAACAAAAGCTGTCTGGTGAAACCTGACTAGAAATTTTCGAGCGTATAAAGAATTCGACGTGGCCATTATTAGCGAAAATATTACCTCACGATAAGCTAACGAATCGACGTACAGAATAATTGCCCAACAAAAGTCAGCAAATCTTGAATTAGTTCCTGCTTAAAAATTCTGGGACCTTTGAAATAGACCAAGAATAGCAGCCTTCTGATAGAGAATAATCGTGAGACCACAGCGATCTTTAAAAAACGGCAAAGAGTGTTGGGAAGGGTGCTCAAAACTGGTGATTGAATCTGCTTCCCCATCATTCCTGCACACGTATAAGTTTTTCTTTATGTAAATTCATTACGTAAATTACAAATACTTAAAAATTATTTCAATTTTTCGTATTCCTTAAGCAGGAATTTTGGATAAATTTAATTCTGAATTTTGGAATAGGCGCGAAAAGTGTAGTCGTATGAGGTTCCGGTTGTTATGTACATCGCGAATCGATCTATAGTCGGATTCAGCCCAGGCCAACACCGCTTCCCCTCACCTCGGGGTCTCCGAATTGGTAACAGAAATTACCTCGAAAGAACAAAGTACAGACTTCTATTCGTTTACTACCGTAAGTAATTGATGCGTCAAGATGTAAGAGCAATGCATTCCAAAGAACTTAAAATGTTCGAAAATCGCGATTATAGAAATGTGTTGCGTCTATTAATTAAAAAGAGTTCGAGATAGCGAAACCCATTCTTTTAGCAGTAAATGTGACGGTCATTATTGTTTTCCTTTCTGATTCCTTTCTCGTATTCTCACTGACTTGTCGAACGTTTCAAAGAAACAGTTGTGACAGCTACCTCTAATTGTTTATTTGCACGTACTGTTGGTTCGACACGTGGTAGTGCAGGCCGAGAACGCGCAGTTTGTCGAGTGCACCACAAGTCAAGGTTCTTGGTTCGGTTTCCGACCAGGACAGCCAAGCCCTCCCCCCCCCCCCCCCCCCCCCTTCCAGGCCAGTGAATTAGTTCCAGATTGGTCTGGGAGGGATAAAACACTGACTGGCTTATACATCATTTGGCCACCGCAAGTCGCTAAGTCGCTTACTATCCGGCCCAGTTCGTAATAAAATCACCTCCACGATTTCCCTTCGAAGGCGCGGCGCATCTCAATCAGGGATTGATTAGCACCGTCTGTTATCCTCTCTCCTTGTATTGGCAAAGCGCATCGGTTATAGTATAAATTCTACCGCACCCTTTAGTATAAGTCGACCTTGTAAGTTGAAAGTCAGAAAGATGTGTCTTCACCGAAGATGCTTCCAGTCTAGATCCTCTACACAACTACATAGCTTGCACCGATGACGAATGAAATAAAAATGGTATTGAGCTCAAGCTCTTGTACCCATAGAAAGTCAGCTTTCCAGAACCGGAGCGCATTATGGAGTGTTTCAAGTAACTGGTGAGATCCTTCAGTCGTGTTGTGAATGAGTGCTTCTTATTCAGTTTCTACTGCATGAAACCTGTGCATGATAACAAGATAACACCCAACGCGATACTAATTCAGTTTTGTGCTACACCGTTTCGGTCTCGCATGTGAGGTGCCTATTCCTGTTGGATAGAGGCGGGCCAGATGCCCTTGGTTATGCAGGGGCACGTCCACGACAGCAATTCCGCATGACAACTGTTAAGTAGTTCCGTTCACACCAGCTTCATTAACAAAATCAGCATTCTTCCACTGTGGTGTAGCAGGACGTAGCTCCAATTAAACCATTGTCTGTATTTTTAATGCTCACCTTTTTAAGAAGATGTCTCGGATGCGGATTTGCATTGTTTTGCGGCAAGGATTGTCAGATGCTGGGTTGGAAAGATCACAAGGTATACTGCACATTATACCATCTGTAAGGTACGGGTAACAAACAGCTGAACAGCGGCAGAGGTAGAATTGAGTTGCTTCATTAGACTGCAGGTGCTAACATCGTTTTCATTTCATTCGCTATTCTACGAAAAATTCAAATGTAACTATGGCATGCACGCCAGTTCATGGTAAAATGTATCTCTGGAAACTTTTTATTGACAAATTGATATTCCGGAAAGGCACTTTGTATATTTGAAGTGCAGCAAATTTCCCATTATTTAGGCGGAGTGCAAAGGACTACGAAAAGTCAAGTCAATTCCTGACATTGAAACAAGAATGCTAGGAAGAATTGTTTTGAGGCATAAGGTCAGTTTGCTTTAAATATTTATTGTTTATATGATTCACTTTATTTTAAGATATAATAGGATAATTACTTGTTTTGATACTTGTTTTGGTTTGTTTGCTTTGTTGCTCTCCACGTAAGCGTTTTCTACGTCAATGATTACAACACAATACAATACAATACAATTCGTTGAGCTCTCTAATTGATTTAAATGGCAGCTAGTTTCACGTATCCAGCTAGCCATGACGCCTGGTTCACTTTGTAAGGACAAACGTGTAGTATCCCCGTGCTGAAGTTTAACCGTGAAAGATTGGCAGTTATTAAGATGTCAATGTTTAGACAGGTCTATTCAAAAACTAAATGGTATAATGCGAGATATTAAAAACTAATACCCTCTTCTCATACCTCAATCTAGCCTATTAGAGTTAGCCATGCAATGCCCAGGCGTAAAAAATAGTGACTCCCTCGAAAATAAAGCTCGGGTGGGTATATCTGCAATATGGCTAGCACTAAATTCATTCCCGCCAAAAAACACTTCAGGAAATCTGCAACGGGAAAGACAAAAAGACGAATGGTTTTTATAAAAACCGAACATCAGAGAGAACTATACTTCAAATCTGGGCGCATACAGAACAAATTCGACAGGACTCATATGCCATGAAGAAATTCGAAGGTCCGTGTTATTTCGCTTGACCGATTCCTAGTTATTCGGTGAAGAAGTAATTTGTTTTACAAAACCGCTTTTCAGAGATCTACGAAGGTTTAACTCAGTTCTACGAGGAGAAGTTTATGCTGCCAAAGGACGTTGTATTCGAACTTCACTGCAGAGATTATATTAATAGACATGCAATTAGTGATAAGGGATACATTAAGGTAAGGGCTGCTTTCCTTCTGTGTTACTTAAAGGATAAACGACGCCGTTAATCAATCTCTTTTGGGATGCGCCACACATTCTACCTCTACAGGATGTTGTCAAGGCAATTTGAGTGCGTATTATAGTTGGTTCGAGCGAGTATCTCCGGATAATTATTCGAGTAGTGTTAATACGTTCGATATTTCTAGATTTTCAGGTATTCGTTCGGATTTGAACGTCGATAGTTTTAAGAATTCGAATATTCGTTCAAATTCGAACATGGAAAGGGAGCTATATTCGGATATTATTTATTTATTTATTTATGCACTCATGGGTGCGTCAAAAAGAAGAAAAAAAAAACAGCCAGCATTCCACAAAAGAAGACATTATGGTTGGTATGTCAAGAACACAATAAAAGAACAAAGAAGTAAACAATAATCTAGATAAAAATACGTGGGAAACTGAGGAGTCATAATTGTTTTGTCAACGTTGCTGATCCTGAAATACCTCAAAAAATTCATAAGCCTACAAACATATTCTTCTTACGAGTTAAAATGCATAATATACTATACTAAAAACGAGGAAAAGAACAGGCCTATACTATTATTTATTTATTTATTTATTTACAATATTATTCGGAAATCGAATAATTTTGTCCCTATATCGAAGAAACTCCCAATTTTCAAGCACAAAACCTGATTCGAACGAACTATTTGACTAGTCGAAGGTTCGAATAAACGAAAAATGTGGGTTATTCGATTTTCGATAATTCGAAAAAATTGATGAGCGAATGAATTCGTTCGTTCATTCCCTCGAAATTTTTTGACGTCGAATAAATTCGTTCATTCATTTTTTCGAAAATTTTCGACACAGAATTTATTCACTCGTTCATTCGATAACATTTCCCAAAAGCGCAACTGTAATGCGTATTTGGCTTATGAAAGCTTGTGGCGACAGCGTATGGAGAGATCAGGGTTTTATCCTTCCCAGGTAAGTCTGGCACCAATTCACCGACCAGGAGGGATGGAAGGGTTGGCTGGCCTGGGCGGGAAATCTGAACCACGAACCTGGTATCGGGAGCATGCGATAACCGCCTCCTCCGGCTGCGCTAACATACTCGCTGTGTGTTACATATCAGGATGAAAAAGGATTCTCGATTGTTATAATCAAGAGGCAATGATACAAGGGTCTGTTATCATTCTTCATCGTTCACAGATTCACCGATAGATTCCGAAATGTTTCTGTCACTACTATCAAAGCACCACACGGAAGCAGTCTTTGAATTTTTTTACAATTTGGAACACCTTTGGAGGAAGAAAGTGATGGCATTCATTTATCGCGAATACCTATTCACATAGTTTAAAGGCTGTGAAATGACGGGTTAATCTGATGTGGCCTACTTGCGATGTAGTCGGTATAGGTCAAACTGTTAAGGTTTATTTGTTCGCCCTAGCTATTAATTTACGAAAAAGTTGCGACCAATTTGCGAGCAGTTCGAGAATTGGTCTCAAATTCAATTTCGTTTACCCTTGATTCTTAACACTGACATTTTTTCCACTCAGACCCGCAGAGTAAGATTTTATCATTGTTGATCTGACTTGGTGAACTTAGAAACTAAGAGCACGGGGCGCTACGCTGAAGTGCAGGAAATTACAATAAAGCGAAACCGATCCGTTCTCGCAAACGTCCTCCCCATCACAGGTGCAATGCTGCACCATCGGAGAAGTCGCTTAGATGCTTCATTTCAGGAGATCGGCAAGGGATTGTACCTGGACTTGTGCGCCTATGATCACTCGTGTCGACCGAACGCTATTTTCACATGCGACGGATTTGTGGCGACTTTGAGAGGACTGAATTCAAATGTAGACATAACGAATCGATCCACCACATTCTATACCTACATCGATTTACTAAGGTAGTTTAGTACTTCCTAATGTTGTTGTTTACTTAAATTCTTTGGCCTCATGTCACAAAGGTGGGCAGCATTAATAGGGAGCGGGCCAGCCAATGACAGCCAAGCAGAGTAAGGACCAAACACAATTCAGCGAATCAAGATACGTCCGTACGTTGAAAGGCAGACTCATTCGACAGAGCCTGATTGATTGAAGCGTTCCCTCCTCCCAATATTGTCCACGTTCGTAACTAGAACCGATTTTTTTAAAAATAAATTTTCATTCAGAACTCAAAATATACATATTAAAGGATAAAGGGAAGGGTTGTTCAATTCCTTTTGGGATGTGCCACGTACACTTCTACGGGAAGCCGTGAAGGTGAATTGAATGCGTACTTGGTCATACAATGATTTGCGGTGGCAAGCCGATGAAGAAATCAGCGTTCTATCCCTCCCAAAAATCCGAACCATGACCCTAGCATCGGGTGCATACGACAGCCGGCACCTCTTCCGACTGCGCTACATACGCCCAAAACTCAAAATATACATACTATCTCTTCTAAACACACGGAAAAGATTGGTCTCTAGGGTTTATTGCAGCAAGTCTGAGAATACGATTGGCCCGCTACACTCCGTTTCGACTGCATTTTCGCGTACATAGAGGACAGGCTTAACATCACCGACAAATTGTATAAAAAAAGCTCCATAGTGACTGAAAAACAAATCAATATCGTTCCTAATATGATATCCCGTAGGAATGGTTTGCGTGGCGCATACAGCAGAGGGATTGAGTAGCGCCCAGCTTTATCTTGTGTCCTTATGATGAAACGCAATAGCGCGATTAAACACCAGCTGTCTGAAGAGGTCTCCGGAGCCGGTCAGAACATGCGCGCGAATCGATAATATTGATGGTTCATGATTTGTAGATCATACAAGTGTCCTTCGTCACATAACAAATTTTTCAGTTCATTGCAACAACGAAAGAAACAGCTACAGGATACGTGGTATTTTGACTGTCAGTGTGAAAGATGCATCGACCCTTCAGATCACTTACTGACTAGTATTCTTTGTCCGAACTGTCCGGTCAGTTTTCACGTAACATTGGAAGTTATTGCGAAACAGAAGGCATATTGACGAGCTTAAGATGTTGTATGATTTTTTTAAGGAAAAATATGCTGATAAGAAAGACATGGACAAATTTTGAAATGCTGGTTAGATAAATGCAAAATTCATCTTTAGCCCAACGAGCGTGCGGAAATCAGCATATTCGGTGAACAGTCGTATAAGAATATCAAATCCGGCATCATTACATGCGACAAATGCGGAGCAGAAGTGGCAAAGGTCGGCTCTCTAAATTTTCGCGGCCTCAAAGAAACCCTTATATAGCTTAGTGTATTTTTTCAGGACTATGTAATGGAGGCAGTGAACGCAATGCGATTTATCGACAGAGTGATTGACGACAGGGAAGTAGAGCAGGTTCGCTGACATTCAGAAAGTGCAACGTAAAGGCCCCCACAGAGTTCTGCGGCAACGCCGCTCGCCGCTATGGTTAAGGATAGGGCAGGGACGCCGCCGGCGGCGAGCTCTGCGTCTCTGCCCTATGGTTAAGCATGGGGCCGCGGCGCTGCCGCAGAACTCTGTGGGGGCCTTAAGCCTTCTATATTACTATGTACATATTGGATGCACTAAATTCCTGCATAACCAAGGAGTTTGAATTCAGTTCCCTTTCTCATAAAACAAGAAACATGCAAGCTAATTTTCCTACAGTTATGGTCTCAGGAAGTTTTTGAATATTCGTTCGATTTCGAACGCTGGAATTTTTTGTCGAGCATTCGAATTCGATTACATTGAGAAAGGTAATCTCTCGAATATCTATATTGAGTGCATTCGAAAGATCCGATTTCCGAATGCTCGTAGTCGAATGTCCAAATACGGATAAAAAGCAGTCGAATACCTATTCGGATAGCTCAGTTGTAATTGTAAAATAACTATAGAATGCATTGGTATATAAATTCCCCCTAAGGCATTCGAATGGCACCTTTCGAGTACGTGACCTACGAAAGGTCTTTTTTTGCCAAAATCATGCTGTCTTCAGTTGCTTTCAATGAGCGAATGGGTGAAGTGCATAATAGCATTTAGTCTGTAGTCTGGGAGTTCTTAATCAAAATCAAATATCGCCATAAATTGATGATCCGCTGACCTAACTTTCTTTTATGGCTAACGGAAAAGAGAATAATGTATTCAGACACAAATATAGGACGGCATGGGTCCTCCCATTTTGGGATGCGCTACGCATTCTACTTCTAGGGGATGTCGTTGAGGGAATTTCAATTCGTCTTTGGCCTTTACAATGATACAACGACCGGCAAATCAGTGTCGGTGCCCGTTCCTCCGAGGCACCTCTGACACTAATTCACCGACCCCGGAGGGATGTAAGGCTTGAGTGACCTGGGCGGGGAACCTGACCTAACACCTTTAAGAACCTGGTATCTGATGCACGCAACAGCCGGCGCCTCCTCCAACTGCGCTACAATGCGCCACTCAGAGAATACTATTTATTCTAAAAATAACTGTACCGGCGCTTTTAATGAAGAGATTGGAATGAACCTTACAGCTGGCAGCGACGGCAGGATAACAATGATCGTTTTTCAGATGCCAAAAAAGACTCGTGTAGAATTTCTGGAAGATTTGCTGGAGCGCTTCACAAAGATTTTGTCCGACGGCAACATCTACCTTTGTAAATTAATACAGGTGTGTTTCGAATACCTTCTTTAGCTTATCTAGATCTTCCCGATGTTGCCACTCATTTGGAGCCGTGCTGAAAGCTGAAAACTGTTCCAGAATCTCATCCCTCTCACTGCTCCGAGTAACAACGAAGAACTTCTCCGACTACATCTGCGCTCGGAGAAATGCGTACGGCGCTGCTTCCCACAGAACCATCCCGCCCTCGCATTCCATTTGAGGTTGGCTTACTAAAATGCTTGCTGACAGCCAACAACAACTCCTGTCACTTCTGGTAGAACGGTAGAATGGCTGGGAGTAGTGCGGTACTATATCCCCGCTGTCTTCGAAACAATAGCTACATGGCTGAGCTTAGAATCGTTCAGGAATATTGGGATATTCCTCAATAATCTCTCGAGGTATGAAGAAGCCGTGAAATATTTCCGTGAAGCCGATGAAATCTTGGTATGTTATCTCAAACCTTTTCATTCACTGCTTCACAATCCCGCATTTCTTTAGGAGTTCTCTTTGGACTCCGACCATTCAATGACGATCGAAAATCGATCGTTGCTGGAGCAAACGCTGGAGAACTTGACCGGAAAGAAGCCTGAGGTGCCAGCAGCAAGCTCAGGGAGCCAGATCAGTCCCTCCAATGTGAAGGAGCGAGCCAAGCCTGCAGAAGAGCTGAAGGACGAAGTGAAAGCAACGAAGCCAGAAGAGAAACCAGTTTCCGTGAAAAGCTCCAAGCCGCCGAAGAAGGAAAAGCCTGTGTTAGCCAAAAAGAACAAACTCAGCGATCTATTCAGCGATGACTTCTCAGATTTACCAGAGTTGATCCCTTAAAATTGTAATCGTTACTAGGTGTTAGAAGTTATTTTCCACTCAAGAAGTGTTTGGAATCTCCGCAGTAGAAGTCTAGTCCTCGAAGAATTTATACCATTTTCTCGTCAAATTAGACACTTTTCAAACCAAACTGAACACTCTTCTAAGCTAGCCTACGACTTTTGAAATCAAAGTAAACTTTTCCAAATTGAAACGACATTCATATAGGTTATACAACAGACTTGCTATGATAGTTATGATAATTTTTGTTCAGGGAAAATTTAGAATAACTTTATTTGAAATTTTTTAGTTCACCACCCTCGAGATGTTAATAATTTTATATTTTTTTTTTTGAAAAAAAAACCAAACCATTTTGTTTTCAAGTGCAGCAAGGCAGCAATCATGTAGTACGTTAAAAGACTGGATCGCGCCCTGCACTCGAAAACAAGCCGCAATGTTTCTTTGATTGGTAGTGCAAATAATGCTCAGATGCACCAAGAAAGTTTTATAATTGTTTATGCTGCACTGTTTGCAGGTGGTGAAACTCCATGCAAACATAACCTTTGCTATCAATCGATTAAAAGAGTTCCGGAGGGAGCATGGCGCAGTCTCTGTTTCGGCAATACAAAAATGGCCGCCTTTTTGCTCCTCAAAACAAACCTTACATCATTGTTTTTCCTCAAAATTTTTCAAAATAAAATTTCAAACTATGTGTTCCCTTGTTGGAAATTAAATTAAAACTTGAAAGAAAGTTATACTAAAATTTTCCTTGAACAAAAAATTATTCTAACATTTTTTTGAGAGTCTCTAGTTTAAAGTAGAAGAAGCTCATTTCAATTTGGAAGAGTTCGCTTTGATTTCAGAGGTCTTAGACTAGCTTAGAAGAGTGTCTAATTTGATTTGAAAAGCGTCCAGTTCGACGTAAAAATGATATATAATGTTCTCGCGGGCGCGTGGAGAGCAGTCGGAAGAGGCGCCGGCTGTCGCCTGCACCCGACACCAGGTTCCTGGTTCGGATTTCCCGCCCAGGCCAACCAAGCCTTCCATCCCTCCGGGATCGGTGAATTGGTACAAGACTTGTCTGGGAAGGATAAAGCACTGACTTATACATCGCCTGGCCACCGCAAGTCATTGTATGGCCAAATACGCATTCAACACGCCTCCACGACATCCCGTAGAAGTAGAATGCGTGGCGCATCCCAAAGAGGATTGAATAACGTCGTCCTTCATCCTTTATCCTAATGTTCTCGTATTATGTAGTTGTTTGGTCGTTTTGAGATAAACTGTTTGTGCATTTATTCCCCTTTGCTTTCATCTATTTGCTGGTTCTCTTCCTCATGCTTCTTACCTGTTACCCTACCCTTTAGCCTTGCTGATTCGATGCCTTCGCATAATGCTCCTTTATTCTTTCTCCGTGTAAGGGTCGGTCCTTGGTGCAGAATGACCGTCTTAGGCTGGTTTGAAAGTGCTATAATTATTTCTGCGATCTGATCGCCCATGCTCCTAGAGAGACTGCTGTGTATGTTATTTTCTTTACCCTTGTTTCTTCATGCATAGTATTTAAGAGCAATAAATTCTACGTATGACTCACGTGTGTGATATGCGCTTAAAAAGGCATCGGAGCCGTGGGCAATTCTTTACGTGTGTGTTGTGTGTTACGAAACGCGTGATGACGAAATGTCGTGTGTTAGTAACCTGAACGTTGTCGGCTATTTAACAGCGTCAGCAGCGTCCGTCACGACGTGATATCTCCACTGTCATCGCACGGACGTCGTCGTTATCACGCCGCCGTCAACAATGAATCGTAGACGCCTACCGATTCAACCGCTTAAAAAGGAGCCGGACAGTTTCGAAATGGACGCGCAGAAGGACATGATCATGGATGATTCGGTGGAGAACAAGATTATTGGACAGATGTGAGTCGGACTTGAATTTGTACCGATAGGACTAGGCCTACAAGCATGGTTAGTCACGCGCACGACCACAGTAAGACTTTGGAAAATGAAGCATTTTGACGAGAGTGACAGCTGTAGCCTGGGTAAGAACGAAGTGAAAATGAAGGCTCAGAACTAGACAATTTTTACGTCGAATCGGACAAATTTCAAGTCAAATTGGACATTCTTCTAAGCTAGTTTTAAGAATTTTGAAGTCAAAGCGAACTTCCAAATCGAAACGAACTTCTTCTACGTTAAACTAGATAATTCGCCTACCCAACAAGGGAGCACATTGTTTGAAATTTTATATAATGTTCATTGTTGCATCATTCTCATCATTCTAAATCATCATTCTTCCTCATGAAAATTGTTTATACAATGTTCATGAGAAAGAATGATGATGTAAAGCTTGCTTAAACTAGCAAGAAGGCAGTTATTTTTAGTGCCAAAAAATGACACTGCGCCATGTCCTCGACCAAGACGTCGTGATTTTTATGCGATTGAACATCTTATCTGTCTTTATCAAAACTGAATTAAAATTTAGGGACTGTGTTGGACAGGTGGTGCACAAAACCTCAATGCTAAGTACTGACACGAGGGTCTCTGAACTAGAGATAAAGGATAGAGGACAAAGGACGGCGTTAGTCAATACCATTTGGGATGCGCCACGCATTATACTTTTACGGAACGTCGTGGAGTCGACTGCAATATGTATTTAGCCTACACAATGACTTTCAGCGGCCAGCCAACAAACAACTCAGTGCTTTACACTTCGTAAGAAATTCTGGTACCAATTGACCGACCACCTGGAAGGTTTAGATGGCCTGGGCGTGAAATCCGAACCAAGACCCTGGGATCGGGTATACGCAACAGCCGAAACCTACTGCTACACTTCGCTTGCCCCCATCTTCACGATGAGAGCAAATAAATAGATAAATAGGTAAATAAATAATAAATGATGTATCTTCTAAACTACAACCAGCGTTTTCCAGTTTAAGAGCGGCACTCTCTAAGAAGGTCGGAATAAATTTTTTGTTGACGGAAAATTTACTATTACTTTTCGAGGAAATTTGAATTCACCTGCGCCAAAGGATAAAAATTTTATTTTTAGTGGAAAATAATGGCGTGAAGCTTATTTAAAAGTGGACGAAGGCAGCCATTTTTAAGTTTATTAAGACGCAAAATCACGCCAGGCATTCATTGAGCACTCCGCGATTTTTGTTTGATCGATAGTCTAAACACTGCTTACTTGAAACGGCGCAGTGGAGATATGCGTGATTTCCCTGATGTTGTTTCTATTGTACTGTAAACTAGTGTTTTCCCCCTTAAAACAGATTTTTTGCTATCAAAAGAAAATTTCGGCGCGCTGAAGCAATGCATTTTTACCTTCTTAGAGAGTGCCCGATTTTAATCTGGAATACGCTCGCTTGGATTTGGAAGGCCAGAACGGAAGAACCCTTGGGGCGAACTTAATACATTGGAGATAAGCTCCATAGTGAACAAGCGGACTCATAGCGCAGGTGGAGGGCCAACAGGGCAAACTGATAATGGATCATAACTCCGTTCACAAAAGCGTTGGGCAGATATGGAACACATATTTGGAATCAGCGTTCGAAGCATCCAGCTTTATGCATCTCATCTCACAGTGCAATGGTCACTTGGGGTCGGATTCATCAACAACTTACGTAACTTTAACGGAGAATTGTAAGCGATATGCTCAGATAACGCTGCTGATCACTCACCATATCGCTAGATAAGCCGCGTTATCTGAGCTTTTCGCTTACAGTTCTCCGTTAAAGTTACGTAAGTCAAAAAACAATATTGTCAACAGTCACGATCTTCACAGTAAAGATAATTTACTCCTTGAGATCGCGCAGACAACGGATGGTTGATCGTACAGTTGCGGCAGTGATGGTTCTGTAAACGTATGCTCCTCCAGCGACAGTCTTATGGCACTTCGAGCAGCTCCAGATGCCGACAGCTTTCCGCTTCATGGCCTTCTTTCCGCGGAACACGCAAGTATACTGCGAATACTGAGTCACTTCCATCTTCTTGACCATCTTACGCAAGGACGCTCCGTACCGGATGTCATACTTTCCGACGATGCCGACCTTCTTGGTGCGCTTGGCCATGATAACCCTCAAACTTGGGTAATTAAACCTCGTTGATGAATCCGGCCCCTCGTGTCGAACTCATCCTAGAACCGATTCGTTATGTGCGCGAAATCGTCACCTTCTTCCGACTACACTATTTGCGTTCACAGAGTGATAGAATAAATACTTTCGGCGATACATATTTGAGGTTAGATGAAGTTACCCCAAAAGTTGAAAAGTTGCATATATTAACTGAAATCACTTTTAGAAAAAACGTCGTAAAACACGAGAAAAGCTTTCGGTGCTCCACCCACTTGGCAACAAATAGTCTAACGTTGCATGGAAGGCACGCTAAACTAGAATAACTCTGGGTTCGATTGAGGAACCTAGAACCAGAGCAGTTACACAGCATGCTACTCCGAGATACGAAGTGCATGCGGGCGCACCAGTCCTTATTTTGGTCGAAGAAAGAGTAGGAAGGGTACTGTAGCGGGGCGACGATGGCGAAATCTGCAGGAAGCGTTCGTGACTCCCCTCGAATCGATCGTTCTCGGTACAGTCTGGCGCAGAGTAGGTCAATCAGCCGCTCCACCCGTCTGGCATTAGCTGTTTCGGAGTTCACTAGCTGACTGCCGTAAGTCTTGTTGGATAAGCCAAAGTCGCTTGTAAGTGTCCCTTCAATAGCAGATAAAAGTGCGAGTATGAGGATCATCACCGACGGTTTTTAGCATTATTTACTGAAATTCGTGTCCAGTTTTTCTGCTATTTGTGTATTTCTGCTTACCACCTCAGCTAACATGTAATTATTTCGACGTCTATGTTGATTGTTACAATTTGAAGCGTGAGCCATCGCCTTATTCTTTACGTGCTCAAGATTTGAAACTTAACCTTTTTCAGAGGGAACTGCTGAATGGTTCGTGAACACTCCCAACTCTTATTCTCTTCTTGAAGATAATCGTAATGCCATAGGCATTACAACGTGATAGCTTCTGCTTTGTCTGGAATTTTTAGTTCGGTGCAACACTGGAGAGGGATCCAACATAATTTTCCTTTATAAAATCGAAAGATTTTGATCTATTGTTACATCATCACGACATCTAAGCTTGGTTTGGCTAGAGCAAAGCTGTAGGAAGTGAAAGAGATGCGGGGTAGACCTCCATTTTAGACTTGACCCTTCAATTTATTTTCGAGACGGTGACAGGGAAGTGCTTGGAAGGATAGGGAAGAAGATGTAGGGATGACTCACTAGTAGACCTACCTACTTGCTCACAGTTGTTGATTCGCTACACTGTTATCTGTTGGTGTATTTGTTAATGATTGTTCAGGGACCAATTTCTCCGTATGAGTTAGTAATGAAGAAGTCGATGTGCTCTGGGTATTGGGGTGACATCTCTGTTAGCACAAATGCTCGAAGCGGAAGATAACCAACTCACTGTAAAACCAAGTGGAGGCAGCTGATGATATGTAGAAGTTGTGAGTAGTTTAGCAATCCTTTGGTAATCGCCAGAACTAAGGGAAACGGTCACAGTGTTGCGTAATCTCTTAAAGATTGGTACACAAGCCAGGCACAGGTTCTATACACACGTAGGTCCCTGAATCCATTGTAAAATAGACGCTTTTTATCCTCTATAGGACTTCTCGTTCATTTGTCGGAACACAATATTTAAATAAACGAAATTGTCATATGAAGTTCAGCTTCCATATGAACTACAGCACTACAGCACTACCCTTCACCATATCTAAGTATGTGGTGTTCTTCTCTCACCAGGACGAGGTGTGGATCGTCGTGCTAAATACTGGTAGAGTGTATTCGAATTCTGCCCAGGTGGGAAGCGAAATACGATAGTGCTCCTCCTTCGAGTCAATTTTCATGTTTCCATGTTCTCGCTCTTTATGTATGACTCCCGTTCTTTCCGCTTTCGACCTTGGTACATACCCGTGTTGGTCACGGTACAGTTAAATTATAGCGATGATTGGTCGGCTGATATACGTATATTCCGGATCTCCCGCTAAGCCCCAGTGGTGCTACCTTAATGATTCCCCATCGATTTGGAATCTCCTACTATGAAGGACACGTCGCACGACCACAAGCTTTGATAAGATGTTCTGCCTTAGCCCTAGTTTATACTTGCACTGTCAGCGGCGCGGCACCACGATCGCCATAGATATCGATTTTTCGCGACGCCCAGTCGATATCTATCCTGGCCATCGTGCCGTGCCGCGCAGCGGCGCAAGTATAAACTAGGGCTTACGCCGCGTCATGCCGAGTTCAGCTAGCAGAGTCGGACTTCTCTCCTATTACGTTGTTGACTTAAATAGGGTATAGTCTTAGTTTGGGGGTACCACCCACGATTGGACGGATGTTTCTGTCTTCCATGCCTCACCACCTATCTAGTTGTCTGCATGCCCTGAATAGCCATTCATAGCCGTTCATACATACTTCGCGACGGGAGAAACGGGTGCGATTGGTCGGCAGGGCAAATCATACGTATTTTTTTGCCGAGCGATCGCCCAGAAAAGTCGATACGTACGATTTACCTAGTCTACCAATCGCTCCCATCGTTTCGTCGCGAAGTATGAACAGGTCCTGACACTACGAAGCGGTGGCTGAGCTCCTGACCGGATTCAGGACAGAGTGATGCGATGGAATACGACCTGGTCCCCCCTCCCACCCCAAGCTAGGATTGCAACTTGGGTAATGAGTGATTATTAGCAGTGGCAGGAACCCAGTCACGAATCAATTCGGTGTGCACGCGATGGCCTGCAGTCCCTGTCGCTGCGCTACGATATCATAAACAAATCCTTTGAGGGTAGCGGTTGTACTGGAATGTCAGCGGCTAAATAGAGAGGAAATACCCCACCACAAAAATCCTTTCTGGAATATGAGTTAATTACGCAGTAAGAATTGTTCGCGAATAGCTTCACTACATCTATTCATGGATCACTGTCGTCGAGACAGAAGCCGAAGTGCTTCTGCTCATGCCGAGAAAGTACTTCTGTGTAGTGCAGGCCTCTGCTTCTGTTAAATAGTATGTCATTTACTCGATTTTGCTATTTTTTGCCCTTTTTGCTATGGTGTTGCAGTGGTTGCCATTAAGCTGCGGCATGATGCAAACGGGAGCAGCTGATAACCAGTCATTAAACTCAGTGTTGGCGTAGTGTCAGCGATGGTCCACGCAGTGATCATTTTTATTATTAAACTTTATACGTTAATCGTGTCTTCCTTTTTGGATGAATGTGTACCGTGAAAACCTTCACTTCAATGAAAGCTTGAGATATATGTGCCACTCACGCACTATTTTTAGCAAACATTTTTGAACTTTAATATATAGCGAACGATTACGTTAACTGTAGTGCTAGATTAAGAAAAAGGAGTGAAGTCTAACACTTCTCAGTCTCTTAAGGAGTGCGCCGTGCGCTGTATACAGTTTTGATTTTGAACTGGATGTGCACGGCGCAATCTCTTCACACGAACACGTCTTTGGGTCGAAGCATTTTAGAATGCACTTAAGACAGTGCTTTGCCCAAGTGATTAGAAATTGTACGCAAATTCTAGATACACATTTCTTCTTAAATCTCTTATAAAAAATCTGACATACTTTGGAAAATCGCATATAAGATTTTCCGGAAAAACTTGCTTAGAACAAACGATTGTTTGGCCTTTATTATAAAGTGCCTATTTTGATTTTAAATACGATTATTTATGCACGAGAAGTGTTCGGGTTAAAATAAAAGGTTTAAAATAAGAAGTGTTCAGATTAAATTAAAAAGGGATCAGTTTAAGGTGAAAATTGTATTAGGTTGGCCGAAAAGTTCTGGCGGTTTTTGTGCCACCGGTTTTCGTTCGTTTATTAATAGAAATCAATATTCGACTTACTTATATAATGTCTAATACGGAATTCTTCGTTCTGTGCGAAAATTGAACGAACTAGAAGTTGATGTTCTGTCCCACCCGCCATACTCACCAGATCTTGCACCAACCGACTACCACCTTTCTAAGCACTTTCGGAACTTCCTCGCTGGTACATAGAACCTTCGAAAATCAGAAGCACGCAAAAACAGCCGTTTTAGAATTTATCGCATCTCGGCCACCCAGTTTTTTCATTGATGGAAGTGGTTAACCAGCATCTGATTGGAAAAAGTGTGCTGATTCGATTGGGGTGCTCATTTCGACTCAATCCAGTGAGCATGAAGAAAGTTATGATCGTTTGAAGTGGACCAGTCAAAGCCGCCAGAACTTTCCGGCCAACCTATTATATTCGTCTTGGAGGCGACGAAGAGGCGTTGATGAGGGACCAAAGGCGCTTAATCGAAGATAAAAATGGTCGGACAATTCACCTACTAACTTAGGAATGGGGTGGGTGAGAATTTTGTTTAATCCAGCCGTGGAATCAACCACATTCCTTTGCGGAGAAACGGCGCTTCTTCTCACTGCTCTGTGACAAGTGCGCCCGTCTTGTGATTTGCTGCCTTCTCGTTAACAACACTAATTCCACCTCATTCCCTAGCATTAATAGTAGCGTGATTGCCCCAAACAACCCGCATACGATGCGGAATGCGGAATTCGGAAACGCACCGTGAACCGGAATTCGGAGCGGTGAATTCATATGCTGCAGGTCCAGCGGGGATCCCTCCAGCGTCTTTTCCATAACCTAATAGCTTTACCCAATAGAATTAGGTGGAAATCTATGCATAAAATTATTTAAATAATTACAACATCATTCACCAAAATTAAAATTACCACCTTCATAGCTCTTCAACAACAGAAAAGACTACACTACAATCTTGGACTATGGACAACAACATTCAAAAACAACGATAGTTAACAACACTTAAACATGTTTCGTTTCGCCGCTATCTTCATACAAAACATGTTTAAAATTAGTTACCCCGAGGCTCATCAGTGAAGAAGGTAACTAATTAACTTAGTTGTTAGCACAGTACGGGATAATATATTATTGTCTTTTTACATATGTGCTAACAACTAAATTTTACAAATGAAAAAAAAGTAAGCACACACTATTACAATATTATTGTACAGTTGTGTCAAAAAATCAACCATCACAAACCTAACTAACTCGTTTTTATTTATTTATTTATTTATTTATTTATTTGGGCGCGTGTAGCGCAGTCGGACGAGGCGCGACTGTCGCGTGCACCCGATACCAGGTTCCTGGTTCGGATTTCCCGCCCAGGCCAACCAAGCCTTCCATCCCTCCGGGGTCGGTGAATTGGTGCCAGACTGTCTGGGAAGGATAAAGCGCTGACTTGTTCATCGGCTGGCCACCGCAAGTCATTGTATGGCCAAATACGCATTCATGTCGCCTCCACGACATCCCGTAGAAGTAGAATGCGCTGGCGCATCCCAGAAGGGATTGAATAACGCCGTCCTTTATCCTTTTATCCTTTATTTATTTATTTATTTAAGTTATTTATTTATATTCTATATTTTTTAGATATATAAATTATGACAAAATAAACGTGAATAGTGAATTTTTTTTTTAAAAAGTATATTACTATGTGACTAATAAAAATTGTAAATAAATGTTTTATAAAATTTTTTAATTATTATATTTATTTATGTATTTATTTTTTATTTAAAAACATATTAAACGAATCTAATTCTGTATATTAATATAAAACTAAAACTACAAGTCGCAGCAAGCCTATCTGTCCTTCTACGGTTAGGCCAGCGTTTCCATTTTAAAAATCTGTTCAATTACTATGGATGTTATAAAGGCAACGGAAAGTGGACGGCGCTGAAGAGTTGCACCTGTTGTTCGTCTTCTGGTTCCAAGTGTGACTTGTGAGGTGACTACGATAGCGAGCGCCAGTGGATTTCGAAACGCGTGCGTAGTACGGCGGGACAGGGGGCTGGCCGTAGGGTGGCCAGCAGGTTCCGCGTAGGTCCGTCGTCGTGGTGTGTGTTTGTTTGCAGCGTTGTTAAGGGCGCGCTTTTACCTATCCGTACGTAGCATCACTTATGTCAGTGGGTTCATCGTTAGATTTTCCATTTCGATCACTGCCCTGCTCGGTTAGCTGATAAGGAACCCGTTTAGGAACTACATACGCATGTTCCTCGCTGACAAACTGGTGTTCCCGCCGGACACCAGAGAGTACAGGTTCGAGTTCAAGGATCTCGAAGAGCTCGGATCACTCGGAAATGGCAGCTTCGGTACGGTGAAGAAGATGCGACACAGTTCGACCGGCACGTTGATGGCCGTCAAGGTGCGATCGTGACTTTCGAAAGTCGTACTAACACGCCAAAGAAATCGATAATTACTCGGAAATCATGGTTTAACCAATTTATCACGTCTCAGCTAACTGAATTTGATCAAGGTATTTAGATTCCGAAGTTTCTATACCTGTTTTTATCTGATTCTAGAATTCGCTTCTGAATTCACATTGTTTCTTATTTTCGATTTTTGCCGGTTATTTATTTATTTGTTATTCATTTGTTGCACATTGAACTGTGCGCATATAAGCAGAAAATCATGATCAGAAATGCTACAAATACAAGAAAATTTAGAAACAAGCTGGTTAGAACTACCATGGCGAGAACTATTTCTTAGAGAAAAAAGTGAAAAGCTTGAAGTTGGAGATTTTCCTCAGCAGATTACTTTTTTTGCTCAGGAAGAGAGAACTAAATAAACTGAAGAAAAGGAACAAGAATACACTTTGATAGAGTAAGTAACCACATATTTTCTTAGTACTGCGAAACAAAAAAAAATTCAAGTATAAGAAGTGGCCAGCGAGTAGCCTAGCATTTTTTATTATATTAAAAAGAAATAATCCGTGAATACATTATAAAAACAACAAGAACATAAGGTTAGATAAAAAGAAAGACCTTGCCGTAAAGGCATAAGGCTCGCTAAATATTCCTTGTTTCTTTCAAGCGTTCAATTTCTCGCTAATTGTTCTATGAACGAATTGCATCATTGCATGCACTTGTTCTGAACGCTGAGAAAAAGCACGCGGTTCGCCGCCGAGGATTGTCCGAGGGCTCATTAATGTAAGTGTAGTACACAGGCAGTCCGCTTAGGATTATGGTCAACTGAGCTGCCAGCTCTAACTAGTGATGAAATTAAAGCTCACTTTTGGTAGCTGTATCCATGGCGTATTTAAAATATTCGTTGCTTACAAGGAAAGGTTCCCCCTGTGAGCGGAGCCCAGAACCACAGTTAGTTTTTGCTAAACGCTCTTTTAAAGACCTGAAAAGGAGGTCTGAAAGTGTGCACGCAACTATCATCAACCCCTACGACACCCCACGTGCATGCCCCGTCGGCGCAGTTGGTAGGAGGGACGCTTCATAGAAGCACAACGGGGGTTTTAAGTTCGAGTCCGCGTACTGCCGAAGTTTTTGCACATATTAGTCTGTTGTTATTACGCTTTCTCATGATTACGGAAGTCAATTTTGGACCATCAATGCTTACAACAAATTAAGGCTGTCTATTTGCGCCTCCGTTTGCGCTAATTTTCCAACAATGCCTATCTGCACCATACCATTTCTCTGGAAATAAAAGGTCCTGTCTTGTCTTCCTTTTAGTCAACAGCTATGGTTGAAAACTATGAAGCAAGTAAAACACAAGCGCTTGTCACACCAACATCATCTTACAAAAGCCAGTGAGGAACAAGGACAAGGAATGGTCACTTTTCCCTGACAAGCAACGGTAATTCTTCTTCGTTGAACGCGCAATCCGTGGGTGTAGAGAAAGGTCCTGGGTGAACATCGACGTACCCAGATGCCACCCACGCGTATGACAGACATAGAAAAGGTCCCATTTTCATTATACTACCTCTAATTCGAACCGCATCTTCTTCCTGGGAGTCGATATCGCAATATACGGCGTCCAGGAGGAGTCCTTTTATGGCATCCGCAACCGCAATCTCTCTCCTTGTCAGAGATGTGAAATCCAGTGTGAAGGTGGACAGTAGTCGGCCAACAACACGTTCAGGTGAGAACGACATTTTTAGCACGCTTATGTACCGATATGGCCAGGTCCATAATATTCAACCATAAGGTACGCGTATTTGTGTGCAGTTACGGTATTATTGGCGGTATGGTATGAAATGGAGGTAGTGCAGATAGGCATTTTAGAAAAACTAATGCTTATGAAGGCGCAAATAAACAGCCCTGGTTTGTTGTAAGCACTGATGGTCTAAAATTGACTCCTGTGAGCATGAGATAGCGTAATAACAACAAACTAATAGGTGAAAAAATTTCGGCAGTACGCGGACTTGGACTTAAAACCCCTCCGGTGTGCTTCTATGAGGCGTCCCTCCTACCGAATGCTCCGCCGAGGCAACCTTGTGAAGTGTCGTAGGGGTTGATGATAGCTGCGCGCACTCTTTCAGAACTCCTTTTCAGGTCTTCAAAAAAGTGTTCACCAAAAACTGTGGTTCTGGACTCTTTCACAGGGCCCTACATCCTGCCAAAATAACATCGCAAAAGCTCACTCGAGTTGGGAACCTTTCCTTGTTAGGTCTTTTGCACCACTGCATATGCATACGGATAAAGGATAAAGGACGGCGTTACTCAATCCCTTTTGGAATATGCCGCGCATTCTGCTTTCTTCGAGATGTTGTGATGTTCCTACTAGATCAGTTGAGAAACAGGGCATTTAACAAAGGACGTAAACGAGTAAAATGCGTTGTAATGTGCCATTACATACTGGAACAATTTTTATTGTAATTCTATGGTTTATTAAGGTTGATGCAGGGCGCGTGTAATGCGGTCGGAGCATGTGTCAGCTGTCGTATGCACCATATTCTGGGTTCTTAATTCGGATTTCCCGCTCAGGCCAACTAAGCTTTTTCTCTGTAGAGGATCGATGAATTGGTAACAGACCCGTCGGCAAAAGAAAAAGCTGTCATTACCATCGGCTGGCCATTACAAGTCATTGTGACAGCCAAACACGGACTCAGATTGCCTTCACGATATCGCGTAGAAGTGGAATGTGTGGCGCATCCTAAACAAGGATTGATTAACGCTGTCCTTTACCATTATCTTCTAAGGCTCGTACGGAGCGCAGGTAACACAGTCTGTGGAGGCGCCTGCTCCGTCATGCACCCCGAGTTCGTTCATGGCTCGGTGGTTTCCGCCCAGGCCAACCAAGCCTTCCATTCCTGCGGGTCGGCGAGTTGGTACCAAACACGCATGTAAAGAAAAAAACACTGACTTGCCCATCGGTTGGGCACCGCAAGTCATTGTATTGGCCAGAATGCGCGTTCAAGTTGCCCTCACGATACCCCGTAGAGGTAGAGTTTGTGGCGCATCCCAGACAGGAATAGGTTGGTTAATACCTTCTCTTATTCTATACCTTTTTAAGTTTGGAACGATCGAATCGATGGTCAGTGTCTGTAAGAAATCTAGTGCTTGTCCACTCCAAGCTATCGGCTGTGAGAGAAAAGTAAAGTCTTGTTACAGGAGATATGAGTTATTACTCCACATCTTCTGAGGTACTTTGAATCTGCGCCTTAGCGTCATACCTCTCATTCAAGGTTTTCATGAAGAAGTTTTCCCTTGGTAGGCGACTTCTTTCGGAATCCCGACAACGACAGCTGTCGCACAATAGGTGTCAGCGTCGAGGTGCTCGGAACTTCGACTGCATTCTCTGATTTGAGTGAATCCTGTGTCGGTCCGCACTGAACGCTGCTGACAGTATCAGAGAGTCCAGTACTCTGAAGCCTATGTGCTAGGGCAGGCAGGGGCACGTAAAACGCAACAGAAACCGCCGGCCGCCGTATGCACCCCACCAATCGATTCAAAGTTCGAGTTCCGTCCAATGTAACAAAACCTTCCATAGTTGAACGATTAGATGTCGCAAGTAATGGCATAGGCCAAGAAAGAGGTAGAATGTGTGGAGAATTCTACAAAAGGACTGAATAACGGCGATTCTCATCTGTTATATTTTTATAGTAGGTTGTCCCATAAGTCCCCTCCGTTTTTTTTTCAACGATTCACTGCAGATTTCGCCGGCGGTCTCTTGCATAGCGCTGCATAGCATTCGAAAGAGAATGATTTGCTCTATCAGAGCATGTATTGTGTTTCTTTTTTCATAATGAATTTTGTCAATGTTTAGGTCGTTGAAGTGAAAAGTGAAAAAGTAGTCATTTGCGCACTTGTTCTCTCCGCTTAGGTTTGTAATTTTTTGCGCAGTTTTTTATAGCATTTGGAAGACAATGTTCTGTACTACAAGAATATGTGTTGGTCCTATTTTCTCACTTGCCCTTTATTGATTTTTAGGTCACCAAATTGGGAATTCCGACTTTTCCGTCCGAATTTTTACCAAAACTCCGATTCTGTGATTGGACTTTTTTGCTTGGTGTTATATGTCGATTGGAAGAGGATGTCTTGCTCAGTAAGAATCTGTGTCACGTTTATTGGCTCATGCTGATTTCTGTCGAATATCGACAACTGAAGAAGGAGAAGGAGTTGTTGGTGAAGACGATTTTTCTCTTTTTGGCATTTTGTTGATATTCAATAGAAATCAATAAACGCGACACATATTCCTATAGAGCAAGGCATTTTCTTTCGAACGACATATAACAACAACCCAAAAAGTCCAACCACAGAGCAGGAGCTGTCGGCAAAAATAACCATCCTCCTTCGGACGTCCCAATTTGATGACCTAAAAATTAATAAAGGACAAATGAGCAAATAGCACTAACACATATTCTTGTAGTACAGAACATTGTCTTCCAAATGCTATAAAAAAACGGTGCAAAAATTACAATCCTAAGCGGAGAGAACAAGTGCGCAAATGGCTACTTTTTCACTTTTTCACTTTTCACTTCAACGACCTAAAAATTGGCAAAATTCATGATGAAAAAAGAAATGCAATACATGACCTGATAGAGCAAATCATTCTCTTTTGAAAGCTATGCAGCGCTACGCAAGAGACCGCCGGCGAAATCGGCAGTGAATCGTTGAAAAAAACGGCGAAGACTTATGGGACAACCTAATAGTAGGACTGACATATTATATAGCTCTAAAATGGACCTCCACTAGTTAGGAGTGCTGTTCTAAGGTGCTGCCAGAATTTTTCGGCAGACACCGCGCTTCTAGGTCGTTCTGTTGCACCTTTTCGGATGAGTGTAACGAGCGGCATTGTTCCAGGACTGATTTTACAGTTGGAATTGGAAATGATTCGAAAACCAAGGCATCACATCACCTGTACGATAGCATCACATTGTTTCTAAAATACTCGATATCTCCATCAAGGAGATATGATATGATATGAATAATATGAATTGCCTATACTTATGCTCGAATGACCCATTCGTATAGGTATTCGAATGATTTTCTTTCGAATTTGAATATTCGAATTCGAATGTTCAAAAAATCGAGTTTTTCGAATGTATTCGAATTCGAATATTCAGAAAAACCCACGTTTTTCAAACATATTCGATTTCGAATGCTCGAAAATCTTCGGTATTCGAAACCATTCGAATATTCGAAATTTTTGCGAAAGCATAAGTATAGAATTGCCTAGGCCTTGACCTGTTTTGCTTAAAAGCGAAGCTCAAATTTTACGAAAGAGATTTCTTATTACTTCGAAAAAGTGTTAGCATAACTGCAAATAATTGAAAGATATAAGCATCAATAAAAAAAAAATAACCGAGTCAGAAAACTGGACAAGAAATGTTTTTTCTTGTTTCCAAAAATTCCATTATACTGCAATTTCAGCGGGTGCGGATAGTCAGCTCGGGTGTAGATGACGTTGCTAGCTGTCGATCGATGAAACGACTCCAACAAGAAGTAGATGCTATCAAATCAGCGAGTAATTGTAAGCAAATCGTGCAGTTCTACGGGATAACATTTCATGAGGTATGTGGAGTTCATGGCACGCCGCGCGGTGATTAGAGTATAAACGGCCCCACCATCCTCTACTGTGAAGTTGCCCGAAACTCTTCATACCTTGATGCGGTCCCTGAATTCTCGAGAGTATAATGAGGCACAACTCTGGTCTCTTCCAAACTATATCACCCTCTATCATTCCCCGCCTTTTGGGGACACAAAGCAGTACCTCCTCCAAGAATCGTGACCTTCGCCCCAAAAACCATGCGACTTACGCCTAGGATACATTGATGTTTTCCGGCCATGCAGTAAAGATTGACATGTGTATATTAGGGGGTTCTCTACACTCCTGCCGCGGAGTAGTGTGTCAATTTTTACGGGCAGCACAACCCGCCTAGTACAGTACCCCAAAATTCCGTAAAATGAAATGTTTTACGAGACGAAGTATAAATACCATGCGGCACCGATGAGTAGCGCGAAAAATCGATATATATGCAGATCATGGAGTCGCGCGCCGCGAGCACGATCTGGAATCTCTGGAACGGAACCTGTCACCAAAGAGCGGTATGACCAGTGAAAAAGCGGCTGCGACGAGAGGCCAAGTCCGGGGTCCAACCAAGATTCGTGCTCGTCCGCGGGAATATACTATAGACGTTAACTAGGCAAGGGGAGGAACTTCGAGGTCTGGGGGTCTAACTTCACCGTTTTAAGACACCATACCGGTGCATGCGGGCACAAGCCTTAGTGCCTAGTTTTTTTTTTTGCCAGAACTCACTATTCTAACGTACTTCGGAAATATCCACGCCTAGGGATAAGGACCGACGGAAGGAACTTCATAATGTGACCAGTTTTAACTGCTTGCAAAAACAACTCATTTCGGGAAGCGCCATGCTTGTCAGCTAAGAACAAGTGTAGAAAATGAATCTTCGGGTACAAAACAAGTACTGGAAGAACGTTGTGCGGTAAAACGCGAAATGCTCGCGCCAGAGCACCATGCTCGTGCCAGAGCATCGATCAGTTAGTCAAAATTTCGCGTGTTCCTTTGATCTGTACTTGTGAGAACTTTTACTCCTCCTTAAACAACAAAGTAATGCGAAGTAAACTTTCCACGCAAAAGGAAGATGCGATTCATTCTCCAGTCAAAGCCGCTAGAGCATCTAATTCATTATTCTTCAACTTGATGTCTTAGGTCGAAGCGCATTCGCTTGAGTTGTGACGAATTTGAAAAATCCATAAACTTAGACCTGTCTCAGGGTGACGGCTTAGTCTGTATGGAATTGATGGATATTTCGCTAGAACGGCTTTATATGGCCGTCCACGATCTCGGTTATCCGGCTTTCGATGAGAACACGCTTGGAAGTGTTGCTATCAATGTGAGTTTATTCTACTATTTTGTATTCTCTGAAGAATTGCGCACGAACTGAAAACCATGTTTTTCCAGACCATCATCGCTTTAAACCATATGAAGAGTCAGTATCATATTATTCACCGCGGTAAGTTTTGATTTTTGTTCGTGTCATGACGTATTCTTGTTTGTGAAGTTCCGTTAGAATAACAATAAGCTTCCGTGAAACTGTAAAATCAAGATTTTTGGAGTGCTTTTTTTCCGAGAGATACGTCATTTTCTCTCCAAGGGTGGCTACTAGTCCTTCGACTGTTTTCATAAAGTGGGTTAAGTGCGTTGCCTTGGGCGGTGTTTATACTCCGACTGCTAGGCGGCACGCCGTAAGGAAAGCTATCAGTATCGATTAGGTAGCGCAGATTATCGATGTTGTGGTAGTCCTAATGGCGTTGCTCCACGCGGCGACTGAAATATAAATCTCGTCTCCTTCTTGTCATTCTTCTATTAATTTTGAAACTGTTGCATGGTGAAATGTTTCTTGGACGAGCAGTCTGACAAAATTCGGTGCAAATAGGGTCCAGGGAGTCACCTTACAAAAAGTGTCACCAACACCAAGAAAACGAGGCAAGGCACACTGATACTCTAGCTGTGCTCTCCGCGTCAGCGGAGATGAGCACATATTTGGGCAGGGGAAGGGACTCCAGGGTGTGGCTCAGGTGACGCATCCGTGTTAAAATTGCCTACAACCTGGAGTTCCCTCCCTTGTCCAATTAGAAAGCACATAAAACGCGGATCTATAATCGAAACGAAGAGATAAGACGGCATTTAGATTCACTGTATGAAGCTACTCCCCACGCCGGCCCGCCGCGCCATGCTGTGGTGACCCACCCCGGAACCTATTTGCGCCCAAAATTCTGTCCTTTCCGCACTCTGAAGAGGGCGGTTACGCCGAAACGATTGAAAAAGTGTTCATAGCAATCTTTGTTTTACAATTTCACGAGAAATTGCTGCAGTTGTTAACAGCAGGCCAAGATTCAATGACAGCTGAACATGGAGTATCCGCTAGAATGCTTCCGTAGTTAATTGTTGCTAACGCGAATGTTGTAATTCGAGATAAAAGATGGCGTTAGTCCCCTCGTAGGACACAGCATGCATTCTGTTTCGGCTGGGTATTGTGCAGACAATTTAAATTTAGTATTTTAGTGTTCTGGTAAAGTAAAGTACCAGAGTTGTCTGGGAAGGCGAAAACACTGGCTTGTCATCAGATGGCAGCCACAAGTCGCTGTTTAGGCCAAAAATAGATTCAAATTGCCTCCATCGCTTAGAAGCAGGATGCGTGGCGCAACCCGCAAAGGAACGACTATCGCCGACCTTTATCCTTATCCAGTTATGGCGGATAGGTGCACCATTTCATGTATTGTATGGAAGAAGGTAGATTGTAGTAAGATTTCAAGGACGTTCAACTTCTAAATGATTCAGATGATTCAGTGCAGTTCAATGTCGTCTACAAAAGTTTTTATGGTTTTTCCTTTCTTCAGGTTTTCAGATCAAATTGTTGCCCATAAATTTTCACAATTTCAGATGTGAAACCTTCTAACATACTGTTGAATAGAAAAGGCGAAGTGAAGTTGTGCGATTTTGGAATTTGTGGTTATTTACAAGATTCAGTTGCTCAAACTCAAGATGCTGGATGCCGACCCTACATGGCTGTGAGTTTTTTGTCCTAAAATGTATAGTAATACGTGGCCTTCAGTGAAAGAAGCTTTATTGCGAAGCGCTGGCTTGAAGGAATACTTTTTTTACTTTGTTCGTTGTCTCAGATTCTTGTGTACGCCCTTGTTCAAAGAAACTATGCCGGTACGAAATTAAAAGCTGGTTGTAAGGTTACAGGTAAAAAATTGATATTTTCAGTGTCCCTTTTTTGAGAAGGATAATGAAAGCATTTGACAGTGATTGTAAAATGTGAAATCAAAAGTTGTAATTAGTGCACTAGTTGAATATTTAATTTCGAAGCTTTAGAAGTTTCCAACAATCTTGTTTCTTTTTCTGTTTTTCCAACCATAGTGAATTTTGCAGTAATGACGCCTAAGCATTATATTAAATCAATCGATAGCCACGTTTCTTGCAGCCTGAACGACTGATGACGTTTTCAAAGGGGTACGATATCCGCTCGGATGTGTGGTCTCTAGGCATTTCAATGGTACGTGACGGCCTATCCTTTCATGATGATTGGAATTGATTATATTTGTTTGAAAACCATGGGCACATTGTCTTTATTCAGGTTGAGGTGGCCAATTTTGCTTTTCCCTATCCTGGATTCACAACGGTGCCCTTGTTCGCCCAGCTCGATCTAGTGGTGCACGGTGATGCCCCGATGGTTTCGAATCCACTGTACTCTACAAAGACGAAGAATTTCATTCATTACTGGTGAGTTGTATGGAATGGGTAGATCACTTATTCTGCCTGATTTGGCAGCTCTAGAGATATCTCCAAAGGTTTTTATACTTGTTGCGCCGCACAGCGAGTCACCACGAGGGTCATCGATATCGATCATGCACGCCGCCTAATCGATATATCAGTGGTTCTTATTCAGTTGTACCGCATGGCGACTGAAGTGCGTTAAGCGTCTTTTCTAATGCCATAGGTATTCATACTTGTGATGCTCGTTCGACTAGTGTTTTTACCAATCAATATTTTATAAGCAATCATCTTAAAATTTATTCCATAATTGCGCAAAAATTGGCTAATAGTTGGCGTAGCGCCACTGCACTTTCGATCCGTGATCGTTTCTTCGGTACAATGATGGCGTTGATAGTCACACTTGTACCGAAAACCGACATTAGGGTGGGCGGAATAGCGATTTGTAGCGATTGCCCTTTGCATTTTTATCTGTCCTTACATCTGTAAAAAATGAGAAGAGGGGTAGAGAGGCTTCACCTATCGATTGGCATCATCGATCTTCTACGCGCATAGTCAACGTTAAAGGAAGGCTAATGAACACGCTTTGCTACATGTGAATGTGATCAGTCGACAGATCAATATCGATTGATATAATCGATTTAGTGCTTATAGGGGGCCGTGTACATGCAAGCAACTGTAATTCTGACCCCTTTAGAACTGTCAGAATTCTTACCTCGTTTATCCCTTGCTCCTCAGATGCCAACTAAAGCATCCCTTGTACCCTCACAGAACCTTATCCTAATAACTACCATTAATTTTCCCGGGGTATGTTCTAACGGGTTCCATAGGGCGCCGTCAAAAATAAATTAAACTAGTGATTGAGCAATAAACGATGAATTTAAACACGGTTTTGAGGAACTCCATGTAAATGGCATTTGCACTTCAGTACAGTAAAAGTTGTGGGGCCCTGGACGAGCGTATGGCGCAGTCTCAGCATTTAACACAACAAAAGATTTTCACTTCCTTGTTCTCTAACGGAAACGGTAAAGCTCTACTGTAATTGAGAGTGTAAGCAATTTATGACCAATGAAATATAGTAAACATTTTTTGTTTGAGACACGCTGTAGAGCAGAACCGTGTGGGCTCCTACTTCTGCGATATGCGCCCCCTGGGTACAACAGCATCGTGCACCTCCGATGGCTACCCAAACTCACGAACGCTGTTTCATTTTCAGTTTGACAAAGGATCAAGAGAGTCGACCGACGTTTGCGGATCTCGCCAATACGGCCTTCTATCAGTACTACAACTCGATGGATAATTTGAGCGAACTGGTTGGGCAATATGTAGCTGAAATTTTAAGCAAAATCGAGGCACTCTGATATGTGGCCGACTAAGCTAGGGTTTATGCTTAGGTTTTTATATGTACTTCGGCATTTTTTCCAGCTATTTACTCTACGTCTGTAATTTAAGAGCACGTACTCTGTGATCATTTCCGACCAAAACGAAGCGAACCCTCATATCGTTTGCGTTCTCGGTACTTCTTCATTAACATCTCTCATTGTTGCTGTTCTATGTGTACTGTATGTGGTATACCGTATACTCGTTGACTGGTCTTCTTTCGTGGATATGGTCAGGCATGTAGGTATGTGTATGAATGCAATTCTCACTGTTGACTTTCTGTTGTTATGAAGTTTAGTGCCTCATGTTTGGTTACTGTAATATATTCGGTATTCGAATATTTACGGGAATACTGTATTTTGCAAATGAATGGTTCTAATTACTTTGATGTTGGCTGCACTTACACTTGAGATTTGAGACACCTTTGTGATTCCTCAAAACTATGGACAACGGTGGCTACATATGTCGAGCTGAGTGAGCCGTGCATTCTACTTCCATGGAAAAACTGAGAGGCATTTTTAATGCGTGTTCGGCTTGTACTGATTTGAGGTGGCCAATTAAGGGGAAATCTGATTTCAGTAATTTCCAGAAGACAAGTCGAATATCAAGTGAACTTGCTTAGCTTGCCCGGGTGGGACTCGAGATTGAGATCTGCTTTGAATGTGTGTAAAAGAGTGATCTCCAACGGTTAGATTATGTACATTTCAGTGTTTTATTCTTCCAGCGAGGAATTGCGCCAGCTCACTGGAAAACTTAATCACATTGGGTACCAAATTCAGCCAGAAATTGGGAAATGGGCATATTCATGTTGTTCTACTGGTTTAAGAAGCGGTGGTAAGAGGCATCATTGTGTGAGTTCTAGATCTTATGTAATGTCCTTTACGGCGCCAAAAAGTTGCTGAGTTGGACGGTACTCGAATCTTGAATCGATTGGAGATGTGCGCGATAGCGCGCTTCGTCCTCAGTATTACACATCTCGAACAAAAAGTGTGTCCTAGTCATTCATAAGAGCATTCGTACGAGTCTCCGTCAATCTTTGTCGGAGATGTGCCGAAGCCACGTGGCTACGATCCAGGTTTGGGCGTATTCGTAGCGTACGCTTCAGGATCCAACTTCGGTGTTGAAAGGTTCGAAAACTTCTACGTGGAGTTGGGGAAGTTCTGTAAGGAAGACGACACCTTCTACAAAATGATCGGAAGCAGTTGCTACGTCTAAATCAGTCAGTGAAGGTCGTCTGAAGAACACCACCTCGGGATACACGGAAACTTGCCGCTCCAAAGGCCTCTCTTCTACGATGGGCTTGGGAATCTCCCGTTGAGAACCATAACAAAGTAAGTCACGTCATACTCCAAGTTCCTCCCATTCTAGGCCAGGTTGATGTTCTAGCTGTGCGGAATCTTGAGTCAAAGACGCAGAAGAGTTGGATGTGGACGTCGCTGTTACTCTTCAAGCTGCTCCTCCAGGCTTTGGCCTCGGACACTGGAGAGGGTGAAGACTTGTGCATCTTGCACAGTTCAAGCTCATTCGTCTTTATTGGCTTCCTGAGGTTCACTTGAGATCAGTTCTGTCCTGTCAGTCTTTCTTGCATGGGAGTCAACGTTTCACAGGCTCCGACCGCCATCTACGAAGGACTGAATGAATTCATCAACCTTAATGTCTACCAACTACCTACGATGACCGCATGTAAGGAGGAAATGCACTTCTATAGGGGTCACATTGTCAGAAACTCATAAGGATAAAGTTTAAAATAAGCTTTCAGTCACTATTTTCACGAAGCCATATTAAAAATGTGCGAAATTTCGATAAGTTATTCGATAACTTGGAATATATGGGTAATATAGTGGATAATGGACGGCGTTACTCAATCCATTTAGTGATGCGCCACACTCTACTTCTACGGGTTGTCGTGGAGGCGATCTGAATGTGTACCTGGCCATACAATGACTTGCGGTGGCCAGCCAATGAACAAGTCAGCGCTATATGCTTACCAGGCAAGTCTGGCATCAATTGACCGACCCCAGAGGAATGGAAGGCTTGGTTGGCCTGCGTGGGAAATCCGAACCGAATCCGAATCTGGATTGTATCGGGTGCACGTGACAGCCGGCATCTCCTCCGACTGCGCTACACACGCCCATGGGTAATATACAGAAAGTGTAATGCACAGCGCGTTTAGACTGAAGTAGGGGCTATTCTTATTCTTATTCTTATTCTTATTTTTATTATTTATTACCTTCACACTTTTCTTTATACGATACTCCGTAAAGGAAACTTTTCGGTGGCAAAATTTCTGCCGTAGAACATTCCCACATACTCTCTGTAATGCTCCTGTTCGTTACGCACTTTGGATCGACAATATTTACATGGAAATTCTACAGGATTCTTCTACTTTCTATGGCATTAACTCTTGAGCATAAAAATTTGTCAAGCATATAAATTAGCAGGTACTATGTGGAATCTGAGCGGACAACCCTAACAAGATCTTTAGACCAAAATTCATCACAACATTTCTAGAAAACCTCTTAGTATACTTTAATTTCAGCTGTTAGGTAATAATAGTTTACATTTTTTTAAAATTAAAAATTACTATGGAATAGTTCCACTACAACAGAGCACAGCCGACAATAACAATATTTATTATTTCACCGTATAGGATCGGTTTGAAAATGCACATTGGCTAGCTCTAAATGCGACTCAGATAACAATGACCGTAGCTGCATGGAATGAACTACTGCGATGGCGATGAATGAGCGGATGAAAGAGAGAGAGAGGGCGGGATGGAGGAAGGGAGTGGTAGAGGGGAAGAAGGAGCCAGAGAGGATGACGTGATGCGCCGGATGAAAACAGTGTGTGTGCGTGTGTGTGTGTGAAGAGGCATCTGTGGACTAAGTTTAGCGCTTCCCGAGTCCTATGTAGTAGTGCTTCGTGTCCATCCTTTTGTCGACTTCTCCGCCTAGTGCATTCCATTCTTCCGATCCGAGATTCTAGAACATCTTTGGTAACAAATAAATAATGAAACAATTAACGCTATAAATCATTACTGACAACGTTAGTCAACAGTTCAATAATATATTTGATGATCCAACACGTTGACGACGTGCGATTTTCGCGTGTGTAGCGCATGGGACCAATCAATTTTTGTGCAACGTCGAGAGTTGTTTGATTATTGAAACTATTATTTGTTGAGGAGCTCAATAAATCAGTAACCGGAAATTCTTTCCATGGACCACGCTTTTTACAACAGTATCTAAAGATGAAGTGCACATACACAAAATAGTTGCTTCGAAATTTTTGAATCCAACTAAAAAATAAATTACAAGGCTGTGACACGACGTCGTGTCACAATGCCCCGCGCGGCCGAATAGGTGTGACCCGACAACATGTCACAGGTCGTCAAGAGTTAAATAAAAACAACCGTTTCAGACGTGCCGATACCTGGAGAACACTTGTGCCATAGTGTACCTCCCACTGAATTAGTACATTAAAATCAACAATTGATCTGGCAAATGTTTGATGCAGACGGCTGTCGCCAAGCTTAGACAAGAACAATTACTGATCAGACACTGTCTAGTTATCGCCCTACCAGCATTATTTGAGTGCCTTTGTTCATCGTTAATATCTAAGGGTTACCCAGATGAGTTTTTGAGATTTCAGGTCATTGTTCTCCGGGCAGATTAGTCGTATAAGAATAACGGGTCATTCACGCATTTAGTAACTTGCAAGGTAAGTACAGCAAACTAAACTAAAGGTATTCTCTACAAGTCCTCTATAATACCCTCGAATTAGGAAGTACAGTCAGCCCAAATGAACTGGCTCTGAATAGAAATCGCATTCGCTGCTGAAACGCTGTTGAACCTTGCCGTCATTGCTTTTGAGGAATAGTGACGCATTCACAGATTTCCCCTTCAACTCTTCTGCGAAAATTCCTCGTTACATCAGTACTCAACGGTACACGCAACAAGCTCGCAACTTCCTTCAACAGTTTCCTTTCTGGTGCCTTTCATAATGGAAGTTCTTTATGTGGTTCCTACCAAAAGAAGCGATCTCTAGCAAAGGTCGCTTTCACAGTAGAACTTTAAGGAGTGAGTTAGTGGCACTGGTCTTTACGACAGTCGCAGGGGAGAGACATAGGCGAATGAGTCCACTGGATGTCAAACCAGCTCAAGGATCTCACAAAATTCGAAATTTTTCACCAAACAGAGTCTTAGACGACTAATTAGGCGCTTTTCGTTCTCGATGGACGTGAAGGCCAGCTGTGCTATTCTGGCACGCAAAGGAGACGAAAGGACGCGCTATATTTTAGTCATTACGCGGGACATCAATGACCATGGCAACAACTTCATAGCTGATTTATGCTCGATGTGCACATTTCATGAAGAATACCGTTTTGAAATAATTCTGTCAGCTGATTCCTTAGATTGAAGTGTTTGTTAAATTGTAGGTATGGCTCATAAAAAAAGGAAATAAACATCTAGTACTTACACTTCGCTTTCCAAAGCTCATACGGAAAGCATTCGGATCAATGTTTCGTCCGGAAAATCGCTTTCCAAACGACATACGGAACGCATGTGGGTCCACAACTCCCCGCTTGCCATCGGTGAATACCTCATAATCCTAAAATAGTGAGACGACTTGACAAGTAATTGCGGCATTTTAGAAAATTGCACTAATATTCTCTACTTCTATAGCTTGCACTATCAACAGGCAATTAAAACTGCACGTGTCTCTCGTTAGTTCGATCATTAGACATTCGAAATGAATTTGTAGATACATAGTGCACGAACGATACCCTAAGCTTAATGATTTCTGACGCAGTGAAGGTAAACAGAATACTCAAGTGCACATAGAAGCCTATTTGTGTTAAATACCGTATCCGTACTAGTAATGGCCTTCACTCTCACATGGTTAATGGGCTGAAATCAGTAGCAAATAAAGCGGTACACTAAAAGGCGCATCAGTAGTCTTGAACACAAGAAACTCATTAGACTCCACCTATGTGTACTACCAATTAGGTCGATGCAAAAGTTCTCAGACATTAGCGACTCGTTGCATTTGAAAAGGATTTTCCCGCCAATTTTGACACTGGTCAAAACTTTTGACAAGCCATTCGATAGAGGAAGAAGAGCTCTAGAAAACCGTCCTTAACTCTCACTTCAATAGGCCTATAGCCAGCAATTATGGCTTCGAAATTCATGCCATCCGATGCTTACATCCCTAACGTGATGTTGCTTCTCTTCTTCTCTGGACACAACGCCAACCAAACTTACGAGCGTATGAAAGAGGTTTGCAAGGAAGTGGCTTCGTACGTAGAATTTTTAGTAAATGTCAAAGCTTAGGTGATTATTCTGTAGCGCCTTTTACGAACCACTACCAAGTTCATCACCGCTCAACTTCTCTTCACTTAAAAGTAAAGTCTTCAATTCTTAGCGCAGAATTAGACGCACATTAATCAAGAGCGATGGCAATATTTCATTGCAGTGTAGGGACATACTGCCGAATGGCAATCGCGGCTTTTCCCATACGAGCGGTCACAAGTTCGACAGTCCCGACACACTACGGTTTGCAAAAATTATTGTGGTAGGGCTGGAATAGCGCACAGAGTGATGTGGTGATGTGCAGGACAAAAACAAAATGAAATAACATATTTGGGGTCACGAAAGAATCAGAATAAACAGAAAGAGAATAAGAAGATGACGATGAAGAAGAGAAAGTCTGAAGAGAAGAGGAAGGCAATGATTATTCCCATGCAGAAGAAAGATACAGGTTCATTTTCGCTCGACTCACTCCTATTTCGGCGATTAATCGGTTCTCATGGCACATAGCAAATTTGATGCACATGTTTATTTCTTTAGTTGTTGCTGCACCTGAAGTGCGCCATAGAAACCAAACAAAAAAGGGAAAACCTAGTGACAATCAATTACAATGTTTAGCCTAAAACAACCAACACCAACGAATTTGTGTGCCACTTGGATAACACTGTGAACTGCAACAGAATGGTGGAATTGTAAAAACATTCAAAGCAAGTTTAAAGCAGTTACAGTTTTAAGGGATAGGGAAGTCTATTAAGTTGCTCATGTAGCTTATGCAAAATATTTATGAGTGGCTGCTCCCTCCAAAATTTCTTAGACTTGATCTAATACAGCGTTGCTCATCCAACAAATGTAACAAGTAGGTTGGAAACGGCTTAATGGGGAAATGTAGTTGGTCCTGACGCATTTCATATGGAATATAAAATGACGAAAAACTAACATTTAGGCTAATAAGTCTCACAGTTTAGTTATTAGATCTTTTTCATTGCATCATACCTTTACCTCTGAAGCTACCCAGCGAGGTTCAGGACTGGTGATATGATGAAATAGATAAAAGATCGATTATCGATTAGCGCTCACCTGAGACAAAACCGCGACAACCACCATCAGCGCAAGGATAGTGACCCGAAGGCTGTCCATTGGTGTGTCTGAAAGAACTGATTTCATATTAGAATTCATCATCGAGGAAGAGGTGGCGAAAAAAACGCGTTCGATGGGAGAGCACGAGAGATCTCGAGAATCCCCATGTTAGCCGAGTATCGCTCAAAAACCGCCGAATAAATAATTGAAGACTTTATGAAGAGAGTGGAGTGGACACGATCGCGAGGCCGACTACAAAGTACGACGGCTAGAACTGCTTGAGTGAGAGCAGAAGACACGGAAGGGCGTGTGGAGTCGTTCACTATACGACTGATCTTCGGAAAGACTCATTTTTTTCGGAAAGCTCTTTATTTTTGCTAGCGGTGAAATGTTGAGAGCCGTGCGAGTGACATGTTTGAGCGGTGAGTGCCGGACTCGTTGTGCTGATTTAGTGACCGACGTTTTGTAGTCATCCAGATGTTATTCTGAAGGCTAGGACGCTCACATCATCGTTTGCTTGTTTTCATCCAATTAGCTTTTCCAACAAGAGCAGTTGATGCAGCTAAAGCGTTCAGTTACTGCGAATCTACACACTGGAATACGACGACGGCAAGTGATCAGAAGATGTTACGTGGGGGAAACACTAAGAGGAGAAAGGCAAGAAATGAATGGAGGATGAAGATTCAACAGCTCTAGCAGTCGAGTGTGTGCAGATAAAATTGTAAAGAATCAAAGGTAGACGACGGTGGAGGCGCCAATGCTTGCCTGCACCCGAACCTGCCCTGGGTTCGAGTTCTACCTAGACCAACTAGGCCTTCTATCTCTCCGCGGTCGCTGAATTTGTGCCCAACGGATTTATGCTCAACTCCGCGAGAACAATACGAACGCATTCAGTTCATGCGTGGAGTCATTGAGATTATGGATTTAGGCTTCAAATGTTTAGCAACGAATTTGCTTTCCCAAGACTAATTATAAAACTTTGTAATAGAACTAGTTAAGGGTTTACTAGTTAGTTTCTACTTAGTCACTAGATGGAAACGGACTCAAAATTCAAAATTTAGGACGCAGCACAGGATCACTAGTTAAGTGAAGATCAGTTATTAATCCACGTATTCTCTACTAAAGGTTCCTCCGATCGTGATAAGATCGTATTTTTGATACATTGCAAAAATTATTTCGAATTTTAGGCCGATTTTCGTGTAACCTATAACCTTCCTGTTGGCGCAGAATTTAGGATATTGTCCTGGACAAAGAACTTTTTTGCAGATCGAGGTGCAAAACAGCTGAGAAATCTTTTGGTCTACTCTTAGAGCATTATTTCTGCGCGTAATTTTAAGTGAACGATAGTGGTGCTCAAAATAAAGGTCTGGAAAAGGACGGCATTATTTAATAGTACGAATAATACTTCATCTAAACGGTATGCAAAATACCAAACACTGCACAATGGGAGAACCGCACCTCAACGTTAGGCACATGCTAAGGTTTTCGTTTTCTTGGTGTTAAAAATAAACTATTAAACGGTTGTCTGCTATAGCTACAGAAATAGAGACATCTCATAGAATACGAAAGATTGAGGGGAAGGTTGACAGTGGTTGCACGATCTAAATAGAACAACACTATCAGTCGAATAAAAAATAGGAATAAGCAATAATAATGGGTAAAGAACAACGTTACCAGTAAATATTGGCAACTCAACGCTATATGTAAAAACACATAAAAATAGTAGAAACACGAAGAATAAACTTTTACTATTTTATGGGTACGTACGGAGAACTAGACACAACGACTAACTCCCTGATGCAAGATTCTTAAATAAAAGATTTAAGATTGTAATATCTTAGCAAAGCAAAAGGAATTGCATAGGTTCGCTCATTACAGGTCGCTGTAAACGCTCTCTTGTAAAGTTAAAAAATCAGAATTCACTGAGCAAATTTACAAGTGAACTTAAGTGGGTGACGACATCTCTGTAGCATTTCATGGGGGCGCCAAGAATGCTATAGAGTTTTAATGCCAACGAACAGACGCTGCTGTCACATCTCATCAGCAGCAGTTCTAGACTTCTAGTATTCCCATTCAACAACACAACAACGTCGTTGGTGACGACGAAAGTTGGACACTGCCGCTTCGACATCTGCCTCGGCGCTTTCGTGGGCGACTTTAAAGGAACGGTTACTTACCAGGGAAGGGTCTTAGGCCCTTCATACGTCTGAACGGCAAAAATGATTAGCATTGCAAGAATCTAAATCATGCGAGTAGTAGCAAAGAATTTTCCATTTTGTAAAGCTCTTAAGTCTAGCGAATTACGTTGTCGTCATCGAATATGGTGAAAAAGTGTAAAATATTATAAGTGTTGGGTCAGAAATTCGATTGCTTGACCTTGGTGTAATTTTGAATTTTTCTACACATGCGATGCTTGGAAGGAATTATTAGGTTGTAACGAATTAAATGGCACTGGCTCGCGCCATTTTTTGGCGCGTCTTTACGCGTTTGATCAAGAACAAACCGTAACATGTGGCATATCATTTAGAAGCGCAAACTTTGCTCTACCGGAGAGCACCAAATTTTCTATGTAAAAGTGGGAAAACTTTAGAGTTTTATTGACTTTTTTACAGATGGACAAAAGGGTAATCCGAGGCATTTGCTTGTATGAATTCAAGCTGGGCACTACAGTTAAGGAGGCGGACGAGAAGATCAACCCGCATTCGGTCAAGGATGTTCCACAATTCGGACGGCGTATCGTTGGTATCAGAAGTTCCGGAATGGAGATGAGAGCTTGGAAGAACATGAAGGTCGTGGGAGGTATAGTGATGTTGATGAGGACAAGCTGAGAGATGTGGTAGAGGAGGATCCACACAAAGGTACCAGGGAGATAGCGAAGGTTCTTGGCGTCAGTCACAACACAGCTGCCCGGCATCTGAAGGAAATTGGAAGGACCACAAAGCTGGAAATGTGGGTGCCTCACGAGCTGTCTGAGGAGCAAAGAAACCGACGATATGAGAACTCGTCCGCACTGCTTCTACGGAACGAAACGGACCCATTCCTTGATCGCATCGTAACCTGTGACGAGAAATGGATAATGTACGACAACAAGCGACGATCGGCACAGTGGGTGGACAGCGATGAGAGCCCCAAGGTTTTTGCGAAGCCGGAATTGCACCAAAGGAAAGTAATGGTGACAGTATGGTGGTGTTCGCTGGGAATTATTCACCACAGCTTCCTCCCTCCCGGTGAATCCATCACGGCAGAGAAGTACTGCACTGAAATTGAAGAAATGATGAAAAAGTTGAAGGATATCCGGCCGGCCTTGGTAAACCGAAGGCGAGTTCTCCTTCTGCACGACAATGCTCGCCCCCATGTGGCACGAATGACGTTGCAGAAATTGAATGAGCTGAGCATTGAAACTCTACCACATCCTCCGTTTTCTCCCGACCTCTCCCAACAGTCTACCATTTCTTCAAGCATCTTGGCGACTTCTTGGTAGGGAAAATATTCAAATACCAACAGGATGCCGAAAGTGCCTTCGAAGATTTCGTCAATTCCAGAACTTCTGATTTTTATGCTACTGGGATAAAAAAGCTTGTGTCACGTTGGCAAAGATGTGTAGAATCAGAAGGTTTTTATTTCGATTAACAAACTTGCCTACAAGCCGAGATATTAACTGTTTAAATTTACAGTGGTTCAGTGCCATTTATTTCGTTACAACCTAATACCTTGTGCGGTCGTGCGATTTTATAGCACACTTTTAGGCTCCTAGCTATGAAGTTTCTAGAAGGGAACATCGTTTACCATTATTTGATGCTGGTGAATGTCGTTGTGGTATTCATTTTTGCAGTTCAGACATAGGCCTGAGACTCTTCTCTGGTTCGCAAACGAGCACGGAGACTCAATCATAATAAGGTCTGACTTCTTATCCTTAAATTTCTTATGTAAGATGACGTTTCAAAGATGACTTCGATTTCTAATAAGGAACAGGCGTTACATTAATCTTCCGGCCGCGCAAACGCTCATCCTTGAACATGATATCTTTTAGGGCTTATTGTATGCGCGACATATACAGGCTGAGCCATAAATTCCGCAGAAACTTTGGCATAAAAACGCTAAGAATCCACCAAATTTGGTACAATTCGAAGCACTATCTGCCCATGGTTTATAGATTATGGTGGAGGGGTATTATTCATAAGGGATCACCACTAGAATGGTAAAAGCTTCTAGGTCGTGTGGGTAGCTCTTATGAAATTTCATTCTTCATTTGTTCCAAATAGGATATTGGACAATAATTTTTCTACGCTATATAGAGTAGAACTTACTTTTTCTTTATGATGGTAAATAAACGAAAATCAAAAATTTCCATCGACTAGCCCGGACAGTTTTGAAGTTCAGTTTCATATCTGTCCAGTTTCACGCGAAACGATATAAAAGTGCTGATTAGTAGTAAAAATGCATATTTAGATAGAATTGATATCTAAAACGATAATTCGAAATCGTATGTTTTTCTTTTCTGATTTTTCTTCTTTCTAACGTTTTTGACTTTCCTTTTCCGGACAAAATCGATTTTCTGTTTTCTATTTTCTAGAAGAATTTCAAAATTTTCGTCCATCCTTTATCCACACCGGGTACAATGAATCGCCTCGGAATGCACTACGAATTCTAATTCTTCGAGATGTTGTGGAGGTAATTCGAATGCGATCTCGATCTAATTGCGGTGACCCGTTCATATGACGAGCCGTGCATTGTCATCCCTGTGAAGGACGTCTGTAGTTATCCAACGTCAGAAAAATGGATGTCTTCGTTTTCCTGGGCAACAAACCAAGCATGAAACCGATTTTTGGCACACAGAAAAATCGACCCTTTTAGAATGGATGGTCTCTAAGCAGATACAAATCAATAGAAAACAGCAACAACGGAAAACTGAAGTGTCTCAGGGGTCTTAAGAGATGTAAAGGCCCCCACAGACTTCTGCGGCAACGCCGCTCGCCACTGTGGTTAAGGATAGAGCAGGGACGCCGCTGGCGGCGAACTCTGCGACCCTGCCCTATGATGAAGGATAGGGCAGCGGTAACGCCGCAGAAGTCTGGGAAGGCCTTAAGAGTGCTGGAAGATAGGGCAGACTTAGTTCCGTTCAATCTATCTTAGGAATGGGGCAAAGCTCACTCCTAGAGAACTAAGGGAAGGTATTTTAAAGGATGCGGTTGCGGTGAATTATTGGAAAAACGGAGAACTTTTTGCAGAGAGAATTTTCTGGAATATGAAAGCGTTGGTCTCGCTAAACGCGATTAAGAAGAGCAGAGGTGCAAGTCTAGAGAGAGGGGTAGATGTCCACCCTATATTTCTTCCAAAGTTAGCAGCTGCTTTAACCTAGCTAAAGCAGGCTTAGGTGTAACGTTAGCGTACAAATTTAGCTGTGGTTGACATTATTATTTTAAAGAATTCTGGACAAAGTTTCCTGATTTTATCGATGAAAATTCAAGACTTGTACAGGAACCAAGCTCTTCTGAAAACGTGGACGTTGGTAAATTGTTGTCGTAAACTTTTCAACAGAATCTAGCCGAAGGAGATCGTCCCGATCAATGTAAATCAGGCTGCTCTGGATCCCAAAATGTGCTCATCGTTTGAAAACGACCGAAAACAAGCAACGGTTACAATAATCATGCTGTACTACACAGTGGTGCAATGCAGTAAAGACTACAACAGCGTAGACTTCAGAATATTGGTTCGTGGTCGTGGAAGACGAACACGTCGTCCAAGTGTCATGGAGATGATGATGTCAAGGAACAGCGCTGTCCGTGTCAACGACATGGCAGCACGCGTAACGAAGACATACGGCCACGCTTTGGCGTCGCCCTACTCATTTCAAGACACACTAGAATCATTTCGAAATGGGATGAACACGTGTGGACTTCTAGTGGAGGCTGTAAGACCCACTTTACAGCTCGTACGGAACTCCTAAACCAGAGAGTATGTTTCCAGATTATAATACACGTTTTTCTCTTCAAAATGGACACAAACTCAGGCCAACTGCACAGTTTTGAGATCGAGCTAGGCACTCGATATTAGCGTCCTCTATATCAATCCAGGCGTCCTCTAAGGACCGAAAAAATATTCTGCTACTCAAAAACTTCTCCATGACTTTCTCTGAAATCTAGTGATCCAACTGCGCTAAAAAATAAACACAATGTTTCTTATATGATTTTTTTTGCAGTTAGGAAAATGAGTTTTATAGATTTTAGCCCGGTTCCAACGTTTCTTGACGAATGTTTATCAACGACAATTCGGACCATAAGCCCTTCTTCAGGTCTATAACGTATTTTATTTTTTAAATATATAATGTGTTATATATTACACATTATTATTTGCAAGTGCGCGTGTAGCGCAGTCGGGGGAGGTGCCGGCTGTCGCGTGCACCCGATACCAAGCTCCTGGTTCGGATTTCCCGCCCAGGTCAACCAAGCCTTCCATCCCTTCGGGATCGTTGAATTGGTGCCAGACTTGCCTGGGAAGGATAGAGCACTGACCTGCTCATCGGCTGGCCAAGCGCAACACATTTTATGACCAGATACATATTCAAATCGCCTACACGATATCCCGTAGAATAAGAATGCGTGGCGCATCACAAAAGTGATTGAGCAACGCCGTCCTTTGTCCTTCATCCTTGTTGTTTATTGTATTATTTATATGTAACATTTTTTTAATTTATAACGGAGTAGCAAAAATGTTTCCGAACATCGCTGGAAGAGATTGTGCCACGCACTCATCCAGAACACTGCAATATTTATTTGATTGCTAATGTAAATCCTACTTACCTAAAATGGCGAATGCTTCTGTGCTTCTTTTATTGTGATGGCATTTACCTTTTCTAAATTTTTAAGCATATTATCACCATTTACATATATCGCTTTAATAGACAATATAATATCTCCATGTAAGCGATCAGTAAATACGTTGAGCTTCACCTCTTCAGGATAAATCTTAAAATATTGTTTGAGGTCAATTCATAAAAGTGTCGTATTTATTCAAATAGTGCAGATTTCCTTGAGATAATCTGGAAAAGTGAATTCTGAATAAAAATTATCTTAAAAAAGAGAATCAGCTCCGGTAGAAGGTTAAGGTTAACTGAACATTTTAAACTATAAATACATCTGAGTCGATTTGCGAAATGTCCATTTCATTTTTAAAGGACTTCGGTTTCGAATTGAAAAGTGTCCGCTTGAAGCGAAAGTGGTATATATAGCTCTAAAAAACTCGAAAAAAACATCACCTTGCTGTTTTCCCGTGATTTTGGAACGATGAAATAGGCTTACTTAAATTAGGAGGATAAAAATAACAGAGCTATCCAGTTTTACGGTATATAATCCTAAGAAACTAAAAGCGTTTAAATGGAACTTTTCACGTTCCTGGGCTTTCAATTTTAGTCTTTCCGTACAAGGTTTGTTAATGACTGCGAAGAATGCATGTGACGTGGCACTAGATGACGCGGATTCCGTTGATCTTTGTACATGGGATATTGTTAGAACTGGAGCTTGAAAGGAATAGAAGACGAAAAGAAAAAGTGACACACAATGTGACAGCATGCAAGCAAGTAGTGCTGTTTGCGTAAGCGCTATATCCCATACATGGCTATTTTTAAGTTAATTTCGCAATGACTAAAGAGCTTGAAAAAAAAACATAAAACAAAAGAAAATAAAAGAAAGAATGGCGTTAATCAATCCTTGATTGGAATATGCCGCGCATTCCGCTTCTGTGAGATACCGTGAAGGCAATTTGAATGCGCTATGCTATGGCTTGTGGTTATCAGCCGATGTGCTAGGCGGTAATTAGGCCTTCCCTGAAGAGATAGCCGTTCAACGACTCCGGAGAGATAGAAGGCCTGGTTGGCCTGGGCGGGACCCAAAACAAAACGATTGCACGCAACTGCCTGCGCTTTTTCCCACTGTCATATGTGTCATGTCAGAAACAACACATGTCATAAAAGTGGTAGCTGCAAGGTTCGACACTGAATGAATCTCGGAAATGAGCGAAGTCGGTTGATCACTGGTGATCGCTGGTGTGTTGACCCTTAGTACGAGACTGCTATTACAGAAACCTTTATTGACTAACAGCCGGCGAGTTTATTTATTTATTTATTCACAGCGTGGTGGTAGCCACGCAGATATTTCGAGTTCGTGTTCTTTGGAGTCCCAGACTTGGATGATTGAGCCATATTCAAGTTTAGTTATCCAAATTTGTCGCCCTGAAGAAGGCGAACTCGTCGAAAGGTTAGCCGGTGAAGGGTGATATTTCAGAAGAAAAAATACTGATGGCCAGAATATCATTAGACGTTTAAGATTCGAAGCTACGATCACTTTCAAAGGATAAGGGATAAGGAACGGCGTTATTCAATCCCTTTTAGGATGCGCCACACATTCTGCTTCTACGGAATGTCGTGGAGGTGATTTGAATGAGCATTTGGTCATTCATTGACTTGCGATGGCCAGCCAATGAGCAAGTCAGCGCTCTATCCTTCCCACACAAGTTTGGTACCAATTTATCATTCATCGACCCCTGAAGGATGGAAGGCTTGGTTGGCTTGGGCGGGAAATCCGAACCAGGAACTTGGTATCGGATGCAGGCGACAGTCGGCGCCTCCTCTGACTGCGCTACACGCGCCCGCATAGGTATTATATACCAAATTAAGATAAGTAACGTTAATTTATCATATAATCTAAAGAAAGGTTGCAGAAAAGGATTAATATAACTTGATATTGTCCGAAAATTTTTAAAATTCAACGAATTTTGTAGGACTCGATTTTTTCACAAAGCTGGTTAATTGCAACCCCGTTACGTACAAAAGACGACTTCGTTTAATTAACTGCTAAAATGATTACAGAAAAAAACGTTATAGCCGTATTGAAACTGTTCATACCCGAAATGCTAATAAAAGGAGGCGGCGTTTAAGGCCGTCGAGGATCGGAAAATTTGTTGTGATCATGAAGCAGACGTTGGGGTGTGTGGAGTGGTTCTCTTCTTGTCATGCAATCTCACTACCCGCCCCCACTCATGGTGCTCAACTCTGGAATGATCACTGAGCTGTATAGAGCAGACTACATAGGCTGTGTGCCTTGAAGAAGTTGTTGGCGAGCCCCAAATTTCATCAGCTGAAAGCCTGGTTCAAACTGACCACAGCGACTGGACACGATAGCGAGTATAGGGACGAAGGCGGCGTTGGCTCTAATTAGTTCCCGTCGGCCAGTTTTCGAGAAATCGTGCAGAAGTGGTCTATAAATCATGTGAACTCTCGAGTGCCGGCCGGCATTCTTGTAGCGGTGGTTAGCTGACTCACGCAGCTATAAACACTAGAACGGGCAATTGAAACCGGCAATTGGAGGGAAATTGCCGCCTGAAAACGCGTATGATGATTGTCGCTGCTCTTTGAGAGCCGCGACTAATGATACCATAACTATCTCCTTTTATGGTCTCTGAAAGTGATAGACAAATAATGCTGTCGGAAAGCCGCTCAACTCCATTTGCTGTTTCTAAAAAAGAACCGGGAGGCAAGAAGGAATGACAATTATGTATAAGGATGCCGTAAAAAGGATCTTAACTCCTGGCTCCCTATAGCAACTTCAAAGATCAACAAATCTCTATTCGACATCTTTCCGTCCCTAGAAACTGCCGATTGAGGCATGAACAGAAATCGGTTGAGTCCCTTCTATCAAGGAATTCGGGTGTTCCGGTTAAATAATGATATTAGGGACAGCCAAAAAACACTGAGTTGTTCATCGGTTGGCCAGCGCATGTCATTGTATACACCAAACATCCATTCATGTTATCTCCGCAGTACCATAGAAGTAGAATGCGTGGCTCATCCTCGATTACTAACGCAGATCCTTATGCTTTTATTTAACAACTGTCAGCTCATTCCGGATCATGATGTGTAAGTGCTTGTGGACCAGTTCAAGGTATGGTGCATCTAGCACTCAAGCAATAGGCGCAGATGGTATAAACGGTGTAAGCACTCCGTAGGGTAACGGTAGTGTGGGTTTAAGACAAGTCCGGCGCTAGAGTTTTGATCGGTGCCAAAAATCCCTAAACAAGGTGATCATTAATAGGATGGATCTGAAAGGCAGAGCGAGTGTAGCGCAGTTGGAGGCGGTGTTGGCTGCCGCGTGCACCCGATACCAAGTTCCTGGTTCGGATTTCCCTCCCAGGCCAACAAAGCCTTCCATCCCTTCGGGGTCGGAGAACTGGTACCAGACTTAATCTGGAAAGGATAAAGCGATGACTTGTTCATCGATGGGAAAGTCATTGTGTGGCAAAATACGCATTCCAATCACCTTTACGAATTCCCGTAAGAGTAGAACTTCCGCGGTGGCGCATCCCGAAAAAAGGGATTAACGCCATCCTTCATCCTTATCCATACATGGAAGGCAAAAAAGAATGAATGTCATCGCTAAGCAAGTTGTGCTTGGAATGCGCCACACAACCTACTTACCTGCACATCATGAAGAAGACTGGATGCGTATTTGGCCTATACAATCACTTGCGGTGCCCAGTCGATGAAAATGTATGTGTTTGACACTTTCCAAGGAAAACTGATGCCAATTCACCAAAACTGGAGGATGGATGGAGTAGTTGACCTAGCTACAAACCTTAACTCTAGGAGCAGGGAAGAGCCGCACGTCTCTCCGACTGCCTCACCTGCGCCCGAAATAGGTATCGGAATCGCTACAACGACCATTTATAATTGAAAAAAGATACATAACCGACGAATTTCTGGATACGGAGCAAGGTTCCACAGCCAAATTCCAAATGCCTCTGTTCAGCACCTCTGCTAAGAAAACCAACTGTGAGAAACTTGCTACGAATATTAACTTATTTATGTGATTCTGCGTCAAAAAACCCTATTTAAAATTATGAGAAAAATGAAGCAGTGTAAAACCATGCTCGAAAAACATATTGAGATAAAGAATAGAGAAGGGCGTTAATCAGTTCTCTCGTGTGATACGCAATGCGTTATTCTCCAAAGGATATTAGGGAGTTGACTTGAATTCCGAAGAGCTAATTGAGCCCAGAAATATGTATGTTCGAAACCTCCTGTAGTAGAATTTAAGATTCTAGTAGATTTCCTTCCTATGCTACTACGCGTTTAAGAAAACAACAATGCCCAAGACCACTTTTTTGCTGTGAAAATGGGCTAAAATTTGTTACCACCAAACACAGAAATCGCTATCGCTTTATTTTAGAAATTTAAAAATACCATAGTCCTGTTATATAAATACATCCATAATTCAAAGATGGAAAGTATCAAAAGTAAGCTACGAAGTAAGCAAATGTAGTGGAATTTATTTTGGGATTCTCCATTATTCAGAAGACTGCTTGTAATGTGAAATTGAAACTGAACGACGTCAGAGCTTTTGTTGAACTTGCTCACGCAATGGCGATGCTCCCTGTATGGTATTCAGCTCTGCTATAATGGCAATTGCTAAAGGAGCCTATTCAAGCGTGTCGTGCTTTGTGAAGTCAGATGCGTCAGCTCCAATGCAAAAATACTCTACCTTCTTATATCCTAAACGGTCATTTCTAGATTGCTGTTGTATGTAGAGCAGATGGCTATGATGTTGTACTGTGATCGTAGGAAATACGCATATTCCCGATTACTTAAATGACTGATTAAATAGAATTCCGTACAGATTCTTGAGGGCGCAGAAAGTGTAGAGTATGCCTGACGGTGAAGTAGTGCTACGCTTTCCATCAATTCGAAAAGAAACCATAAAGAGGAGACGCACGTACACTAAGCAGTCGTCATTGCGTGACCAAGTTCAACAAAAGCTCTGACGTCATTTGGTATCAATTTCGCATCTTAACTAGTTTCCTGGCCAACAGAGAATCTCGAAGCAACTCTCACTAACGTATTTCGTAGCGTGTTTCAATATTTATTAGTATGATTTTTTGACTCGTGAATATGTTGTTGTAAGGGTCTAGCGATAAGCGATAGTTGTCTGTGTCTACAAGATAAACAATTATTTATAATAGAACACCTTAACGTGGCTCCAGAAGAACAAATACCAGAAGGGACTGTCTGAAAAAAAAGACGAATTGAACAACACATTTCTAAGCGTCACCATCGGCAGTAGAAGATGAACTGCTAACTGGGAACGCGGAAGCACTGACGGAGGAGGCGTCAACGAGCACCCGCAGTCAGGTTCTTCTTTCGAGTCTCGTCCAAACCAACCTAAACCTTCCATCTCCCGAGGTTTTTTGATACAAGGACTTGATCGGGAAGGTTGAAGCACTGACTTGTCCATCCGTTGGCCTCTGGAACTGAATGTGGCCACCAAATATGCATCAAAATCGCCTCTGCAATATTGCGTAGAAGCAAACCTCATGGAGCACCCCAGATTGGGAATCGTCAACCCCGTTCTTTAAGCTCTATCCTTTATATTAATTCTTGCTTCGAGTGAGGCCGTCGGCAACAGGTCTGTTTACGCGCAGTACCACGAATCGACCATGAGTTCGTATTAAGGGTGCAGATTGAACGATTATTGATAGAACGCGAATTTTTGCTAAAATCTGGTATAAAGTCAGAATTATCAGAAATATAACGGAGTATTACACCAATTTTTTACTGATGGTGTTATCACACTGAAAGTTCAATTGGGCTGAGCGAAAACCGAACCGAGGACATCGATTCGAGGTGCTAGCGACACGCGTCGCCTAAAGCCACCGCACGACCTCGCGCCCAATGGAAAATTGTGTGGAACAGTTCACATTTGACAGTCTGCGGAGCTCTGTGTCGCTGACGTCCTATTCGATTGAAGTACTATTAAAAGATTTGCTAAAACTGACATAAAACTTTATTCCCGCCTCGGTTTTAGCGCTGTGTTCTTCAGAGCCTGGGAAAATCAAACTCGTCCGAGAACTATTCCTCAACTGTCATTTTATTCGCAGAAACGCATCTAGAAAATCAAAACACGATGAAAACGAAGTCGCTGTGGAACAATGTGCGACAACTGTAATAACTTTCTTCCAGATAGGACTATTCTGCTCTCATTCGGTATCATTAACCTGAATTTTCCAAAATACCTCACCTCCTGCAAAACATTTTTCTGATTGTCGAACTTCAACCTCGCTATCAAAATATTTCTAATATTTTTTACCAAAAGGGATTGGCTAACTTATATATTAAAATTAATGCTTCCAGTATATTGAAGGGTATTCGAAAATACTACGATTCAACGGGCAATCTGCACGACTGAATCCAAAATGAACCGAAAAGATGGAAGAGATTATGTCGTCGATAAAGGATTCCAAGTGCAAGAAAATACACATACGTCACACGCGTATAAGCATGCTACTCAAGCATTCTCATAAGCGAGGGCTTATTCGTGTTGAGGACACTGCTCGCTAATTGCTGTAGGTAGGTGTCCAGGCGTGAACTTTGCGGGCATTTACGTTAGCTGATACGTTATGATGCGGTAATTCAAATCCCTCCTATTGATGGGAGACTTGTACTGTAGAACTACCATATGCTTCAACTTATACCGCGGTTTGTTCTTCCCAGATAGACGTACGAGTCGACCTGTTGTAGAGCGACTCCATTTAACCTTACGAGTCCCGTGTCACACCACTGGTTGACCATAAATTGCGTTTTGGACATATTCATGTGCAATCCAATCTTCACACCTGCCACCATTGAGCTCGTTCAGCATTTCCTCGACTTCTAGCGTGCTGGTAGAGATGAGAACAATATCGTCGGCGAAGCGAAGGTTGGCGAACCGTTTACCGTCCACAAGGTAGCCCTTATCGTCCCACTTCAAGTCCTTCATGGCATCCTGGAGTGCCGCTGTGAACAGCTTAGGAGAAATCGTGGATAACGACCTCGCTCCTGGAATCGCCCGCAGGAGACGAGCAGCATGGGCAGCCTTCAGTTCGACTCGAGAAGTTACCGATAGGGTCAAGGATGCCGGCTTCAGGGCCTCGATATTCAACGCCTCTGCACTGCCTGAGATGGAAACCTGGCCCGACAACAAGACAATCGCCAGAGCGATGCAAACTACGCATCGTGCACTGGAGAGATGTCTTCTAAGGACAAGCCTTCGTCAGCAATGGCAAGAAGGCCTACGAAGCTCGAAGCTACGGGAGAAGTCGCAATTAGCAGACCCGCTGCAGTACATGAAGAAGTCCAAATATCGCTGGGCCGGACACCTGCTTCGACGAAAGGACGATAGATGGAGTCTCCGTGTCACAGATTGGCTCCCGAGAGACCATAAGAGACCACTGGGACGACCGCCAACGCGATGGGCAGACTCATTCTCAAGATCTTTCAGAGAGCGGAGTCTGCCTCACTGGATGCAAGCAGCCAGAGATCGAGCGGTTTAGAAGAGTTGTGGTCCCCGCTGAGAAGACCTCCAGCCGACAATAGGACCATCAAAGTATCAAAGTAAAGTAAGTGTACCGCGGTAGCGCAATCTAAAGAGGCGCCGGCTGTCATCTGCATCTGGAATCGAGATTCTTTTTTTCACGTCTCCACTAGCTCAGCCAAGCTCTCCTTCCAGGATTCTCGAAGGGTATCCGTCTACTTTTCGTATCTGGACAAAACACTGAATTGTCCATCGGCTGGCCACTGCAATTCATTGTATAGGTCAAATATGCTCTCAAGCTGCGTGCAGGGCACCCCGTTGAAGTATTAGGGGGGGGGGGCAAAAGTAATGAGACACCCCATGCCGTGTCCATATATCTCGTGGCTGGAGTCTGGATTCCTACTTGTTGTATTTGTATGTTTGTATGCTACTTACTGAAGCCCATCTGAGAAGTTACCACTTTCGCCCTTTCCAGAAGCATGCCAAAAACCTCAGCCTGTCTCATGCCGAAACCCCAGTCTGACGAGTCGACCTGTGTCGCGCAAATCTCCCCCAATTCCCAACCCCGAGCAGCCTGGGCTCAATATTCACGCAGGATGAGAAGTACGTCTTCTACCTTAACCCTGCCAAGCAGCGAGTCTGGGTGAGGCCTGGTGACTTGTTAACGACCTTCGTTCGGCGAGATGTTCACGGCGAGAAGCATTTTTGGAGCTTTTGGGTCTGCGCCCATGGATCGGTTTACCGGAGGCTGTTTCCCAAGAGCACCGCGATGAACTCCAAGGCCATGGTGAACGAAATAGAGGAGATGGGCCAGCGACTCGCTCTTATTCATTCGCAGCGCTTCAAGAAGTTTCTCCTCTTCGACAACGCCGCACCCCATCGGGAACAAGTAAGCACGGATAAGCTTGGCCAGCTGGGCTACGTTCACATGCCTCACCCACCGTATTCGCTGGACATCTCTCCATGTGACTACCACTACTACTTGAGCCTACAGGACTTCCTAGTCGGAAGGGACACGAGAATCCAAGCAGTCCTTGACAACCAGATCGAGCAGTTGATCAACACCAGGCTCAAGCAGTTCTGGAAGGATGGGATCAGGAAGTTGGCTGAGCGATGGCAGCAAGGTCCTTGCCCTTAATGGCAAATACATTCCTCAGCATCGTTGAGTTGTAATTGAGTTTTAAAGAGATAAAGATTTTGTTCATTTTGTCTCATTACTTTTGGCCCCCTCCCCCCTAATAGAATGCCCGGCGCAGCCCAGACAGCGACTGATTTACTGCGTACTCTATCCTTCATCTTTACATCCATGACGGAACGTGGCATTTTTGAGTCGGAACTATGAGCTGCTGTTCCCTCTAGCGTGCTGCTCATCAAAGAACGGCCAACTACTGGTGAGGAGAGTTGCCTTAGATACATAGAGGTGCATTCTAGAGGCACTTCAGTTCCTGAAGAGCTGTATACTCTTGGTGACGAATTCCTGGGTGTCCTAAATAGATTTCGCCATATATGGAAATGTAGCTGATAAAACACGCTGACGTAACCAAGCATACCTATCCCATGCGAAGTAAGTATTGATATATAATAAAACTCCGTTCAGATAGTTTTAGGTTGATGTGAAAGTCTTGATAGGGTTTTATTCAAAAATCCAAACTTCCGACCTTCGATTGATATTCGTGATCTAACATGTGGTAGTCATCGAACATTCTCGAAGCTTCTCTGAACGCTATACAAGCGCGCATGCTCTTCTTTGCGTTTTAGTGCAATGCCAGTTTCCCAAAAGCATCTTCGAGCCCATTTTCTACGAGTGGAGCCGCGGCACTGGAGCGATGTCAGCAGTCCGCAACGTCAACAGCGCATTGGGGGAGGATACCACTACCGTCGAAGCCGTCAACCGCTGGTTCACTCGGTTCACAAAAGAAGACACGGACTTCGAGGACAAACATCGGTCGGAACGCCTTCAAGCAATGGAAGACGCCGCCGTCCTCGACACTGTCAAGGAGGATCCGAAGGCTAACACCAGGAGAATTGCGAAAGGACTCGAATGTACCCAATCGAGAGCTGTCATTAGACTCCCAACCCTTGGCTACCGAAAAGTTCTGACTCAGTGGATCCCGCATACCTTGAGCATGCGGTTCACCCGCACATCCATCTACCAGTCTCTCCTCCTCTCGTCTCGCAAGACGTTTCTGGAAGGTCTGGTTACCGGAGATGATACTTGAGTCTCAGCGACACCAGCGTACTTCGTGTCGTTTGGCCTCCTCGAAAAGAAGAGCCGCCTACGCAAGCAAAGTCGAACGTGCACATCAAGAAGGTTCCTCTATGCTCTTTCTGGGACTCGAAGGGAATGCTGAACTACGAGCTACTTCTACAAGGCCACACGGTCATCGCTGTCGTTTACGCTACTCAACTCCAGAAACTCGATGGAGCTGTACCGAAAAAGCGGCCGAGACGACCTTTAGTGCACCTTCATCATGATAACGCCAGACCCCACGTAGCTAAAGACTAAAATATCGAAAAGCTGAGCTGGAAGACCGAACGCCGTCTGCCACATTCTCCTTACAGCCTACTCAGATCACCACTTGTTCCACTATTAAAAAGCTCTATTGGTTAAGAAAAGCTTCACAACTTTTGAAGACTTATGCCGGGCGGCCGCCGACTTCTTCCACTCGCGGTCTACCCAGTTCTGGAAGAACGGGATCGCTGACCTGCCCTGTAGGTGGACCATTGTGTTGATCAACAATGGTAGTTATATTGCTGATTGGTTTGCACTGTATGGTGATTAAAGAGATAAATAAGAAAAATCAAAACCCTATCGAGAGTTTCCGATTAACCCTAATACTAAACCTTTTGAGATCAGGATGAAAGAACAGCCATCGTGAACTAGTAAAGTTACTGCAGGACATCGAAATTTCACGTAATTTCATCAAATTTCAGTTAGTCTTACGATGCTGAACATGCGATGTTAGTAAGCCTTTGGAAATGGATGACAAACGTTCACCGGCGGTTGGGGTGAGCACAACCCCAAGATGTTTAAACGTGGAATAAGACGTAAAAAACGTAAACGGAACATAGTACTTTGGCGCGCAGTCGCCTACATATTTCCCGTTTTACCTCCAGCTTTGTTTTATTTTTGTCAACTCATCTGAACTTTAAGGAGGAAGGAAGGTGGGGGAAGGGGGAAGGAGTGAGACGGAGAAGCTCTAGCTTGAGTGTTGTGCCATCCGCTCTAACTCATTCGCTGCAATACATGATTGTTTCAATTTTTTCGGCTTTACGGCTTTTCTGTACTGTTTAGGCCGTTCAGTGTTGGCTTTTCCAGCTTCACTTTTCCCTGACTCTCACATTACGCTTTAGTATTTCATGTTAGTTCCACCAATTTCCACTTTTTAGGTATCGTGATTTGAGAAATTGCGTCTTATATGGAAGCCATCAGCTTTGCGGAGATGTTAGCATCTGGAGATTATTCATACGTTGAATTCCTATGCCCTCATTTTTCTGAAAAATTGACACCCAATCCGCACACCGCCGTTCATCTTCCATGCATCCATATGTCCGCAGTTTGAGGCAAAGCCTTCTCCCCTTTTCCTTGGTCTTTTTTCTCATTTTGAGCCTTTATTTTTGCAGAGTTCGCTGTACTTATGATCCGCCACCACCCTACCATGCTAATGGTACCCTTCGGTGAGATATCTCGTGATGACGTCCTACTGGTTTTTGACAAGGTTTCTTGAACAGGTGGCCTGGCTTGTGAAGGGGAGCCTAACACTGGAACTGTTACAATTTATGGAAATTTCCCCAAGTATGTCACGCCGGAGGCGGTGGTGGAACCTGCGGCGATTGCTTATGCATGGGACTACAGTACTAACTGCTCAGGTAAGTCAGTCGACTAATATGCCCTGATGACAGAGCATGACAAAGTGAGAGAGAGAGAAAAAGGGAAAGAGAGAAAGAAATAGAAGGAGAGAAAGAGAGAGTGTAGTACTGGAATTTTGTCCAAGCATAACCACTACTCAGCTACAAATTCTGTGGCAGAGGATAGCTAAAGAGCTGTCGAACCCTGTTGTGAGCCCGTCTGCTCTCGTTAGTCGCACGCCTACGCAATGCTCGGCTACTCGTATGGCGCTCTTCATATGATGCGATACAATTGCTCTGTCACACAACATAAGCAATTCACGGATTTGTTTTTAGAGCAGACAAGATAGCCCGAGGGCGAAGAGGTATTTCAGAAATTTTAAATACATTGTTTAAGCATAAAGATATGTACATTTTTAAAGCCTTTCATTATCACCGGATGTCTACAACTCCCACGTCAAATTGAATACTTTTCACGTCAAACTGGACTCCCTTTTAAACAAATCTGATGCTTCTCAAATCAAAGTCAGCGTCTTTAAATCGGAACGCGCTTCTTACAGCTTAACTACAAACTCTCCTGATGGAAAGAATAATTTTTTGTTCAAGGAAATTTTGGTATAACTTTTTGATTTTTTCGTTCAGCTGCACGAATTAATGAAATATTTTTATAAAGTGTAGCAAGTGTTTAATTGTGTCATAATTTTATTTATTTTCATTTTCAAATAAAAACAAAATAAACAACGATTTGTTATAGAGCTCAACATGGCGGCAGCAATCCTTCAGTGCATTAAAAGAAGAGATCGTGCCACGCACACGATTAGCTCGATTCGATTTTTTATTGATTGGTTGTGTAAATGATGCTTACATGAAGCATCAAAGTGAGGATATGCGAGTTCTTGAGAACTGCTTTCATTGTATCGTTCACAGGTGTGAACCTCCATGCAAGCAAAAATTTCGCTATCGATCGAATAAAGATCGCGACGTCTTAAAAGGAGGCAGGGCGTAACCTAGCAATAAATAATGGCCGCCTTCTTACTTCTTAGAACAAACTTGATACCATACTTTTTCCTCGAAAAATGAGATTTTGATAGAATTTTAAACAACGTGTCCACTTATTAAATAGATGTATTAAAACTTGAAAGAAAATCACGCTGAATTTTACTTGAACAAAAAAAAAATATTTCAACCTTTTTGGAGAGCTTGTAGTTAACTATGTAGGATGTTTATTTAAATTTCAAAACGTCCACTGTGATTTGAGAAACATCATGTTTGTTTAGAAGAGTTTCCAATGTGACGTGAAAATAGTATATCTAATTGCTAGATTAGCAAAGAATAGAGAAAATACTGGACTGGAATGTATATGCATAGAAATCCGACTGAAAATATACAAAAAGTTAAAAGAACCTTTAGAAAAGCCAAGACGCCAAAAGCCAAGAAAATATAATGGCCAAGTCAATGAATGCGTCAGAATTTCAAATTTCGAGATTTGCACAAAAACAGGTGAGAACATACCAGTTTCTGCATGACGATGTAAAGAATTTTCCATTCTTAGTGAATTTTCTTAAATTTAATGTGCAGGTCCACCACTCTATGGGTCTATCAAGGGAGGTCATTAGCAATTTGTTGAGACACAAGGCAGGGACGGTTTTCGGGAACATCAGACATCCAAAGCGAAGGCAGGTCGCTGTAAGGCGTTCCGATTGTTCCAAAGGCTTGATGGAAACGAAGGCAATTTGGCTGACCAACTGCGCTCCGGACGTCCACGCGAGAAGTCGATTCAGACGCAGTCATTGGAACGATTGACGAAGACCCGACGTTGACAACCCAGGAGCTGATCGACGATTTTGATTTGGGCTATGCAACAAAAAGTCGAATATTGAAGATCAGAGGAGAGTACTGGAGAAAGAGCCGCCGGATTCTGGACGCTAGTCGTCAGTCGTTAGTAGTCGTTGTCTTTATTCACTATCATGAGTAGCAGTTGCAATTTGTACCATTAGGATCTTTACATCAGCATTAGATAGGAATCCAGAATTTTAGACCACTCAAACCAGCTGTTGATGTCGCATTGTCATGACGAGCTGTTCGAATTTGAATTCGGCCTGGCCTACCCAATCGGCACATCACTATTGAGATAGCCTTTTCAAGCTCTCAAGTTATCGCCGTTTTCCTAGACACTGAGGCATCTATATGCCGCCTGTGCGCAACGGCACCGTTCGTTCCGTTAGGATCGAGAAAAATTCACGAAGAAGGATGGAAATCCTAGTGAAGTAGAGTCAGACCCACTTATGCAATATGCTTGAGCTGTGTGCGTTGAGCGGCGAGGAATTCCTGTAAAACTTGGATGAGATTTCAGAATGAAAGTCAGGCTCATCTTATTTTCTGTCCTTTTCTATTTGTTTCTTTTGAACATCGTTCAAGTCCTAATACTAATTGCAGTGTAATGTGCATGCCTCATTAGAACAACGTGTGAAAATCCTCAAAACTTTCAGTGAATCCTATTTTTCAAAGCGTCTTGCTGTTTTTACAGTGACTCGCTGTTGAGAAGGACCCTAACAGTATTCTTCGCTGTCTTGGGGAATGGATACCTTCCGTGGTATTAGAGAGGTACGAAGAGAGTGGTTTACGCTTAGTGACCTAAAACTCCAAGGAAATGACTCAGATTCATCAAACCCTAACTCCATATTTAGCACTTGTACAACCCGAATTGCAACAGATGAAGTGCTACTTGCAAACTCAAACCTGATTTACTCAGATAATATGCACAAGATGAAGTGGCCAAGTCGCGACTGGGGAGGCGAATATTCAATTTTTGGATATTGGATCAAGCCGTCTTCGCTCTATTACGTCCACATTCGTCATCTCATAACGCCGTTAATAAAGATTGTTGTGACGGCGACACCAGGAACCACTACTGCATGAGGAGAAACGCCGCCACCGTATTGAAGGTGTGAAGATTGCGTTCATCTATGAACAGAAACAAAGCGCCCCACGCACTCAGAAGAAGAAACGATAAAGCTCATCTCTAGTAAATCGGTCTAAGACACGTTGAGCATTCAAACATTACATGCGAAGGTAAATCGAACGCAAATTTGACTTGCACAATAAAGGGTAAAGATTGATAAAGGTCGAGGTTAGTCCATCCTTCTGTAGAATGCCTCACGCGTTCTACTTCTAAGGGACCTCGTGGAAGGAATTTGAAAGCGTTTTCGGCCTATACAATTATTTGCGGTGCATATCCTTATAGAAGTTAGTGCTTTATCCTTCTTATATGGTAGAAGTATGCTATCAATTCACCGACCTTGGAAGGATGAGGGCTTAGTTGACGTGAGCGGAAAAGCCGAACCAAGAACGTGGAATCGAATATACGCGAAAGCCGGCCTCTCCTCCGATTGCCCTACCACGCGACTGCACAATCTCCTGCTGGAGAGAAACTGTACGTTTACACTATAGTTGTGCTCTCGCAAAATTTTCGAATATTCGAATGGTTTCGAATACCCGCAATTTTCGAGCATTCGAATTTCGAATAGATTCGAAAAACGCGATTTTTTGAACATTCGAATTCGAATACATTCGAATACCCGCAATTTTTAAACATTCGAATTCGAATACATTCGAAAAATGCGATTTTTTGAACATTCGAATTCGAATACATTCGAAAAACGCGATTTTTTGAACATTCGATTTCGAATGCATTCGAAAAATGCGATTTTTTGAACATTCGAATTCGAATACATTCGAAAAACTCGATTTTTTGAACACTCGAATTCGAATATCGATTCGAATATTCTATTCGAATATTCGAATGGAACATTGGGTTACAGAAAGGAAAAATACATGGCTGGTGCTTTGGTGGCAATGACCAATAGACGGTTTACCCTGACGTAGTAGGAAATTTACATTCGTTTGCAAAGCGTTTAACGAAGTTTTAATGGAATGATCTTTCCGCCGAATTCTTCTATGCCTGAAAGGATGAAATATGTTACGGGTCATCAAACCAAATAACACGTTCTTAAAAAGTTTAGTTCTGTTTCCTGGTCGACTGATAAATAGATTCCAAAGGCCATACCTTACCTTAGCCCGATAAAGGGCCAGGTGAAATCGCACGGGATATAGCAGGTGTATGGTGAAGCGCTTACCTTTGGTTAGAATTACTGGGAGTTACATACGGGCATCCACCTTTTCGGCTTACCATGGGACCCCTTAGCATGGAACCCCTGGAAACTCTCAATGAAACTATTTGCTTCATCGGAGACAAAGGTCATCATGATGGAGATCTTCGAAACCGGAAGGTGCCATCTGCTTCACCTTTTTATTCACATTTTCTAAGGAACATGAAGTGTACATAAGAAGGAGGTTAGAGTTATGCGTATCCCTGAGAAGTCTTGAGTGTTGTTTGTGAATTATTTTTGATGGCATCGAAGAGTGCGGAAACTTTATAGGTCTAAATGATCTCCGTAATTGAGAAAAGTGGCCGTCGAATAGATGTGTATAATATAATAGCTGCCTTCTCTACAGTGCTTACATAACGATTGTTCAAGCCGAAAACTAGACCGCAGTTGACCCCACTGCCAACAAAGTCAGACCCATAGTCAGCTCGGGCGTACGTTCCGACGAATAAAATAGCATGGCCTGTTTCTTTTAAGTTTCTTTTAAGTTTCCTGAATGAGCGCTTCCGCGCAATACATTTCAGCACCACCCTTTTCATGGAACCGCCTACTTTAGTGCTCGTTGCGCAGCGTTTCAAAGTTTCAATACTTTACTTTAGGAGCCATTTTCTTGCTCTACAGTCTGCACCATGCAACAGATCAGGTTTTGTACAGCTGATAGATCCCAGGACTTTCCATTTATGCCGCGCAGAAAGGGAAAGTTTGTTATAATTACCATACTATACTATACAATAAAACGCTAAGAGCTATTGATCGGCTCCGCGCAGAAATTAGTCATAGAATAGGTGAGAAATCGGAGAAAGCTAGTCATAAAATAGCGAAAAAATACACAAAGGTCTTCTACGTGCTTGGGATTCAGAAGACGGGCCGAAGGCGTCGGCCAACGTGTCTGGGGATCCAGAAAACGTGCCGTATTCGTCACCCAACGTGCATGGGATTCAGAAGGCGTACCGAAATCGTCGTTCAACGTGACTGAGGACTCAGATATTGCCGACCGTCACTCTTCCGAAGATGATGCCGATGTTGAGAAGAGTAGTGGGGGTGGGGGGGGGGGGGTTCTGGATGGCTTCATACCGCGAAACTACTCACGTGATCTTAAGGAAGGTAGAGCAAGGTTGGAGCATAACAAGGTTCTTAAATATCGCCTTTTGTACTGCTAGGGAGGGAAGAAAGCAGAATGAGCTGAGCAACTGGCTTGATGTGATTGTCCTTACCATTACCTTAGTGATACTGCAACATCGCGCGAAGTGCGCAAGTGCGAGGCACGCCGATAGGCGTGACGGTTATATATTATAGGCACCAATATTTTTGTCATTATTTTACAGCAAGGCCTGAAGAACAGTGGTGTCGCATTTTTGCTGTCCTGCCGATATTTGAACAACAACATATCCTATGTGCGACTTAGGTGAAACGGACAAGTACTTTCGGGTTATCGACAGCCAATCCAGGACCAAGAAGAGCATAACCGAGAAACATTGAGTGATCTGACTTCTTGTCGTTGCCTACGACCACCTGAACGAAGCAAGTGTGTTACTAAGTGGTAATGCAAACCAACAAACAGAAGCAGCGTTTCTTAAGAAAAACGTCGCGATTAGATGCTTTCATGCTTCTGCACCTTATAGGATTGCAAGGAAGATTAATCTTAAGCAGCCTAACCTCTCCCCCTCCTTGTATTGATAGTCCTAGTAAGTCCCCAAAGAGTGTGTAGATCAGCAATTGAACTACTTGTTAGTAGATTCAGGTTTCTAGTTACGCGTCTGAACAATAGCCGAAAAGCTCCAACCTGTTAAGTGCTTGATGGATTAAATGGCAATGTCCGAATCGTTGAGTAATTTGAGCGAGCAAAAACGATGATGGTCGGAATGTTAGGAAACTCAGTAAAGACTGATCAACATTGCGACCTCGTTCGGCAAGAAGCACGTAAAAGAAACTACATTCTTTCCATAAACATTCGCTCCATCCAAAATGGCAGAAAGGCAGACCTAAGAAACATTTTGCATGGCCGTGTACACAGAAGGAAAAGGCAATGCCTCACGGAAATGGTCCCGAGGTAGTTGCTCTTAATGATCAAGCTGTCCATAAGTGTTCACCTGGATGCAAAGGAGAGTGGCTCGAAAAGGAAGGCCTACCCTTGTTTCGAAAAACCCTTTCATAGCGTCTTTTGTCTCTTATGAAGTTAGCACCTCTGATCGGACGTGTCTGAGCAGTTGTAAAAACCGGTTGCTGTAATTGATCTATCACCTAGAAATCTTATACCCACTAGCCCGACTATACTATCGTCCCTACTGCAACCCAATTGTATGGTTTACTGCTCAGCTAGTAGTGAATGCAACTGCATCGCATAGTGATCCTGGTCTGCCAACCCTCGGGCGGCGAACATACCATGGAAACAAGGTGGCCTCTTCACTTTAGGATTAAAAAGAAACTTGATGTGAAAAGAAATTTTAGAAAGGTTACGATAGGATCACAGCACCTCGCAGTGAAGATGGGAAATTTGGAGCGCGAAGGTCAATACTTGGTGCTCAAAACCCTTAGGCCTTGTTATACTTCGGCGACGCTGTTGTCGCATGTGACGCTGACGTCGGTGACAGTGTTGAGCGCACTGCGTACCACGCGCTCAACACTGTCGCCGACGTCTCCAGCGTCGCCGAAGTATAACATAGCCCTTAATGTTTTCGGATCTATACTAGAGGTCCCCTATAGAGAACAAGAGATCAAGCAAAGTTCAATGATGCAAAGATGAGGAAGAAAAACAAGATTAGTCCTAGGTAGTGTCAAACAGGAAACTGGTTCCTGAAGTCCAATAGGAAAAGTTCGAATACGAATGAAAGTGTAAGCCCTTCTGTGAATAAAGCTGAAGTTCAGCTTCTGCTTCAGCCGTGCTTTTTGTTTCCTGCGCGGTGTTGTGGAAGAGGGATTAGGAGGCTCATCATATATGGAGTGAAAGGCAGACAACGTGCTTACATTTTCTGGACTTTCACTGCAAATTATCCATGCATCGGCTTCGAAAAACAATGCAGATCCTAACTTGCCTATTCGAATGGCATCCATTGAACATTCGAATAATTGTGTTTTTTTGGCAGTTTTCGAAGGTTTCGAACACCCGCAATTTTCGAGTATTCGAATTCGAATACATTCGAAAAACACGATTTTTTGAACATTCGAATTCGAATACATTCGAAAAACGCAATTTTTTGAACATTCGAATTCGAATACATTCGAAAAACGCGATTTTTTGAACATTCGAATTCGAATACATTCGAAAAACCCGATTTTTTGAACATTCGAATTCGAATACATTCGAAAAACCGGATTTTTTGAACATTCGAATTCGAATGTATTCGAAAAACGCGATTTTTTGAACATTCGAATTCGAATACATTCGAAAAACCGGATTTTTTGAACATTCGAATTCGAATGTATTCGAAAAACGCGATTTTTTGAACAATCGAATTCGAATATTCAAATTCGAATGAAAGTCATTCGAATACCTATTCGAATAGGTCATTCGAGCACAACTATAGTTTACACAAACTGCCCAATATGCGCCTCAAGTATAGAGTTCTATAAGCCGCATACTCTTTTCACACAAATATTAAATATATAACTGCACAACAGTTAGCTCAATGGTAGGCATCATGTGGTTAGCTACAGCGGTTTATACCGCGGAAGTGCAGCAAATGCATAAGGTCCCGTTTAGGCCTTTGTCATACCATCGCTCACCCCTAGCGACGCCTAATGATATGCTCCCATATCGATCGGGCGGCGCGATGGAATCGATATGGGTGCATGTCATTAGGCGTCGTTCGGGGTGAGCGATGGTATGACAGAGGCCTTAAGGCCCCGTTTATACTTCGACGCGGCGCGATGCGATGGCCACGCAGTGAGGCCAAATTGATCGATCGCGTCGCACAATCAATATGGCCACTATACGTGGCGTCGCGTCGCGCCGCGACGAAGTATAAACGGGGCCTAAGGCCCCCACAGAGTTCTGCGGCAACGCCCCTCGCCGCTATGGTTAAGGATAGGGCAGGGACGCCGCCGGCGGCGAGCCGTCTCTGCCCTATGGTTAAGCATAGGGCCGCGGCGCTGCCGCAGAACTCTGTGGGGGCCTTTATACTTCGACACCCAGCGACGCGACGCCACGTATAGTGGCCACATTGACTGAGCGACACGATCGATCAATTTGGCCACTTTACATGTCGTCGCGTCGCTCAGCGTCGGAAGGTTGAACGGAGCCTAACCCCGTTCAACCTTCCGACGCCTTCGAGAGAGAGAGAGAGAGAGAGAGAGAGAGAGAGAGAGAGAGAGAGAGAGAGAGGCAGTCGGTTGTTCTTTTGATCATCAAACATTCCTAGACACCTCCCAAGTCCGTGTAGCTCTCAACCATGTTCACTGATTTACAGGATCTATCCTAGTCCTGGGGAGCCACATAAATAAAAAGTATTATATGTATCAAATTCACTTGAGACTTACCGAGCGAATCCTACAGATCAAGACAGGACCCTAAACAAGAAAAACTCACAAAGAAAAAAAAAACGAAAATTACATTTGTTGTAGTTGTAAGCCGGCAAAGTTGTGTGTGTGCCCTCCTCACCATGTTGGATCCTGGCTATAACATGTCAGGCGGCGGTCAGCACGCGGCATGCGGCTTTATGCACCCTATTCACCGTGTTAGATCCTGGTTATAACATGTCAGCCGGCGGTCAGCACGAGGCATGCCTCCATTCGTCGCTCTTTGCCCGCCGAGACGGTTGGAAACCGCGGCGATTTTTTATTTTTTGTTTGTTTGCTTTTGGTTTCTTTTAGGTTCCAACTCGTTCTCTAGGAGCCGCTCGGTAAGTCTCAATCCATTTTGCCACCTACTTTTTAGTTATGTGCCCCCCCCCCCCCCCGGACTAGGATAGATCCGATTTACAAAATTTTCAGCTGCTCCAGATGTCGCGTAATCTATACCATTTTCAAATCATACTCAACACTCTTCAATGCGAGTCTGGTTTTAAAACCAGCCTGGACATCTTGCAAATCAAAGCGAGCGCCTTCCAAATAAAACCTGGCAATGTAAATTTTTTTTGCGAGTTTTGATCGCAACGAATAATCGTTATAGCAAAAAGGTTATAAAAAGGTTGAGGTAATTTTTTGTCTAAGAAAAATTTGGCGTGAAATTCTTCAAAACGATTTACTCACGTGTTCTAAAAAGTGAACACCCTGCTTGAAATCGTATGAGATTTTTATTTTTTGAGAAAAAATACCGGTCTTTGTTTTAAAATGCAAGAGTGTAGCAACTTTTTAATGAATTAAAAAGGGATGCCATCATGCACTTGCCTAATTCGTCGTTGTTTTCCTTGAACTTGAAACACCGAGGTGGAGGTATGGGTGTTACATACAATTAATGTTTTAGTACCGTTGACGACACTTCACACAGCTTCACACAAACAGAATCTTTGCAGCGAAATTCGGCGACTACGCTAAGAGGCAATTGCTAGTTGCGTTGAACCGTGTAATAACTGTTATGTGGTACATCTCTAGCGCTCACAATTACCCAGTTTGTATTATGTATACTGTACGTAAGCACTGAAGCTGTTTTATTCCACACGTTGAAATCTCCACTTTATCACAACGTGCCTCGCAAAAAACAGTCCCCTCCCGTTATAATGCGGTTGAAGAAACCAACCGCAATTCGTGTTCTAACCGGAGCTGACTTTTTTTTAGATTCTATGTTGCAGAGTCCTACCTAGAAGATGCAATGGCTATGTAGCAATAAAATATGTAACCATGGATAGAATGTGAAGGCCTAGAATACCTATAGACTATTGATGCCTCCTTGTCTCCAGAGATACTCTTTGTGATAAGCAAAAGTTAGGCAAATATGTAGCTGTGGTTAATATTAGGTTGTCTGGAACGTTCTCAACGTTTTGTGTTACTATTTGTCATTCGTCTATTATTAAGTAGAAATTCAACTTGCACTGCGCATTAATTTTCGCTCTATCTGACTAAATAATTTACGTCTCAACGTTGTTTTATATTTTTGCTCTTGACGGGCTTATTGAAGTATGTCGAAAAAGCAGTTCCGACGATATTTTATTTTAACTTCAAATTGGGACGATCTGCAACCGAGACAGCTCGACAACCAATCAACTGTGGGTGCCTAGCACTGTTGGAGAAGGCACTGTGCGCCAGTGGTTCAGTAAATTTCGGACCGGAGATTTCAGTCTCGAACATGACTTCCGTAGCGGTCGACCTAGAGCAATCCTGGACGACGAATTGAAGGGACTGGTGGAGGCTGAACCATCCGAAACAGTTCGCGGGATTGCGGAAGAACTAGACTTCAGCGAAACTGCTGTTGCGGACACTTCGAAACGCCTTGGGATGGTGGAAAAGCTCAAAAGGTGGGTGCCCTACGAGTTGAGTGAGCGGCAGAAATTGTGACATTTCGAGATTTGCTCGTCTCTACCTTAACGCAACAAAACTGAACCGCTTTTGGATCGAATCACCACTTGTGATAAAAAGTGGATTCTGCATGATAACAGGAAACGTTCCGTGCAGTGGACGGTGAACGCCGACGAACCCCCTATGCATCTTCCAAAGGCGAACCCCCACGAAAAAAGGTAATGGTCACTGTGTGGAGGTCCGCGGCTGGTGTGATCCATTAAAACTTTTTGGCCCAGGCCAAACGATCACAGCAGAGTCCTGCTGTAAGGAAATCGACGAAAGGCACCGGAAATTGCGTCATCTTCAGCCAGCATTGGTCAACGGAAGAGGCCCGATTCTTTTGCATGATAACGCCCACCCACACGTCTCACAAATCACTATTCGAAAATTGAACGAATTCACGGTTGAAGTTCTGTCTCATCCACCATATTCTCCAGACCTCTAACCAACCCACTGCCACCTTTTCAAACACTTTCCGAACCTTCGCGCTGGTAAAGCTTTCACCAATCAGGACCAAACCAAACAGCTTTCGTGGATTTTGTCGAGTCTCGACGACATAATTTTTTTGCTGATGGAATAAGTTGACTGGTGACTTGTTAGCAAAAGTGTGCTTATTCGAACGGTGCTTCGACTTAATCCGATAAGATTTGAGAAAGTTATGGTAGTTCAACGTGGAGCTCTCAAAACGCTGAGAACTTTCCCGACAACCTAATATAACGATCGGCAGAGGAACGTTAGACGTGATCAGCCTAAAAAATGAGCAACCTGAGGTTACAGAATGATTCGCAGGTGATCAGAGCTTGCGCCAGGTGGGACTCGTGCACGAATTTTCTGGTTTCAGGATAGGATGTTAGCACATCACCAACTTTGGTCATATGCAACGTTTGCGTTGTTCTATCTCTTATCAGCATTCAACCGCGTTATCGGGATATTGCATGTAGACAATGAGCGCTTTTGTGTGGTGTAAAGGGGTAGCATTATGTCCAGAAAACCGATGTTGGGGGTTCTGGTCCGCCGAGTGCAGAATTTTTGATCGCAGCAAAACATCCTATATCAGCGTAAAGCCTCTACACCAGCTGCATTGGGTTTCAAGCAAATATGTAAAACATTGCTCTCAGTAACTTGCGTTTGAACCGACATCCTCTGTCGTTCCTGAGGAGGGAATCTGGAGCATAGGCCAGCTTCTGATGACAACCGGGTGTCTAACACTGTGCTAAGCACATTGCCTTCTATGAATACCTGTGGTGCGCATTCACGCAAAAACTTCGAGCCTAACGTCTACATTATGCATGGATGCCGTTCCTTTCTGTGAACGAGGCAGTAGAAGGGTAGGCCTGATCACAGACGCGGTCATCTTTTTGCTCATCTTCAATTTCTGCATGGGCTCAAATTGAAACATTGAAGCGTTGCAACGAGAGTAAAAAAACCCTGGTCAAATCGAGAGCGGCGTCATCTCCGAAGGCGTTATAACGGGAAGGAACGTAGTCTGCTCTTTGTTCCAGATCTATCGTGCGCTTGTCAGGATTTCCCTGGAAAGTTGGTTTTTGAGAGTTAATGCCCCGCATGCTTGATATCTGGCGTCCACTCGTTACAATTTTCTTCGTCCAAAGCGAGCTCGCGTCAAGGGAAGTAATTTCTCAGCACTCCAACGAAAATTGGGCCAAGTCACGACTTTGAAAGCAGCGAAGAACGACAAGCAGCGTAGGCTCGAATAAGAACTCGGTCGCTGACATATAGGAATAGTGCGACTGAACTTCACAAACAGTTGAAAAGTATATAGAGGAGGAACAACTATTTTCAGAGCTAATTGGATGACCTTATCTACCGCTGAACAAATGAAGCATCGCACCACTCGGTTTCTCATCTCCTCAACGTATTAGTGCAGATTAGCGGTTCCGCAACGAAATGAGGTCCGAAAAATACTTCCAAGCATGCAGCCATGCATACTTACTTCGCAACCTGAGCCATAATGCCAAGTGGCACCTCCACATTCAGAACTGACGCAAAGGTTAATACTTTTCACTGATTTTTTAAGTGTAGAGGCATGAGGATGCGTAGTAGCTCAGTCTGAGGAGTTGCCGGATGTCGCTTGCATCCGATTTCAGGTTCCTGGTTCGGATATCCTACCGAGGGCATCCAAACCTTCCATCCTTCTAAAGTCGGTGAACAGCTATCTAGTAAGGACGAAACCCTTACTCGTTTATTGGTTTATTGGTTTGGTTTGCCGTTGTATAGGCCAAATACGCCATCAAACTGCTTCCCCGATATTCTGCAGAAATAGTGTGTGTTGCGCAGTCCAAAACAGATTCATTAAAGCCGTCTTTTATCTTTATTTTTTATCCTTAGCAAGCATAAAACAGACTTAAAAGGATAAAGGACGGCGTTACTCAATCCCTTTTGAGATGCGCCACGCATTCTACTTCTATGGGACATCGTGGAGGCGATTTGAATGCGTATTTGGCCATACAATGACTTACGGTGGCCAGAAGATGAACAAGTCAGCGCTTTATCCTTCCCAGACAAGTCTGGTACCAATTCACCGACCTCGGAGGGATGGAAGGCTTGGTTGGCCTCGGCGGGAAATCCGAACCAGGGTATGGAAGTAGAATAGCTTAAATATGTGCCTTTACTATGTGGATGGATTTTTGATACAGCGGAAATTAGCCTTTACCACACTTTGGTTTTGCGTTGCACCACCCGCGTCACCCTAGCCCCATCATCATCATGGAGTTACTTTAGCGGAATCAGTAATGTCTCAATTCTTCCCTGTTGCGTGCCATAGTGCTCCAGTGGATTTTCCGTGTTCTCGGGACACCAGGCAGGTCAAACCTTTTACGAGTAAGCCCGATCAACGCAATTACGACTGTCCTGACGTTTTTTTTTTTGAAGAACTGAAATCTAGTCGATCACCGCTCTCATCCAGTAGGTATCAGCGGAACGCATTATGTGGTTGGTGCACCTAGTTTTCGACGAAGCTTCGACGAAGCTCGGAGCTCCGGAGACATTTTGTTTCAGTTCCGTGAATAGTGTTGTTGTATAACTCCCCGCCTCTATGAGGTTTCGGATTTTGCTAGCTTTTCCTGCGTTTCCTCCTAGGTGGTCAGCTAAGCAACTTGAGCGACTCTATGTTAATAAAAACTTGTACTTTTGCACAGATCTAGAATATGTAGTAAGTCGCGTGAAAAAAATTCCAACTCCTTTGAAAGGCAGAACACACGTCACTTGGAGCGCTTTCTTCAAACAAAAACGGGAAGGAGAGCATGAAAGATGTAGCAGCCCATGTACTTGGAGTCCAAATAGTTCGTAAGCGCTTGCATTTTTCGTCATAACTTGCCTTAAAAAGTAGAAGCGGAGTGAAATTTGGATATGGGGAAGAAAATAAAATCGCAATAACGATCCTTTGATCTGCGTTCGTTGCTATCGAATTTTTTGCAAGTGCAAGGTCAGTCGCGCGCAACGGTCAAAGGTGAGCTGCTAAAGCATCGAATATATTTGTCAATACATTTTCTTATGAGGCCAGAATAGTAGCGTTTTGACTTATTGTGGTCTTTAGCAAACTCTCTGTTATAGCGAGAGGAGAGAATGTCTCCGCTGAAGTACGAAAAGCCATTTTTTGGCTCGTCCAGAAGAAAGTCTCTTTTCGACAGGTAGGACTACCCTTCGGATGTGGAATTTCGACAGTTGTTGCTATAGTCAAGAGAATAAAGCAGTCTGGAACAGCGAAAGACGCTTTTGAATCAGGCAGGCCACGGATTACGAAATCTAGAGACGATTCTGTCCTCCAGAGGTTGTCGAGGCGTAACCCATCGCTGACCGGCGTCAACATAATGGGGTCTGCAGCCACTCACACCGGCTTAGATGTGAGCGTGAGCACGGTAAAACGTCCACTGAGATCTTCTGAACTCAATGGAAGACGCCTCGTTAAGAAAGCTTTTATCAGCAAGAAGAATAGGAAAGCTAGACTTCGGTTCGCCAAGGAGCATTTGATCTGGACGATAGACGATTGGAAAAAAGCGCGTTTCAGCGGCGATAGCAAGTTCAACCTATTTGGATCTAATGGTTCACACTACCAAAAGGCGCGAGGTACGATAGAATGTATCAGCTGTCAACTACTAAACATGGCGGAGGAAGTGCTATGGTTTGGGGATGCTTCCGTGCATACGGAGCAGGCTCTATTTATCACATCCAAGGAGTTATGGACTCCAAACACTGTCAGGAGATTTTGAACAATGTTACATGCCAGAGAAACGTTGCAAAATCCTTGGCTTACCTTTGGGAACATCTTGCTAGAAGTTTGGCAGGTCTCACAGCAAGAAACAAGGCCGAAAGGTTTGAACAATTAAGGCAGAAATGGGAAGATATCGAGCCCGATGTGGCCTACAAACTTCTAGAGTCCATGACGAGGAGATGTGAAGCTGTAATCAAAGCAAAAGTTTTTGCAACTCGCTTCTAGTAAAGCTACATTGTTTCATTGTATAACTTGTCTGGCTTTGATAATAAAGAAGGCTGCTGAACTGCTGTAACAAATGTGGCAGAGATCACGGGGTTCCGTTCTTATGCTTGAAATATAGAAAGGACCGATATAGAACAGCAGTGATGATGCGATATAAGAAGAGATGTTAATTGTAACATTTCCAAATTTCACATTTTTATAGCTGATTTGGAGCGAGTTCTGGCGAAAAATGCAAGCGTTCACAAACTTTTGGACGCCACTGTATATGTAGTCTGCCATGTTCAAGTGAGGAACTGCGAATGTATCCAACTTTGCCAAACTTCGAAGAAGGACCTATATGGGTGGAAGTGCTTGAAATGCTGATTACAAATGTGGAGGTTAAAATAGTGCAACTTCTGAGTGAATTCTGACTGGCTAAACTTCACCCTGTCGTCTTATGGTCTAATACGGACGACGTAATCACCACAAGCCGAGGTAAGAAGGGCTGCAGCGCAATGGTGGTGCCTTCTTGCTTCACAGAAAGTCTCATGGGTTCGGTCCCTATCGATGGTAGCCGTTTTGTTGATTGTGTTTTATCCTTGACAGACCATCAATTCTCATTTTCAAAACAATTTTAAACAAGTACCTGGCAACAATTAGCATTTGGGGTAACAGAATTGTGAAAAATGGAAAGGTAGGAAGTTAAGTTTTCATTGTAAAGAAGAAGGAAGTAAAGACAGGGAACAGACTCCAGCTGGTAGAGAACACCTTAAGTAGCCATCATAAACAAGGTTTGGCGAAATTCTAGCTCCTAACCTCACCATCCTCGCTTATCGTAAACCTTCTGCCTTGACCGAGCTTCAGATTTCGCAAGGCATCGTTGATCAAGGGAATCGTTTGAGATGGAAATCCCTTAAAAATGTCATGAGTTGGCTAGACTTCATTATAATTAGACAATGCCGGTGTTGCAACTTCCGTCACTGGATGAAGAACAAGTGTTTCGTTTATGAGAAGCTTGTTTACTTTACAAAATTTTCCGTTATTTCATCAGTAGTGAAGAGATATGGAACATTGGTAGCCCCTTGGCAGGTATCTAACTTTCATCATGTTAGGAAGAAGAATGGTTACCCTTGTATCATCAAACATATCGTCTGCTCAAGGGCCAAAGAGTACATATACTGCTACATGTACTGTAGCGAACCGAAGTCGAAAGAAAAATGTCCAATCTCCAGTGTATCACTTAGGAAGCTGACACTTCTGATTTGTCGGCATATTACAGCAGGTTACTGTAGGTATATATGTACGTAATGAATTATTATTATTATTATTATTATTATTATTTATATGAAAGAGAAGATGGTAGAACCAAAAGGACCACTTTCTTCAAACCGAGATTAGGGCTTACTTAAGGGTCTAATCGTAAGCTACCATCATCTGCTTTTGACTTCTTTTACGATTAATCTGAATTTGCCAGTTTTATCCTCAACCGTTTTCTAATTTATGTCTCGCGAACACCGATACAGGTATCAATGGAGCTCGTAATGAAGACGTTCAAAGAGAACTCGCACAAAGCAGAGCCTTTTGTGTTTCTCTGAAGTTGAGTGATTAGAACTCTACTTCCCGTACTGAGCAGTCTGCCAATTCACAGTAGACGACATTTCACTGCCAATGCTTTGGAGTCTCAGCTAATAATACTGGATCAAACAAAATATGTGAACAAGTCCATTAAGCTAAATGCTAGTTCTTACAAGACATTTGTTCAAAAATGTTGTTAAAATGCGAATAGTGGGTCCTAGCAAACAAAATGATCACGTAGATGAACACGGAACTTACGAGCGAACTCCTGTGAAGCAAAAACACCACCACTGTGCCACCTCCGCTCCACCTGCGTAGGACTTAACTGCATTGATTATCACGACTACTTTCGGTGGCCAGTCGATGGGTAATCCAGTGCTTTATCCTTCGCAGATAAGTACAGTTGCAGCTTAGGAGGAATGTCAGGCTTGATTGGCCTAGGCGAAACTTGACCCAACAATCCTCACTCAGTTTGAGGTGCACATGAAGGCAGGCGCCTCGTTCTACTGTGCTACTACGCGCCGCAAATTGAGTGGAGGATGGGGAAAAATGACTGGACAGGAATTGAAGTCATGCTGACAGACACTTCCTTGGTGAAAACATCACCCATAAGCTACGCCATACCATTGAGCAAGGAATAGAACCATAGCGGAAACCTAGGTTTGTTGCCGTTTCCCCTGATTCTATAAAAAATAAGGGCACCACTTATAAGTGTCATCGTTAATCTGGAGTAGAGTCCTTTCAGCCACCAGTTCAAGGAAAACCTGGTCCTGAACCTAACTCCTTAATTCCGCTGGCAAAATTTTGACAAGAATAAAGGTTTCAGGTATACAGGCATCCACCACACATGGGTGAGGTAAAGAAATAGTGGTCACAGGAGCTACACCGTCGTGAACCTCATCCACTGACAGGAGAGGTTGAACGCCACCAGAATGAAGGCGACGCCCAGAAGGGAGGTGTGCAAGGATCGCCTTCAAGAGGCCCCGCCTTCCGCTCATCTAGTCCACACGGGAAAAAGAAAAGGCCTGAAGGCCCGCTGATGTGCATTCGGAGATATGCCACGATCTCGCCTCTTGGAGAGTTTCGTACAGAGGTGGTGATATGAAAAAGATTCTATTATGCGCTACATTATTACGTTGCGTTTTCATGCAAAATTTGAGTCTTTTAAAAGAGTGCCTTGGAAGAGCTGACTGCTTTGATAGCTTGCTTATAACCCTGTAGAAGTTCTATCTCGGGTCTATTTAACCTACCACATGGTAATAGTAAGCAAACTTTACTTATAGAATGCTTGTAATTCTTGTAATGGATAGAATACTTCTCTTTTTATTTTTATTTTTATGATAAAGATTAAAAAAAGTTAGCTGTATGGTGACGGTGCGGATGAAGAATAAAGGAAAGGTCTAACCAATCCCCATTTAGGCTGGGCCACGCGTTCTACCTCCATGGAACATCGTGGATTCAACTTGAAGGCGGATGTGGCTTAGCGGTCGTTCAGTGTGCCCGCGACACGCGACGCATTGTGTAATAGTAGGCTCCCGTATCGATAGCGCGACCTGATGAATCGATATGGATCGAGTCGTGCGTCGCCTGAACACTAAACGATCTCTTACAAACGACTTCACTGCCCAGCAGATGAATAAGTAGATGTTTTTACCTTCCCAGATGGTAGCAACTGAAAACTGGAACTTCACAGACTTTTAGGCTGAGCTGTGGGATATAGAGGCGGCCGTTTGAACGGGTATTTGGTCTACAAAACGAATTGTGGTGGCCATCCGATAAAGAAATCAACATTTTATTCTTTCCGGACAAATCTGGTTCCAATTAACCGACCACGGAGGGACAAAAATTTGGTTGCCCTCGGCGGGGAACAAGGAACCTCTATTCGGCGTGCACATTTAGGTGGGCATCGATAAGAACCACTTTGAAGGAAAGAAGAAATTCACTCTATTAGGGATCATAATAAATGCATCATAGTTTCAACTTTTCCACGTATGGTAAAAGGACGAGGGAGGGCTCGCTGGTGCTGGTTCGCCTGGTGGGAGAATCGAAGCCAAATTCTCAAAGGTTTCAAACTCCATAGACATAAACTCCATCTGAACTTTGTTATGAGACCGATCATAAGCTACTCTTCAATTGTGGCGCGTTTTCACGCTGCATTTGACAGGCGTAGGTGAATATAAAGGATAAAAATAAAGGATAAAGGACCTGTCAGAGGTGAATATAGAGCGTGGATATCCTGGACGGAACTCGAACCAGGGGCCTCGATTGGGGGTGCAAGCAACAGTCGGCGCCCTTCCGACAGAGCTACTACGCTACAAAAAATGCTACGCTACAAAAAATGACGTTTTAATATTAAAGTAGTGTTTGTTGTTCTGTGTTGTTGTGTTGTGTTGTTCACTTGTTCTCTATCTTAATCTACTTCGTTTGAGCCTATCCTAGTTGAGGGGGGGGGGGAGGTGGCATCGCTCGAAAAGCGAAACAAGCAGAAGCACGACATAACCTCCTGGTTAGAGAACTTCAAAGAATGCTGTCCTCACAGGCTAGTTCAGTGTGTAGTCTTTACGAAGGAGGATTACTTTCAAATTTTTCGCTGTCGTGATACAGAAAGAGTGAAATGCCCTTCGTCTTCCCACTGGGATAGATCCCTTTATTCCGCCATATTTCAAATGAAGAGTGTTAATGAGCAGAAAGAAAACACGGGGGTGGGAGTCTAGTGTTGCAAAAGTTCTCTGAAAATATGAATGTATGCATGCGAAGGATGTGCTCGTAACCTGAGATATCTTCACCAGTGACAGTGGAGGGCAAATATAAGATGAGGCCAACTCTATGAATATTACATACAGCAGTTCTCTCGACGTCGCAGTTATGGAGTTGCAGGATGTGGCGCGAAAAAACCAAACCCAGTTGAAGGGGAGTGATTCGCGAGTTTAGAACACTTGCACAAACCAACGTTGACATTCCAGATCAGAGGCAGAGTTGATGTGGGCCATAGAAAACGCTAGCAATCAAACTAAACAAAACAAACATGCTGCTTTTTCAAAGGATGGATTTAAAGCGTCCAGAAAGTCCAGTAGTAGTTGCTATTATGAAAGCTAAAGTTTTTGATAATAAATCGAGGACCCAATCTCTTTTCCAATAAAAGAAAATGGTCAAAATTCATAGGTGAAGATCGCTAAACGGTAAAAGCAAAACGGTACAGGACATATTAAAATATAAAAAGAAGTTATTGTAGAGAGCTTCAAAAAATTTGACCAGCTCGAAAATCGGATATTTGTTGAACTATTTATGATATGGCAAAATGTCAATGTAAAGAAGAATGTAATCAGGCAGAGTCTAAGGACAAATATGATAAAAAACGGCGCTACTCACTTCCATCTTGGATACGCCACGTTTTCTATTTCTATGGGATATCGTGGAGGCAATTTTGAATGCTTGCTTAGTCTATACAATGTCTCGCGGTGGACAGCCGATGGACAAGTTAGCGTTTCATTCTCCCCAGACGAGAATGGTACCAATTCACCGACCCCTGAGGCATGGAAGGCCTGGTTGGCCTGGGCGGGAAATCCGAAGCAGGAACCTGGCATCGGGTGCACGCGACAGCCAGCACCTCCTCCGACTGTGCTATACGCGTCCGTAATCAAAGACTGCGAAAAAACCAGGATAACATGACCTAACATCCTAGGACAAAGTAAGACAGCTGGACAGAACATAAAATGAGAGCCATCCTAAAATAATTGAAGAATGAATGAGAACAAAATCAAAAAAGGAGCTCTACCCAAAGTTCCGTTAGGTCCTATATTAATCATGAATAGATTTCTTCTAAGGGATTACCCTGTTTTTGTTAAACGAGAATTGAAGAGAAAAGAAAAGAAATATCAACCTTCTAGAACCTGTCCAAAACGTTTCATTAAGAAGCTTATGATGAAGTGTTTTTCGATGAGTTACAACTCAATCCCAAGCGGACTTCAGAAATTATATTTTTCCTACTCCCCGCTGGAAAATGGAAGAAAAATTGTGCATTTCATCATGTTGCACAAAATTCTCACTGGTAAACTATCTGGCAACCCATAAAATTTCTTTGATGGAGCACTGACAGAACCCATAGGAGGAAGGCTCAAACTTCGGATCTCGATGGCTGAATCACGGATCAGATGCGACTTCCTATCGTATAGATTTCCGAAGGAGTTTAACTTGCTACTTGGGGAGTATGGAGACCTAACGAGGCTTTCTGTGCAAGCCTGCAAGTTGTTTATAACGAGGTGCGTAAAAGGGCATATGATCATTGTGAAACACCTGGATCCGTAATGTTGAGCTTGGAGGTTGTTTTATTGGATTCTCTTTTTTTTATTGTTTTATATGTTCTTAATGTTACGTTCCTCTTTTAGTATTTCTTCACCTGTCTGGTTTTTTTGTTCATTGCAGGTACAGAACATGTTATCTAACATGGATTTCCATGTAATAAATAATAATAATTTAATACTGTTTACCATAATTGAGTGTTATACCGCATTCTGATGTAGAGCTGTTATACGCTGGACTGTTGTCTATGCCTTAATAAATATCCTTCAAATACCTCCGACTTTTTCGTAAAAGCCCCGAACGAACAATATGACACTCTTCGTGTTTCTCGAGCGAGGACGTCCATTGGATAACTCTGGCACGCGACAGGGGCGAATCGAGGCGCTGCTGGCGCCCCCACGAGCAACTCGAAGATCAAAAGGACGACATGTGATATAGGCGACAATTCCAACCTGCTCTACCAACAAACAAATTATACCGGATTGATGACTTTGTTGTGTTAAAAAATGTTTTTCTGTTTTTCTTCAGAGGTCAAAATGCCATCGACCATTGACAAATGCATTTTTCTGTATCTCTCTCATCTCTTATTCCGAATTTGTCTCAGTGCTTAGGCTACTACCAAATGATGCGGTGGCTCTCATATGAGGTCAGAAAATATGGTGTCTTCTGTGGGACTGCTCCTCCCAACTAGGAAACATTCAGAATCGCTATAGTATTGAGAGGATCCGTGGGAGTGCAGTCAGGGGAAGCCTGCTGCCGCATCCATCCTGAATAGCGGTTCTGGCTTCGTTGAAGTAAAATACGAAGCTCATCTCAACCAGGGATTGCCTAACACCTTATTTACCTTAACAGAAAAGGTTCGTCTGAAGATAGGTAGCGAAACGAACCATTCTGGAAAAAGAAAAATGTGTAATTTTATTTTTTCCACTTTTAAATTTTTCTAAATATTATCCTTTTTCTGTATTTTAACGATAGAACTAATTATAAAGAAATGTGCCCAGCACTGATGTAAAAAAAACACCTTGGACTACAAATGCTATCAAACACTGAAGATTATATGACCCCGTTACGACTCATACAATTTTTCATGGTTTCTGTGGACCTAATAATCAAGATGTCTTCATGGTGAGATCACTTAGAAGTCGAGGTGCAGAACATAAAGGATTTGATATTCAAGTGTGCGGTCTAGGGAAGGTCTTAACCATGGAATACCTGGCTTTTATGGTCTGACTTTGCATAGTTCATAGGTCAGGAATTCCGGAATTGTTGTGATGGCAACGTGAACGATGCAGAAGACATTCTCGTCAAAACCTGCGGCTCCGCCTGTGATTGAGCTCCTTTATTTCCAGAGCCAGAACAACGTTCTGCGACGGCGCCGCCTATGCTGCAGAATGAAATGTGGGGGAGTTGCGAGAACTAAGTGGGAAACGCTGCTCTTTAGAGAGCTAACCGCAGAAGCAAGAACACTGTGGAGCGCTAAGAACAGCGCCAGTTACGGGGCATGACGATATGATGTTCTGAGCATAGGCCCCTTTGAACAGCTTCGTTGGACGAAAGACGAAGACAACCTGGCGAGGAAAAACGATCGCCATTATTCCTCGTCCTCAACTCCCCATACGCTCACTCTCTTGTCTTCGCGTGTCCTAGCACATCAACTGTACTAAGAGCAACAATTTTAGAGATCATTCTATTGCTTATATGTAGTGTCCTTTCGTTATAACGGCGAAAATCTGCGTTATTACGAGAGTCGCGTCCAGGAACGGGCGGAATTTCGGTTTTCTGTTTCCTGATCTTTTGACCATTTTGGGCAATTTTTTACTGTTTCTTGTTTTCTGGGAAAATGGCCAAAAAATTGGCCAGAAAACAGAAAATAGAGCTGCGATCAAAATTATATCATGAAAATCTAACAAAAAGGATCCAAAAAGTGCCATAGATTTATGAGATTCTTTCCAAAATATGTTTCTAGAAAATTTTAAATTGCAAGTATGTGGTCTTTTAGATGTAGTCGATGGAAGATAGGAATTGCGCCATGCACTGTGGATTATGCCGCTTTGTTTGATTGATTGATTGTATACGTGCTGCTGGCATGGGGTCCCTTCATAGGACATTTCTTGTCCTCCATAATTGGCTTCGTATTCCTTTGAATTTCAACAGTAGTTTGCAACATCTACGATTACTTAAAGTTTTATATTGGGGCTACAAAACTACAGGGTGCACCAAAATAATGTGAACTAGGTTTTTATCATAATTACAAAGCAACCAACAATTCGAGAAAACAACTACTAAATTACAATAATACAAACATTAAGATAGATCATGTTCAAGTGGTTTCGTAGTGGTCTCCCTTGGAGTGGATGCCAGGGCCAACCGCTTCGCGAAGTTTGGGGGCGATGGGCCGCAGGTCATCAGGATACAACCGTTCCCACTGCTGGCGTTAGGATTCCTTCAGGGACTGGAGACTGAGGTGGCGCTTGACGGCAACCCTAGTCTTGAAAATGCCCGCACACTGTAGTCCATCGGATTCAAATCCGGAGAATACGGCGGCCATTCTGAAGGCGTGATGGAATCGGGAAATTGGCCTTGCACCACGCCTGCGTACTCTTCGCCCTATGTTCGGGTGCAGAGTCCTGTTGGAACGTCCAATGGGCATCACCGAAGTGCTACTGGACCCAAGGAAGAACTTCGAATTCGAGAATGTCTCGCTGGTGCACATCTTTTTCGATTTTCACTCCTTTATCCACGAAAACCAGAGGGGTCCCGCCAGAGGGATGATTCCGCCCCATACCATGGCCGATTGTGGGTACTGGCGGTGTTCGACGATAGCAGAGCTGCTTGGAGCCTCTGTAGAGCAGATCTTATCATTTTGGCGATTGTGCGCCTGCGCCACAGTGAATAGCTTCGCATCTTTGGACAGAATCTGCTCCCAGCCACGACCTGCGGCACATCGCCCCCAAACGTCGCGAAACGTTTGGCCCTTTGCATCCGTTCCAGGGGAGGTCACTTCGAGACCACTTCAAGATGGTGTACCTTAATGTTTATGTTGTTGTAAATTAGTCGTCGCTTTTTCGAATTGTTGGTTGTTTTATAATTATGATGAAAAAAATCTTGTCCACGTTATTTTGGTGCACCCTGTAGTGTTCTGAGGGGCATTTAATTACCCATTAACTAACCGCTTGTCCTATAGTAACTGTGCGTAGTATTATTCTCTAATTAATTTCTCCTGATTTCTCTATTTCTTCCGGTTTAAAAATTGAAAATTGTTGGCTGGTCATCCCCAATGATTGCTTCCTGCAAGCCTTGGGGAGCCTATTCATTTCTAACTCTGCTCTGCTCAGTTTCTTGGCTATGAATGAATATAAGAGACAGAAAACTTATGGTTGCCTTTGATTTCGCTGGTACACACGAAATTTTTTATGCATCACCTGTATCATCTGTTGCTCCGTAGATCATCAATTTGCTCGAGCATGCGCCAGTAGCGTCTCCATTCGTCACTGTCCTGCGCCTGAGTGCTCCAGTTGGTCCTTCTCCCTCGAAGAAAGCGAACAGCGTTCAGAGCTTTTACGAAGAAGTCCGACCAACACGTTGGTGGGCGTCCTCAGCTTCGTCGAACGTCGACGAAGCTGAGAACTCCGAAGACCTTCTCTTACTTGCGTGAGTCGTGGCACTTCGAGCATCGTCTTCTCGGTTCCCCGCTCTGCGACGCTGTTCCTGCTTTCGTATGGCTTAGGTCCCTGACAATGAATTGCATGTCAGGGCAGGAAGCCGGAGCCGAAGAGGTGGACACGCAGTCGGACGTTCTTCGTCTTTTTCAATACTTCTTCGATGCTCTTGAGAGCTCACCAAGCCGCACGTTTCCTGCTGTCCAGCTCTGGCGCTAGGTCGTTGGCCATATTCACTTCACGATCCAGATACACGTAGCTGGAGCATTCGGAGCTCGTGCTGTCGGGACAGAATTGGGCATCAGAAACCTGTCCGTTACTCATAAACATCGTCTTCGAAAGATTCAGCTGCAGTCCAACGTCCAAGTTCAGCTTTGGGAATACAGTATCCCATTGCCGAACGCTTTCTATAGTGTCTACGCATTTAAAAAGACACTTCCACTTAAAAGCTGTCGTGCTGACAGCCCCGAAGTCACACTGAAATACTAGTTTTTCTTTTACAATTGGGACCACTAATCTAGCGAATCGCCTGTTTTGTGGTTACACTTTCACTTTGCTATGTATCAGTGAGCATTGAACGCCTGTATTCCAATACGAATGTGATAGGTAAAATTATAAGCCGCTTTATAGGCCACTTTTTTGTACGTCTACTCTCTAGTCCTAACCTGGAGGAACCGAAGAATTTATTTTTCACAGAAAAACTCGTAGTGTTACGATCACTGATGTAATCGTTAGGGCGTTAGCTGTAAAATTAAATTGGTGAGTAATGTTGCATACTTCAAATATCGAGAATACTATGGTCTTTGAGTTATGGTCTACAATTTGCTGATTGTATTGAATCTCACGTGTATTAGGAATTTTTTATAAACGCCTGCAAGTTAAAGCGCTTGTCCTAGACCGCATTTCTAGTCATACAAAAGCATTTGCTACTGGAAGAATGGATCTTTGGACAAATAGAATAATTAGGTCGTCCGATAATTTCGAAATTTTCCGTTTTCTAGTTTTCTGGCGTTTTTAGCTTTTCTGTTTTTCGATTTCTGTTTCCTGACGAAGGCGATTTTCGGTTTTCTGGAAGATTTTTTTTTTAAATTTCCGCCCATCCCTGGTCGCGTCCTAACCGGAGCTGACCTTTTTGCGTTCTTTTATGTAGAGGTTTACCTGAAATCGCATACAATGCATAAATTGCAACGAAATATGTAATCATGTACACAGTATGAGGACACAGACAAACTTTAGACAGTTAATGATGACCCCCCCCCCCCCCCCCGCCATCAGAGAATGCCTTCAGTAAGCGCGAGCACATATGTGTTAGTCATGACGAATGCCAGTGGTAAGTTAGACGTGATCAGCAGAAGAACTGAGTAACCTACACAGGTTGCAATCGAAACTCTTGCATCGGGAATTCAACCCCGCACACTTCTTTCCGGGTAGTATGTTGGCCCACTGAGCCACCACCGTAGATCAATCCCACGCAGCGTCTGCGATATTTTCGTTGCAAAGGCCTATCAAAATTCACCCATGATATCGGGATGTCGCTTACGATCGAACAGCGTTGTTGATGTAACGGACCAGCACCCTATCCAGAGAGCAGAGGGTTCGGGTTTGATCCCGCCTGCAGCAAATATTTTGACCACAGCATAACATTCTGTACCACCATTTAGTCTCTATACCAGTCTCACTAGGTTTAAAACGAATGCGAAAGGCATTTTCTTGTCATCTAAATTTGAACCGAAGTCCTCTGCTGCTCCTCATAGAGGAAATCTACCAGCTTACGGCGGCCTCTAATGAATAGAGGTTATCTTACAACGCGCTCGACACACTGACGACTCTGAACACCTTTGTGGGCAGCGCACGCGCAAAAAATGTCGACATGCATGCAATACGTTGTCGCATGAATGCCGCTCGTAGCTATGAACGAGTCCAAAGAAGGATAGGTGTGATCAGAAACTCAATCAGCATCTTGCTGATCTTAATTTCTGTGTGGAACCGGAACGCAGTGCTGGACGTGTTGTAAGGGAGTCATTTTGAACGAACAGTTTTCCTCAGATTCGCGCTATAACGGGAGTACCGTTATATTCGACGCATCTTAGGCCCCGTTTATACTTCCGACGCCGAGCGACGCGACTGCATGTAAAACGGCCAAATTGATCGATCGTGTCGCTCAATCAATGCGGCCACCATACGTGGCGTCGCGTCGCTCGGCGTCGAAGTATAAACGAGGCCTTAAGCGGAGATGGTTTGTATTGGAGTCAAGTTAAGCTGGCCGGTTCCAGAGAGAATTTACGATGTAGCGGGAGTCGCGTTTTATCCGAGGCGTTGTAAAGGAGGGACTGTACTTTTTTCAATTTTATACCTTTTTTTAAACAAATCCTTTGTATGTTTGGAAAGGAAAAAGTGTGAACCTGCACTTCGACCTTGTACCGGTTCCTACGCCAGAATTGTTCCGGTAAAAGGATTAAGGATTAAGGACAGTGTTAATTCGTTTTGGGGCAAGCCACGCAGTCTACTTCTACGGAATGTCGTGAAGACAATTTGAATGCGTACTTGGCCTATACAGAGCCCCGAAAAACCGAAGTGTGGATGAAAATCAGAGGCCTATGTGAAGCCTTCTTCAACGCTGCATTTATGAAGGTTGGAGTCTATCCTACTTAGTTCATGCCAGTTGTTATTATTTAGTATTGACCATCGACTTTATTACGAGTTTGTTGGTCTATTATTGAAATCACTTAAAGTTGGTAGTGCAGTCCTGAAAGGCGCCGGCCTTCGCGTGCATCCCATATCGAGGGTCTTGGTTCGGGTCTCGCCTAGGCCTACCAAAACTCCTATTTCTCCGAGGTCGACAAGTTGTTACCAATCTTGTCCATGAAAGACAAGGCACCGTTTTCTTCATCGGCTGGTCAGGTTAAGCTGTCGTATAGCCCGCATTCTTATTCCCTTGCGCTAACAAGCAGAAGTAGGATACATAGCGCGATCCAGACAGAAACAGAGTCCGTCGCCCTTTGCTGGAAGATTTCCTTCCCTTCATGGGTATGACGTCGAGAATAAAGTTCGATTAGCAATACACTCCGCACACAGACGTATCAAACCTTCGTCCCCAACGAAGTTCACAAATCTGGTGGCAGCCTTGCGCAGTGATGATATTTATACATAGTTTAGTAGTAGGTCACTCAAAGATTCCAGCTTCTCTCTTCGTAAAAGCTCGGTATAGCACGTTGATATTGTATTAGTTCCTTGTGTGTCGAACGACAAACAAAGAAATAATTCAACATTTTGCACTTAAACTCTCAGTGGTATCATCTACATAGGAGTGGATCCGAAGTCCTTCCTGAGAGAAAAACAGGTAAACTAATACTTGGGAGGAATTCTTTCAGTGGGGCAAGCGCCCAAACACACACGCTCTAGTGAATGCACTCAGATCGAAAGAAACGAGGTAGAAATTGTACAGGCACTTTTCCATCGTATAGTTCTAGTACTTCATTGGCCTGGTGAAATTTCCTCCAAAAGGGGCTATCAAGTGACGAATAAAAAGCGGCGGTTTCATTTTCCTGGAGATATTTGGTTGCACACGACGTAGCAGCACGAGAAATGCTGAAAACACTGTTAGAAATGTAATGCGGCACAGTGAAATTGCAACAGCATTTGAAGTGTGTAAGCACGGCCAGCAAACCATAACTAACTCTGCCCAGATACCTGACGTGGGGCGAAGTTTTTCTGAGTAGAGAGCAAAGCGGCGAAACAATCTGGATGACGTCAGAAGTCGCAAGCTTCTACGGTAGTCGTAAAACCCACGTTATGTTTAATGACCACTGACTACTGAAAAACAACACTCATAACTATGAACAAATATGCCGAGAGTGGGCAAAATGCCTCCTGGCAACACGTCTCAGCGATGAAAATAGCCACAAGCCAATCACTTAGCCGAGAAAAAGGCTGCGGTACAGTGCGCCATGCGCTCGGCTTCCGTATGAATTGGTGCGGATCTATGAATACCAGCGTTACGCGGTCTATGGCATTCTGATGGTCAATCTCCCCTGCGTACATCATCATACCCAGAACAACGGCAATAATCGGAAGCTAATCTCAATTCGGTCTCAGGAATTGTGGTAAGCTGGCATACAAGAAAAGGCAAGGAATCATAAAGAATTCAGACAAATCCCTCGAAGTCAGAGCTTGCCGTGCTTGTTATTCGCATCTATTTTGGAATATAGCGTACAGTGAGGCCAGTCTTAGTGTAGTAGGAGGAACCGCCGGCTTTCGCGAACCCCTCCAACCCCCAAGCAAAGTTCGTGGTCCCGCCCCGGCCAACGAAGCTTTCCATCGCCTTTGTGTCAACGTTCTGGTTCCAGACTTATCTTAAAAGGATTGCTTCTCAAGGGATACAAATGTTATATCTGAATACACACAAGAAAATTCAATTTCCGCCATTATTGTTAGACGTCCGACAAAGATGTTCCGGATCTATCCTAGTGGTGGGGGCACTCCACTCTGACTCTTGGGCAACACGGCAAATCTGAAAGCAGCCTAGTTTACAAAGACAACATCGTGAACTGACTAGGAGAGTGAGTACCTTTCTTTGCAATTTCCTAGACGGGAGACGTCTCACTGTTTACATTTCTTTCCCTTTTCTAGCGACACCCCTCCAACTAAGAGAGATCCGATATTCCGTCAAAAGAAAGCAAAAATGGCAAATGAATTCGTAGTTAGCCTTATGGTACACTCTACTCCAACGGAAATGCGGACGATTAATGGGGATAATTATTTCAGACGACAGGTAGAAGTGGTCACTAGAATCTAGAGGGGTGGATACATTAACACCTTCAACTAAATGTGGTTGATTACAGAGAACTGATACATGTATGTGTTGACTATGAGTGGGGATCGCGAATTTTATGACTAAGTATAACCTAAGTACAGAGTTCATTGAAGCGCTGTGAGACGCTGTTGAAGTGCCACGTGGCGAATTCAAGTCAATATCAACAAAATTAAAATCACCGATGACAACATGTTCATTGCCCTTGGAATGAACATGGCTCACTGAGAATCTTAAGGCCGCCACAGACTTCTGCGGCGCCGCTCGGCGGCGCCGCTGCCCTATGCTTAACCATAGGGCAGAGACGCAGAGCTCGCCTCCAGCGGCGCCGCTGAGCGGCGCCGCAGAAGTCTGTGGCGGCCTTTACAGACTTGAATTATGTCCTTAGCACTGCAACTTCCTGTAAACCATGATTACTCGAAGAAGGAACCGAAGCAGCTTAAGGTCGCAACATTGATTGGCGTTGTGCGATGATTTCAAATGCTTCAGGTGTAGATTCTTGCCAGACAATATCAAAAGCAATGTAGCGCTTGATAAGAATAAGCACACCACCACCCCTTTTTTAAGCTTTGCTACGGAATTATCATCCATCATCACGCCATCTTACAAAATTGAATGCTGAAGTAATTACCTCTAAATGGGTTCTATGTATATCACTGGAGTCGCGAGTGTTTCGAATGGTTCAAGGAGACCGTAATCGAAACTCTACGGTAAGGCTACATGTTGTTACAGGATGTTTTGTTGCGATCAAAACTCTTGCGTCGGGCGGGACTCGAACCCGCATCTTCTGCTTGCCGGGCAGCGATGTTCGCCCTACACCACGGGCGCTGTTTGACCGCACGTAACATCCGCGATATCCTCCAGGTCTGTCAGCACTCGTGATACGGGGATGGGCCGGCCGCTGAGTTTTGATCGCAACAAAACATCCTGTCACAACATAGAGCCTCTCTACGGCAAGGGTTTCCATCGGTTCAAAAGGGAGTCTGATTTGGCGCACATGGAACTCCTTTACTTAACAATGCGTGTCTAGGCGCAAAGGAATAACGATATCATCTTGGGTATCGTACAAGCCACAGCATTTTGGTAATTGAACCGCCTTCTGGAAACGTTGAAGCCCATCACTAGTTCTTTACCTTTCACTTCTTCCTAGACAAATACTACACGAGAAAGCTATTTATGAGATGTTTTAAAATGGGCGGTGCCGACATTCCCAATGCTTAGGGCAAAACAACTAAGTTCACCTTCTTTGTGCAGTAGAAGGAAGATAGCGGCATTATCATGTAGCGGCTATTTAAAATTATATCTAGGAAAATCATATCATGGGCGCGTGTAGCGCAGTTGGAGGAGGTGCCAGCTGTCGCGTGCACTCGATACCAGGTTCTTTGTTCGGATTTCCCGCCCTGGCCAACCAAGCCTTCCATCTCCCCGGAGTCGGTGAATTGGTACTAGACCTGTCCGGGAAGGATGAGGCGCTGACTTGTTCACTGGTTGGGCACCACAGGTCATTGTACGTCAAATACGCATTCAAATCATCTCAACGACGTGCCGTAGAAGTAGAATGCGTGACGCATCCCAAAGGAGATTGTCGTCCTTTATCCATTATCCTTTATCCAAGAAGTTTCCAATAGACCCTACTGTTTATTTAGTTATTCAACACGCTACATAAGGTAGACGTCAGAGAAAGCCACAAAAAAAAAAACACAAACACAACAGAGCACAACCAACTAATAAGATAAAAGTCGACTCCTAGGTTTACATCCAGTACAAATACAAGGAGAAATTAAAGCAACCGCACTTTTCAAAGACAGGAACAAAGGGCCTGCTCTGCAAGTAAATGAGTTAGATCTCAGGCTCGTTCCTGGAATGTTATACGTGATATTCACGGAGCTGCCTCTAGTTCTTGAAAACGCAATTCGATAAAATTTTGAGCTGTCCGTATTCAACATCTCGCTCAGAATTTTAAGAACAGCAGAGGCATCCATGGTTTTTCGGCGAGATTGCAGAGAATGCAATCCAAGTTCTTGGTTTCTGCGAGACGAGTGAGGCAAGCCTATGTAGCTGAACCCATTCATTCTTAAGTACAGCTTCCTAGTAAAATTTCTTTGCAGTTTTCCAACATAAGGATATATTTCTTTTTATAAGGACAGAACACTGAAGTTCTACACTCCACTACTGGCCTTACATATATTTTATACGTGCGGACTAATACTTTTCTATCGTCTATTGCAAGACATCTAAATATCGGGTATGTGGACTGCAACGCTTTTCTGTAAATTGCTTCGCAGTGCTCGGAAAAGTCTAGCTCATTGTTGTAATGAAATCTCAAATCCTTTACCTTAACCACTGTACTCAATAGTTGTCCTCCCAAAGAGTACCGAGCAGAGCACTCCGACGCTCCTAATCTCATATTTGCCCTTTTCTCAGGGGCATGAGGTAACTTCCAGATGTTTGACCACTCAGAAATCCTTTCCAATGCACGATGTACTCTCTCCACATCAGTATTTGACTCAATGTTCCTCTATAGAACTTGGTATTGTCTGCAAACTGCTTACAAACAACACCGCTTTCCTCAAGAATCACAGACAACTCAGCTACGTATACAGCGAACAGAACTGGGGAAAGAACTCCTCCCTGGGGAATTCAGCTCTTCACTAGCTTACAGACTGAAAAAGTATCTCCTGTGTTTTGGTGTGCTAGTGACCAGAAAACGAATAGGAAGACTTAGGCTGTATGCCAGAGTTGTTAGATCTCAACGTCTTGTTTTAGACCCCTTGTTGCTCCTATAAACTATTTGCAGATGGGGTGTCGTTGTAATTCTCTTGCGTTCCTCATGATATTTTCGATCAGTTTCATATGCGTGTTATGATTTTGTAATCCACGCTTGAATAAATAGAAATATAGCTCAGCAATGGAGGACTTCTTTTTGTAGCTGAACACTATGTCAAGATTCCTACCCGGAGGCACGATCTAATCACACTTTTGAGTTCAGTGCAAACGCTAGATGAGCAGTGCCAGCTGGCAGTGGCTGTTCACTTGTGGGATGACCGCACACCTATCTAAGAACCATGTCAACTACATATCACCTGTATGACCTGTCGTCCCGTTGATCATCGAATTCCTCGAGCGGGTGCCAGCAGCGTCTCTATTCATCCCTGTCGCGTGCCAGAGTGGTCCAATGGATCCTCCTCGCTCTAACGAAGAAGCCCGACCAACGCGTTGGTGGGCGTCCTGGTGCTCTTTTGACATCCCGCGGAATCCAGTCGGTGATGGCTCTCGTCCAGCGGGTGTCTGCGAAGCGCATTACGTGGCCGGCCCACCTAATTTTCGACAACTTGGCCCACGCGACAGCGTCTCTGATCTTCGAACGTCCGCGAAGCTCGGAACTCCGGAGGCCTTCTCTCAGTCGTGTCACTCCGAGCATCGTCCTCTCGATTCCACGCTGCGCGACGCTGATCGCGTTTTCATCCTGCTTTCGTATAGCCCAGGTCTCCGAGGCGTATGTTAGGGCAGGAAGAACAGTGGAGTCGAATAGGTGGGCACGGAGTCGGACGTTCTTCGTCTTCTTCGCGACTTCTTCGACGCTACATAGGCACCAGCTAATTTGTGAGGTCGGAGAATTACTACGAAGCATAAGGATAAGGATAAGGATAAAGGAGGGCGTTACTCACTCCCTTTTGGGATGCGCCACGCATTCTATTTCTACGAGATGTCGTGGAGGCGATTTGAATGCGTATTTGGCCATACAATGACTTGCGGTGGCCAGCCGATGGACAAGTTAGCGTTTCATTCTACCCAGACGAGAGTGGTACCATTTCACCGACCCCGGAGTGATGGAAGGCTTGGTTGGCCTGGGCGGGAAATCCGAACCAGGAACCTGCTATCGGGTGCACGCGGCCGTCGGCGCCTCCTCCGACTGCGCTACACGCGCCCTGTACGAAGCATATTCTTCGAAAACTAGTAGGAAGTAGTAGGAAGTAGTAGGAAGCTGTATTTCAGACAAATAACAGTTGGAAATTGCTCATGCTATGTTGGCGACACATTGAGATACGGAGTTAGCTATAAAATGGATACACTTAAACAAGAAATGCAAAAACTTGGTCAGAAGGCTTATGAACGGACATGGATCACTGAAACAGGTTAGCTCACAAACAATCATTTTAGCGTTGAATAAAACATAATCACGATGAATACTCCGTGAAGTAAAAGCGGATCGCTGTTAAAATGTTCAGTGGTTCAGAGAACACCGAGAATAGCGTCGTTTGCTTAATTTGTATGCCGTTCAGGTACCAGTTCGCATACATAACGCGATGTTAAAGAGTCTTTGGCTTCGTCGATTGCTGCGGGCAATTATAAACTTTTTCCAAACTCACCTTCATTCTGTAGAAGCTGGAGTAAAGTGCAACGTGGAATAAGAGAAAAAGGCCGAAAGCTGTCTGATCTAGGAACAGCCTAATGCAACAACACAGGTGAAGCATGAAACATTCCTGCAGAAAGAATAGGAGAGGATTAGAAGGCGTGGGAAAAGGCTTACAGTATAGTCTAGTGAAAGCGCAAATCAGTGCTTTCCCTGAGGAACGGCGAGATCTAAGTGAAAGCCATTACGCCAACGCTACAGCTGTCGCATTGTGAATTCATAGAAAATTTCAAATATTACTTTATCCAAACAAAACCTGCTCAAAGGAAAGCACATAAGGTGGCCACTGACGTTACAAATTAATAGTGCTTCTTTGAAACCGCTGTCGTGAGGCGTGATTTTCACGAGTTCACGAGTTGGATAGTCCATTTACTAGAATGTAATAAGCAATGATGATTGTTTCTTTTTCAAACGTTCATTTCGTTTTACTTATTGGAAGGATGTCGATGTCGACAGCGATACCGAGTTTTTCTTCGTTGTTTTTTTTTTCTTATAGAGCTGTTTCTTTTGTTACTGTGACAAGACACAAATTGGATTTCCACATAAACAAGTAAACGAATTTTCACTAGTTCTAACTCTTCTCATTTCTTCGAATTATTTACAGTTGAATATTTTCTAATTCCAGAGACCTTACGGGTACTGCAGCAGCACTCGAGGTAGAATATGCTGAATGGAACAAAGTTTTAAAGTAAAATCGGTCAAACCGTTCGGATAACCTTCTGTTTAATGGAGCTGGGAGACTTATCCAGTTAATCCTGTTGTTTCAAAGGCATTCAGGAAACGCTGGAGTCCAAGGATGTGTTCGATAGCGCCAGGCTTCCTGAAAATATTGGGCTGTGACTTATCCTGAGATACAACAACGGGCACAAAATAGATTCGATTTCAAACGGTATCTTTGAGCGAGAGGTGGCAAGGTGAACAGGTATAATTTGTTTTGCATGCATGTATAGCAATTCATCCATGAAGCCTGAAAAATCGGCTTACTTGCGCCAAATCTGGGACTATGCGGATACAGAATCATGATACACATAAATGTTAGATGGCTAAAGATCAAAAAGTAAACTCGAACCAACTGTAGATTTTTGGGCACAATTCCTTGTTGGGGGAAATGGTGATGCCCAATAGGGGTCGTTTAGTGTGCTCGCGACGCGTGACGCGATGCCATGTGTGGGGCCTTGTTTAGTGTGCACGCGACGCGCGACGCGATGCATGCGTAGTGGCCGAATTGATCAATCACGTCGCTCGATCAATTTGGCCACTACAAATGCATTGCGTCGCGCGCCGCGCACACTAAACGACCCCATATACTTGTACCAGGTTGAATTACAATACATTGTTGTTCAATAGTTTACCTATTCATGAGCTCTATATTCATTACACTTTTCCGGTAGGAGCAGCTGACGAGAGGAAAGCCGTCAGCCAATCAGAAGAGGCGTGCCCACTTTTGCCGCTCCGCCGCGTTGATCGCTTTCGACGTAATGCACCGATTAGTGTTAAAGTGTAAGACATCAGAATCCACTGATGCATTCTGTACATCCAAATCGTGTCATAAAGGTCTGTTAACGCAGTACTTTCTTAGAAAATTTGCGGAATTCACTTGGTAGAAATGTCAGCGTTTCCATTTTCAGACAAATATATTGAAATAGTAGATAAATAGTAGATAATAATAGAAAAGACAAAATAAAAAGTGAAGTCACAGTGAAGTAAAATATAAATATTGAAAATGTAGCGTTATGTTTTTTTTTCAGCTGGACAAGTAGAAGGCATAGATGGCCATAATAACGAGACGACTATATTTCTGTAAAAGGAAATATCAAGTAAAAGTGTAGTCTGCACGTTATGTATCCTATGGATAAAAGTTGGTTGTAAATTGCAATAGCAACTGCATCTCCCACTTTTCAGTACTCCAAAATGCTTTTCTTAAATGCGAAACAGGAAAACAAATCCATATGTTGTTGCAGGATGTTTTGTTGCGATCAAAACTTTTGCGCCAGGCGGGACTCGAACCCCCTCGAACCCACACCTTCTGCTTTCCGGGCAGCGATGTTACTCCTTGCACCGCCGATGGTGTTTGACCGCACGTAACAAAACAAAAAAGCATGTAATAGAAAAAAGCAAGTATCCACAGTATGCACAAGCACATGCTCGGGTTTTACGTGATATTTTTGGGCCGTTTACAGAAAATGTGGTTAAGAAACGAGGTTTGTCAAGAAATAATTCATGCCTACAGGCGTGTTTCACGTCTACTTTGCTGTTTGGCTTAGCAACACATAGCACTTGTATGAGTGGTACATTAGCGTTGTACTCTTTCCTAATAAAAAAATGGCTCACTTTTTGATGGAGAATATGGTTACGCTCTCGATTTTTTCGAATATTCTAATGGTTTCGAGTGCTCACAAATTTCGAATCTTCGAATTCGAACATATTTTAAAAAAAGATTTTCTAATTATTCGCATTAGAATACATTCGAAAAACGCGATTTTTTGAGCAAAATCAGTCGAAAATCAGTCGAATACCTCCTATTCGAATAGGTCATTCGAGCACAACTATATTGGAAAGTCATCAAAATTCTGTGATCACTGTCATAAAATAAATATAAACGGTAAGGGACGTCGTCAGTCAATCTTCCTTTGAGGTTCTAAGAATGGCTCCAGGACCTAACTCCAACGCGACGTCGCGCGCTAGCCGCGTGCGACGTCGCGGCGCTAAAACGCCGATGTGCGTTCGGTGACGCATGGTTAGCCGCGGAGCACGAAATGTTCTCAGTGCTTAAGCTCCCAGACCACATTTCTAGCAAGGAACTTAAGTTCCCACGGAATGTGGTAGGCAACAGTCTGCAGTAGGACAACTGATCCGAGAATGGGTGATAGGACCTTTTTCCGTAGTATAACCATAATCACGGGTAAAAATTGACCGAAGAAGTTGTAGATGGCAAAATACTGACGCTAGAAATCATCCACATGACCAGGATTCCTGTATAAACTGTCGCTGATCGCCCTATTGAAACCACGGTCATATACCATCTCCAAGAAACGGAAAAAAGGCAAAGGCGTGCCGTATGTGCTTGTAGGAAGCGTTTCTAGCCGCCGGAAACATCGGACCGCGACAACTCGTCCAATTTCGTCGCGCATCGTGCGCGACGCCAGGGGTTCGCGCGGCGTTGGAGTTATGTTTGTCCCCGGCTAACTAAGAATGCTGCTTCTGCGGGATATCGTGGACACTTCGGATGCACGTCTAGTGTATACAATGTGACTCTCGTTGACTAACCGATGAACAGTTCAGAGCTTCTCACTTTCGTTCATTCCAGTCCTCTGAGATCAGTGACTTGAAACCAGACGAATCTGTTATCAGCTTACCGACCTGATCGGTTAGAAGACATGGTTCGTCTGGGACGGGATCCAAACTAATAAGCTCGTTTTAGGGTGCACATGACAAGCGGCGCCCCTCCGACTGCATAACCACACACCCAAATACTAGCACTAACTGTGCTTAATACTGGTCTGTATTTCCTTTCCCATTAAAAATTATTCATCCTTCTATCGAAAAATCATTAAGATGCTGTATGTATACCAATAATAACACAGGGACGAATTTAGTTTCCCAGACTAAATTGTGGGAGTGAAGAAAGAACAAAGGATGAAGGATGGGGTTAACCAATCTCCTTTGGAACCCGCCACGCATTCTACTTCTACGGTACGTCGCGAATGCCTTAGAACTGTAGTTTGCCTAAACAACAACATGAGGTGGCCAGTCGGTGAACATCAACTCAGTGTTTCACCCTCCCCGGACAAGTCTGACACTAGTTCACCGACTAGGAGGGATGAAGGACTTGACTGGCCTAGGTGGGAAACCCGAACCACGAATCTGGAATCGAATACTGTCAGCATCTTTTCCAACTGCGCTTCACGCGCTATAGTCCGTCATATGGGTAACTCTTAAAAATGTTTACATAGTGTGTAATAAATCGCGTCTAAATGAAGCGGTACGAGAAGAATCAAGCAACTGTTATTGCAACATCCTTAACTTTTTTCGAAATTTCCAGCGCTCTGGGTAGAACTGGAAACATGTAACAGTTTGAGGGAAAATTTTAGGAAATGGGAAATATTAGAGTGAGTTGTGCTAACTAAGAGTACACCGAGTGATCAGTGTAGATTAGTGCTAAGCCCATGAGTTTTGACACATTAAGAAGTCAAGGAGCAAAATAAGTGCTAAGACACGGGTTGATATGAATTGAAATTGAATTTTTGGTATTCTGGAACGTCACACCGAACAAGGAAGAGACAGTATGCTAGCCTCGGCTATTTAAACCCATAAATCGGGCCGCCTGGAAACTTCAACTGACGAACACTCGAACTTAACACTAGGCACGCAGCATGAGTGAAGCACATGCTCTCACGACAAGTGCCGACCACCTAACGAGGGCACCTTTGCCATCGAGAGGGCACGCCTTCTGAATTCAATTTGAAACCGTAATTGTTTCACATGCAAATTTCAAAGCAATTCGAAGCGCTCGTCAGCTCTCATCGAACATCCATGTGTGAACGAGGTGAAAAATACAGAACGGCCGTCTGAACTTGGGTATTCGGATCCACAAAGCAAGCACTTTTCATTGTAAACTGCTGAACACTCATATTCTACTAGACACTTTTTAAACCAAAGTGGTTTTATCTAGGAAGAAACAGGTACGTAGAACAGGTAAGCTTTACATAGGGAAGACAAAAACAAACAGCAGAATTCTGAGAATGAAAAGAAAATGAAGATCGAATTGAAAGAGACAAAATGTTCGTTTCGCCACTATATTCAGACAAGCTTTCGTTTTACTGATCTTCGTTGAATTGAATCAATCAAATTGAATCATACTAAATTATCGTGAAATTCTGTCCGAGAAAAAACATTTGAAGAAATAATAAATTTAGAAGTCTTTTGTTTTAAGCAAAACCGTGTCAAAAATCCACCTATTCAAAGTGTCTTTAGAAAAAAGCTACCACACGCACTGTTTGAATAAGCACAAAACTTCTATCATTTTTACTTCAGTAACACTTTTTAAGTTTATTCTAAAATACCCTAACGCAAGCAACTTTGACTGTGCTATAATGAGAGATTACGCCGTGAAATGCAGTATTTCCTAGCGTTTATTGAATGGATAGTGTAAATGCCGCTTCACTGAACGATGGCGGCCTGTTTTTCTGTTATGGTTACTTGTGCCTTTTCTAGACTTATACAATTTTCACGACGAATTGGACACCTTTCAAATCAAACTGGACTCTTTTAAGCTAGCCTTAAGAGTTTTGAAAGCGAGCTCCTTCAAATCAAAATAACGTTCAAGCAGGTACAGACTCAAGGTACAGACTAAAATGGTTAAAATAGTTTTTGTTCAAGGAAAAATCTAAAATAAACTTTCTTTGAAGTCGTTTAGCTTGCCTGTCTCAATAAGTGTAACCACCTTATAAATATTCTATTTCTAGAATAAATAATAAATTAAAAATTTATTTTAAAACAACAAAAACGCAAGCATATTTCGCATTAAATGATTAGAGCGTCATGCACTCAAAAAGTTTGCCTCAACTTTTATTTGATTGGTAGTGCAAATTCCACGTACATGAACCACCAAAGTGAAGATATGTACGTTCTTTATAGTTGTTTTTGTTGTATCGTTAACAGGTGTCAAACTTTCCGTGCAAACAAAAATTTTGTTATCAATCGAATAAAAATTGCAATGTCTTGGAGAGCATGGCACATTCTCTTTTTTTTTGGCACTAAAAATGCCCACCTTCCTGTTTTTTAAAACAAGCTTTGAACCATCTCACTTCGTTCACTTGTTGTGTAGGTGAATCAAAGATTCAAAAAAGTTATACTATAATTTTCCTTGAACAACAAGTTATTCTGACCCTTTTGGAGAGTCTCTAGTTCAATGTGGAAAAAGCTTATTTTGATTTGGAAGAGTTCGCTTCGGTTTCAAAAAATTTATGCTAGCTTAAAAAAGTGCTCAGTTTGATCTGAAAATGTCCAATTTGACGTGAAAAGTGCCCCATTTGATTTGAAAAGTGTATTCGACGTGAAAATGGTATATATTCATGCAAGCACCATTCAGAGTGCACGACGCAGTTTCTCCACATAACGCACCAGCGAACTCCTTGGCTGGCAGCTGGTAGTTTTAGCTTCTGAGTCCCAAAGCCGGGACAAAAAATGATTCCAAATGATTGTGAGCCACTGGAATTGGTTTAGTGACAACTTATCCTTTGTTGACAATTGGATTGTGACAGACACCATGAGTGCTGCTCTTGTTTCAAGATGACTAAAGATCTAGAGCACTATTCGTTCGTGACCTTGCTTGCCACCCGGAGAGAGGAAGAAAAAGAAAACAGTCGGGATCTCATGCGAATGGAGAAAACATGACAAACATCTTAATTACGAAGGGTCAGGCTTGCTGTGTTGTATGGTACTACTGTGGTGCTTCTCGTTCCGTCATTCCGTCACTTCGCAAACAACAAGACTCGTGACCCGCGGTAGAAAATCTTCTCAGTCTCTTCAGTGCTCACCTATTTCTTAAGTTCACAATAATTTTGAATCACTACTAAGTCCATTTCTGGTGCTCATTTCATACATTTTTCATTTCTTCACTTTCATTTTTGGTGGCTAATCGTTTCTGCTACACTACTACGTCTGCTTATAGCCTTTTCGATGATGCACTAATTCAAATATGGCATTGGCGCAGAAGTATTGAAACATCGAAATCACCGTCATCCTTATCTCATCATCCTTACTAGAATGGGCGCATGTAGCGCAGTTGTGCCAGCTGTAGCGCGCGCTCGATACCAGGTTCCTGGTTCGTTGTTCTGTGATTTTCTGCATAAGGGAAGCACAGCGTAGAGCCCCACTTTTAAATCTGAACGCAGATTTTCAAACAGGAACGTGATGACGAACGATTAGGCAAGCGTAAATTGGTACACATACGCACTGCGGTTTTGATTAAAATCGTCAGAGCCCCTTGACAGAAGCGAGATGCATAAGAGAAGATTTCTCTTGTTGCTTTCCCTTTTACGGAATTTGAGAATCTTGCAAACCATTGAAATTATCTCGCATTAGACTCAGTGACAGGTATTTAACGGAGAAGATTATAAAACAAGCAATCTCGGAACTACTGTAACATCCTTTCGGGGATAGGTCTGCCACCAGATTCCTACTTCGTTTATTTATTTTTTGACTCGTAGAACATTCAGGACCAGACGACGAATGAACACGATGTCGCAGTTACATTTAGCGCATTCTTCTGCACGCTACAGATCTTGGCCTTACTAGGGAAGGGTTTCGAGCTCCCATGGAACTTCAAGTTGAGACCAGGATCATTAGAAAGAGCTCGGAATGCTGTTTACGAATATTGGTGTCAAAATCGCGAAATGAAACTCCTGAGCGAGTTATGGTCTGCCGAAATCGAGGGCCTCACCACAGGTTGGCTGTACGACGCACCGGGCGCGAGAGTGGTGAGTCAGCGGAGCTTCGTAGGAGGTGCCTGCCAGCTGCGGCAGTGGCGTAGGGGTAGCGCTCACGCTCGTCGTGTGCGACGTCGTTGGTTCGGTTCCCGTTACTGCAGCCTTTTTTTGCAAATCATAATTTAACTTCGCAATGACCTTTTGTTCTGAATTATGAGACGTGTCTGATTAAATAGCCGGGAAAACTACCATACACGTTTGTAAAAATGCTTTGAGACAAAAACTGCTATGGTGACATTTTTATTTACTGTGGCACCCCAAAATCCTGCGAGAAGAATGAACGCCACCTTTGCTGGTGAAAAGGACATAGTGAGTGAAGAAAAAGCAGTAGATCAACAACATTTTCTTCTTCCTCATCATACATTCTACTCGCCTTTTTACTTCACACATCTTTTGCTTTGTTCCATGAATGCCAAGGTTGTTAGAAACACCTCTAGTTATTCAATATATGATTTGGACTCTATTTGTGCAAAATATTGAATAAAAATGACACCATAGCAATTTTTTGCCTTAAAGTATTTTTACAAACGTGTATGGTAGTTTTCTGGGCTATTTAATCAGACATGTGTCATAATTCAAAGCAAAAGGTCATTTCGAAGATAAATTATGATTTGCAAAAAACCGACAGCAACGGGGACCAAACCAACGACGTCGCACGCGACGAGCGTCACACTACCCCTACGCCACCGCCGCAGCTGGCAGGCACTTCCTACGAAGCTCCGCTGACTCACCACTCTCGCGCCCGGTGCGTCGTACAGCCAACCTGTGGTGAGGCCCTCGATTTCGGCAGACCATAACTCGCTCAGGAGTTTCATTTCGCGATTTTGACACCTAGATTCGTAATCAGCATTCCGAGCTCTTTCTAATAATCCTGGTCTCAACTTGAAGCTCCATGGGAGGTCGAAACCCTTTCCTTGTTAGAGAACGAGGTTGGTTTACACTAGAGCAGCCAGTGCGGCGGCGTTGCTACAGAAGTGTGCGGGGGCCCTTAGCTACATGCTACGTTTTTCTCAATTTCAGTTCCAGTTGGCTTTCGTATTAATCCGCGTAATCCTAAGAATTGCTCCACCGAAGAACTCCAAGAAAATTTCGGAGGAATTAAATAAACGATCAGCAAGCTTGCGTTTACCTGGCGTGGCTCGGTGTGACGAAGAGAATTAGGCATATTCAGCTTCGCACAAAGCGTTGCTAAGAGTTGTTCATACGGGTTGACAGCCAGTGCCTGTTGGCAAACTCTGACAACTACTCCACCTCCAAGGTAGAGATTTTTAAAATTGAAAATTGACCCACCCAATGTTGTGTGGGGTCCATCATACTTACGTATGGTCCATCATACTTGCAAGTGAAGCATTAGGCCGGGAACAGAGTCTTGCGGCACCGCACCGCGATCTCGTCCAGAATGCCGGGACCGCGATATCGTCCACAGTGCCTCATGCCGCGACGTGCCGCAAGTGTAGCCGCAGTTCTCGGCGGCATTCAAACACTGCCGCGCCGTCCAGCAACAAGAACGTCATGGTGCACTATCGTTCGCACACCCATACAGTACTAACAAGAGGAGGGTCTGAAGTGTATGTCTGAACGAGGAGAGCGAGTCATATAGGGAGAATCCTCACCCCTCAATTAGTATAAAAGTTTGTTTATTTTTTGCCAAGTCGTTAAACCCAAGGAGTAGTGGGTGATTGAAGTCACAATGGAATACGGCTCATCTCGAGTTTGGGGGTCTTGTACGCCGACGATGCCTCTGCCGGCAAGTGGCTCGGAGCGCAGTGGAGATGGGGTTCCTTCATGCGAGGAAGGTCGGGGGTTCGGTTCTCATACGCTGCTACATTTTTGCATTTCGACTGACTGGTTGAGATTTGGGGGTTTCTGACGTCTATACCATTTTCAGACGTTTTCTGCGCATTTTCTAGCTGAACGCTGTGGAGAGTACCTTCCTTGAGACTTGTTTATAACTGACCAAGTTTTTAACCACAACGTCTTCGTCAACTTCAAGTTGACGTGCTTCGAAGTCCTTTAATAGGCTGGCCGTCGGTCCGGTCAGCTTGATTTCTTCCCTCGAAGGTTCCATGTCTAAAGGTGGGCCACACTTCAGCGTGAGCAGGTGGTCGAACATCTTCAGACATTGTTGGTGTTAGGTTTTAGAAAATCTTCAGCAGACCTCTGATTTCCAGGTGACAGGCAAAGATGAGGGAAAGAGTGTATCGGTGCGGTTTAGGTTAATTTACAATTTACATCCACAGACCGTGTTTCTCACTTGAACCACCTCCGACGTGACATCGTGGTCTCTTTTGAAAATCCGAGCAGGATGGCTTTTCCCGAGGTCATTGATCCATGTATGGAAACAGAGTGTGAGGAGCCTGTAGCCTTTATACGTTGCCCGTATTGTCCCCAGTGGTGCTTCATGCACTTTGTAGCTGTGTATCACTGATGTTGAACATTTATACATCATCATGTTGAATACCACAGCATTCTGCTGGAAAATTAAGCATAAAAACGCGTGAAAATAGTATAGACGGCACAATCCCCAAATCTCTACCAGCTAGTTGAAATGCAAAAATGCTGCAGCGCACAAGAACCAAACCACCAACCTTCCTCGCATGAAGCAACGTCACTTCCACTGCGCTCCGAACCGCTTGCCGGGGTAGACATCGCGGACATACAAGACCCCCAAACTCGTGATGCGCCGTATTCCGTTCTGACTTCAAGCACCCCTTACTCTTTGGGTTTAACGACTTGGCAAAAAATAAACACATCCTCATATTAATTGAGGGGTGAGGATTCTCCCTATATGACTCGCTCACACCGTTCACACATACACTTCAGACCCTTCCCTTGAAAGTGGGCACTGTCCGGAATATGTTCCAATCAGCTGCCCCGGCGTGCTCAAACAGCGAGTTCAAGTCCTCATCTAGGGAAATCGCATCTCGCATTGCCCTATACAACGGGTATTTTGCCCACAACATGCCCAAAGGCCGTCAACCACGGGCACAAATGCATGGTCAAATCGCCTTCACGGTACCTTTTTACCTCGGACGCTCTCAGTCCGGCTAATCTCAAGGAGCAACTGGTGATGAACCGTCTTTATGACTGCGCATGTGAAACGCCCTCCTGCGTGGTCTGCCCATTCAGCAGGGAAGGCGACTTAGGGTTTCAGGAACAGTATACCTCATAACTTGCATTGAATGCGAGGAGGAATACATTGGTGACACGGCCAGATCACTTGGGGTAAGGGAGAAGGAGCATGTGGATGGGCTCAACAGGTGCAAAGTCGCCACACCCTTGTGGGAGCACAGGCTGCGAAGTCATAGTGGCGCAGTGATTGGAGTGGCGGTGACGACCCTGGCTCGCCAGGTCGACATCGCAGCGCACAAGGCGTTGGAGGCGCTCAATAGGAAGGAGGAACGGGTGGCCGTAAACCAGAAGTTGGATCCATTTGCCAACCTCTGTGGCTTCACCCCTCAGGGCGCCAGCCAGAAAGTCGCTGAGGGGCTGACCCGAAGGGAGGGGTCATTCATCATTCACCCACACTTGTTTCCATCCGAAGAGTGACACAACAGCCTTTCGGCTGTTTACAGAACTTCAGTTGGGCTGCCTTCCTCACAGTTCGTCTCTTTCTCCCTTTGGCTTCTGACGTGGCTGAAACGTGAAATGACTGTTGAACGGGTAATTTCTCTAACTCCGCTTGTCTCTACCAGGTTCTGAAGAAGACGCAGAAACGTAAGCCGAGTAAAGGTTCGAAATCAATTTTGGCACGACAGCTCGACGACTACTTTTCATACTGTTCAACCAAACATCCTTCCAACAAACAACTACTTAAAGGATAGGATAAAGGATAAGGGACGGCGTTACTCAATCCCTTTTGGGATGCGCCACGCATTCTACTTCTACGGGATGTCGTGGAGGCGATTTGAGTGCGTATTTGGCCATACAATGAATTGCGGTGGCCAGTCGAGGAACACGTCAGCGCTTTATCCCTCCCAGACAAGTCTGGTACCAATTCACCGACCTCGGAGGGATGGAAGGCTTAGTTGGCCTGGGCGGGAAATCCGAACCAACAATCTGGTATCGGGTGCACGCGACAGCCGGCGCCTCCTCCGGCTGCTTTCATCATAGTGTTTTTATACTTATGATACGCACAGCATTAGTAGTGCAAAGACTCAATTTCCCTCGGATTTTACTTTGAATTGATTGATTGATTGATTGATTTTGATTTTGACTTGAACTCGTCATTTCTTAAGCTGCCGTTTTCTACAGGGTGCACCAAAATACCTGGATAAGGTTTTTAAAATCATAATTATAAAGCAACCAACAGTTCGAGAAGACAACAACTAAGTTACAATAATAGAAACATTAAGGTAGATCGTGTTCAAGTGGTTGCGTAGTGGTCTCCCTTGGAGTGGATGCACACAGGGCCAAACACTTCGCAAGGTTTGGGGCGATGGGCCGCTGGTCATCAGGAAACAATCGTTCCCACTCCAGGCGTTAGGACTCCTTCAGGGACTGGAGACTGCGGTGGCGCTTGACGGCAACCCTAGTCTTGAAAATGCCCGCACACTATAGTCCATCGGATTCAAATCCGGAGAATACGGCGGCCATTCCGAAGGCGTGATGGAATCGGGAAATTGGCCTTGCACCACGCCTGCGTACTCTTCGCCCTATGTTCGGGTGCAGAGTCCTGTTGGAACGTCCAATGGGCATCACCGAAGTGCTACTGGACCCAAGGAAGAACTTCGGACTCGAGAATGTCTCGCTGATGCACATCTTTTTCGATTTTCACTCCTTTATCCACGAAAACCAGAGGGGTCCCGCCAGAGGGATGATTCCGCCGCAAACCATGGCCGATTGTGGGTTCTGGCGGTGTACGACGATAGCAGAGTTGCTTGGAGCCTCTGTAGACCAGATCGGATATATCCTAGTCCGGGAGGGTCACATAACTAAAGAGTATGTAAAAAATCGACTTGGGACTTAGCGAGCGACTCCTACAGAGCACGGTAGAACCTAAACCAGAAGAATTCACGAGCAAACAAAAAACGAAGAAAAATAAATGTTTTCGCCGCGGCTGTAGGCGGGTGAAGTTACATAGGTGCCCTCCTCACCATGTTAGATCCTGGTTATATGTAACATGTCAAGCGGTGGTCAGCACGCGGCATGACTCCATTGCATCGCTCTTTGCGCGCCGATACGGTTGTCAAACCGCGGCGATTTTATTTTTTATTTATTTATCCGTTCGTTTTTTCTTTCGTTTTAGGTTCTATCGTGCTCCGTAGGAGTCGCTCGGTAAGTCCCAAGTCGATTTTTTACATACTTTTTAGTTATGTGTCCCCCGAACTAGGATAGATCCGACCAGATCTTATCATTTTGGCGATTGTGCGCCTGCTCCACGATGAACAGCTTCGCATCTTTGTACAGAATCTGTTCCCAGCCACGATCTGCGGCCCATCGCCCCCAAACTTCGCGAAACGTTTGGCCCTATGCATCCGCTCCAAGGGAGGCCACTTCGAAACCACTTTAAGATGGTGTACCTTAATGTTTGTGTTGTTGTAAATTAGTCATAGTTTTTTCGAATTCTTGGTTGTTTTATAATTAAAGGATAAAGGATAAAGGACGGAGTTACTCAATCCCTTCTGGGATGTGCCAGCGCATTCTACTTCTACGGGATGTCGTGGAGGCGACATGAATGCGTATTTGGCCATACAATGACTTGCGGTGGCCAGCCGATGAACAAGTCAGCGCTCTATCCTTCCCAGACAAGTCTGGTACCAATTCACCGACCCCGGAGGGATGGAAGGCTTGGTTGGACTGGGCGGGAAATCTGAACCAGGAACCTGGTATCGGGTGCACGCGACAGTCGCGCCTCCTCCGACTGCACTACACGCGCCCATCAGTTTTATGTTATGTTATGTTTTATAATTATGACAAAAAAATCTTGTCCACGTTATTTTGGTGCATCCTGTAATATAATCTTATGTGCACAAAGACTACGCCAGAACAACTAGCTAAAAACTAAGCATCATAATGGGGACAGATCATAGCTTGGTACGTATATTCTTTTAAAAAAGGAAGAAAGTAAAACAAAGAATGAATCAATATGATTACAGGAAAACACCGAAATCAGCTCTGAATAAGCCGTTGGTTGTGAACAAATCAGCACCACAACTAACGATTTCACGGCAAATTGGACAAGCAACGCTGCTGCGATAGACTTGACACAGAGCTCAGACGACTGAGACGACAACAATCATATGACTTATCAGGAAGTCCTTAAGTAGTAGTGGTACTGATTGTCTGTGACAGTGTCCTTTATAGCACTAAATATGACTTGGCGCATAAATTGAAATTAAGCACATTCAATTTCCTGATTATTTTTCGTACCCTTTCAACCTAAGCTACCTATGCACCTTTATTGGCTATACGGACATTGAATAAAATGTTGTCCAATCTTAAACTCCTTGGACTAAATTCGTTGGTGTAAAACCTCCTTGCAGTTAAATTAAGTCGCCTAGGCTCACAACAGACGGTTCAGGCGAACCAAAAGAACGCAAAACGAGAACAATCTGTAAGCAAACATCCAGCAGGCCATCTCGTTCGACAACGTCAAATAGTGCATTTCAACGGTAAAAAAGGTCTCATTGCAGAGCTGATGAGATTGTTCAGAGCCTAAATAGCCTACTAAGCCTGCTGTGATTGTTGCTGCTAGCAATAACATAGGACATATGAGTTGAATCATCAGCAAATAGAAGCAGACAGACCAGACAGTCTGCTAGACGAAGGGTTCCGGTTGGATGAAGGGCACATGACTAAATAAGGGAATGGAGAGTTATTAGGGGTGCAAGAATCTGCATCATTTCTATAAGCCGGTAAGGAATGTCAAAGGGCTACTCTGGCGTAGATGCGGATGAGAGTGATAGTATTTATACTTGTGCTTTTCCAAAAATTTTCGAATGAACGAATAATCGAATAACCACATTTTTTCGGTTATTCGAATTTCCGAATAATCGAATAGCCCCATTTTTCGAAAATTCGAATGAACGAATAATCGAATAACCCCAATTTTCAGTTATTCGAATTTCCGAATAATCGAATAACCCCATTTTTCGCTTATTCGAATTTCCGAATAATCGAATAACCCCATTTTTCGTTTATTCGAATTTCCGAATAATCGAATAACCCTGTTTTTCGGTTATTCGAATTTCCGAATAATCGAATAACCCAATTTTTCAGTTATTCGAACGAACGAATAATCGAATATCCGAATAAATCGAATAATCGAATAAACTTCACACATAATAAGGACAGTGAGATTTTTCCTTTAACTAAGACGTCGTCCAACGTGGGTGAGTGTTCAACAGACATGCCGAAAACGTCGTCCAAAGTTGGTCGGAGTTCAGCTGACGTGCCGAAGACGTCGTCCAACGTGCTTGGCAATTTGGAAGAGTAAGGGAGACCCGTAAAGGAGGAACCACTAACCGCGGAATGCCTTCAGCTTCCCATGGAACTTCGGACATACCTACGTCTTGTGAAAGAGATCGAAACGCGGATTACAAATATTTATACCAAATTTGCCAAACGGATTTCATAAGCAAGCACTAGCTGCCCAAAGTCTGCGGAATGTGTGCCGCATGCGTTGATGCAGCGTGGACGCAGTGTTGCGCAATCAGCATTGTCGTTAGCGGCCTGGCCACCCTAGGCGGCGGCGCAGCGGAAGTGTTCTCGCTTCACAGAGAGTGGTCATGGGTTCAATTCCCGCACACACCGTTGTTATTGCGTTTTGCGATTTATCGTCAGTGGGAGCTTTTATCGCCATTTCCAACGCATTTTTGAACAAAAGCATGGCAACAAATGTCATTTACGTTCTTCGAGCTCCTTGTAAGTGGAAAGGTGAGCATTTTTGATTTCCCCATTAAGCAAGCCAAAAACCGTATTCACTCGGCGCGCGGGAAAAATACGCGTGTCGTGAAAGAGTTAACCTGCCATAAGAAACCGGAAATTCAGAAACCGATGTCAGATTCGTGATGAGCAACCCATTTCGTAGCGAAGTATGAATAACTATTTTTTCGACCTCGGTAGCACAGTGCATGGGCCCTTTTTATTTTCAAACAGCCAAGCTGTTTCAAGATGAAGAGGTGTTGTAGACAAATTATATTCTTTACACGAATGGAATCAAAAATGTATTAACCAACTGGTAAGTATAGCTAATGATGCAACAACCTTCTTGAGTAATGACGGAGAAATGCAAAAAAAACGTGTGCTTTATAGCGAGTGAAAGGTTTTGATCGAGAGGTCAATATCGATCGATATTGTTGATTGTAGCTTGAAAGTGAAGTTTCTTTGTTTGTACGTCAATGACAGTTAGGCAGCCCGTCCCTGCCGTAGCCGTCCCGTGTGGAAAATTTTTCTATTCAACTTAGCATTATTAGATTGGTGCAAAAGAAATGCAGGTTTTCTGTCTTATTGGTTTTAACACTATTTTTCAATAAACTAACCATAAGACTTTTCAAAAGGTGTTATACATTGTTGGAAAGCTCATTATATGCGATTTCTATGAATGTATATGGAATTTAATTCAAAGCGCTTGTTTAAAAAGATAATTTGGTTTTTATTCTCAGATGTCTAAACGCGATTTTCGTCAAATTTACTTCTGCGAGTTGAAACTTGGCCGGACTTTCGCTTAGACCGCTCAAAATATAAACGAAGTATGGGACCAGGGAAGGATCAACGAATGCACAGTACGAAATGGTTCCAAAAGTTTCGTGCCGGCAACACCAGCCTCGAAGACGAACCACATGAGAGCCGTTGATAATGATCCATAGAAGGCATCAGTCGAAGCTGATCCGCGCAAACCACGAGATATTGCCGAGGATCCCGACGTCGACCGCACTACAGTTGTTCGCCATTTGAAGCAAACTGGGAAGACCAAGAAACTAAATTGACCGAAAGTCAGAGAAATCGTCGTCTTGAGATATCGTCGGCCCATCTTTTGCCCAATGCCAACGATCCGTTTCTCGAACGGATTGTGACTTCCGATGAGAGATGAATACTTTATGATAACAGGCGCGTTTATGATAACAGGCGCGTTTGCCTAGTGGCTGAATCAAAAAGAAGTTCCCCCGAAATCAGCCAAAGCCGGAAAATTTTACGAAAATCATTTGGACATCTAAAAATAAAAACCAAATTATTTTTAAACAACCGACTTAAATCAAGTTCCATATATTATGTTGTTCGGAAAGTTCTCAGCGTTTTGTGTTACTACTGTTTGTTCTCGTTACTGTTTGTTCCTCATCGTCTATTATTAAGTAAAAATTCAACTTGCATTGCGCATTAATGCTACATATTTTCTGTACAGAATTTTTCGCTCTATCTGGCTAAATAAATTATGTTTCAACGTTTTATTACAATTTTGTTCTTGAAGGGCTTTTCGAAGGATGTCGAAGGAGTAATTCCGAAAGATATTTAATTTTAACTTCAAATTGGGACAATCCGCAGCCGAAACAGCCCGACAAATCAACCAAGTGTGGGGGCCTAATAGTTCTGGAGAAAGCACTGTATGCCACTGGTTCAGTAAATCTTGGACCGGAGATTTCAGCCTCGAAGATGCTTTGAAACGCCTTGGGAAGGTGAAAAAGCTCGAAAAGTGGATGCCCCATGAGTTGAGTGAGCGGCAAAAATAGTCACGTTTCGACGTTTGTTCTTCTCTACTTTTACGCAACAAAACTGACCCGTTTCAGGATCGAATCATCACTTGTGATAAAAAGTGGTTTCTGTATGATAACAGGAAACGTTCCGGGCAGTGGTTGGACTCCGATGTATCCCATAGACATTTTCCAAAGGCGAGCCTCCAACAAAGAAAGGTGATGGTGACTGTGTGGTGGTCGGCGGCTAGTGTGCTCCATTACAACTTTTTGGCAATAGGCCAAGCGATCACGGCAGACACCAGCTGGAAGGAAATCGACGAAATGCACAGAAAACTGCGTTAACTTCAGTCAGAATTGGTCAACAGAAGAGGCCCGATTCTTTGGCACGATAACGCCCGCCCACACGTTTCACAAATCGCTACTCGAAAATTGAACGAATTAAGGGTTGAAGTTCTGCCTCACCCGCCATATTCTCCAGACCTCTCACCAACGGACTACCACCCTTTCAAACACTTTCAGAACTTTCTCGCTGTAAAACCTTCACCAATCAGGATCAAGCCAAAACAGCTTTCATGGATTTTCTCGAATCTCATCACAAAAATCTCAATCTCACCACATAATTTTTCGCTGATGGAATAAGTCGACTGTTGGCCCGTTGGTAACAGTGTGCTGATTCGACTAAACCCGATAAGATTTGAGAAAGTTATGGTAGTTCACTCAAAACGCTGAGAGCTTTCCGGACAGCCTAATACATACTTAGAAAGCGCATGTAATAACCTTTCCAACAATGTACAATACCTTATGAAATGGTCTTAGTTTGTTGTTAAAAATAATGTTGAAACAAGGAAAACAAAAAAACCTACATCACTTTTTCACCAACCTAATAGAAGCGCTGGGAACGATCGGTTCCGACAAAAAGACATTTTGTCGTAGGATCAAAATCGATCAGAAGCTCAATACCTATAGAGAATTTCAATTTTTGCCCGAGGTCCACTGTTCGAGGATGGGGAGTGGAGCTGCCTGCAGTTAATTTGGGGCTAGAGTGAAGTGGAGGACCGTGCTTTGGGGCATCAAGTGGGTCGTCGAATGACCTTGGGGACGAAGGCACTGATCAGAAGAAGATTCGACATCACTGAACCTTCTGGAGATGTCGATATTAAGTGTAGTGGTGGGGGGTGGAGGGCTGGATGGCTTCATACTGGCTTCATAAAACTACTCACCTGATCAAGGTTGGAACACAATAAAGGATAAGGATAAAGGACGGCGGTACTCAATCCCTTTGGGATGCGCCAAGCATTCTACTTCTACGGGATATCGTGGAGGCGATTTGAATGCGTATCTGGCCATACATGACTTGCCGTGGCCAGCCGATGAACAAGTGTGCGCTCTCTCCTTCCCAGATAAGTCTGGTACCAATTCACTGACCCGGAAAGATGGAAGGCTTGGTTGGCCTGGGCGGGAAATCCAAACCAGGAACCTGATATCGGGTGCACGCGACAGCCGGCACCTCCTCCGGCTGCGCTACACGCACCCAGTAAGGGTAGCACAATAGGGTTCTCAAATATTGCCATCTGTACTGCTAGGGAGTGAAGAAGGCTGAGTTGGTATAGCAAGCAGCTTGAATTGATTGTTCTTGGCTTAGTGATACTGCAGCATCAACAGCAAATGCGTGACTGAGCACTTGTACTATGTACTAGCACTGAACTAGAACTTGTACTACACCTGCACTACGGCACCGCTGTGTTTAGTCTTAATGCAAAAGAGAAGTAGCTAGAATTGAATTGGTGCGGATCAGCTTCACTGGGAAATTTTGGATAGGAGTTCACGGATATATTACAATTACAACAGCATACCACGACACTTTTGACATTGCCCAGGAAGATGATCCTTAACTAACGTGCTCTTGCGTATCGTATAATAGAAAAAAATATGATCTAGTCATGATTCACAAGTTGATAAATGGTATGGTGCCCTCTAGTTTATTCGGTCTCTTCTTCTCCTACAAGAGGTGCTCAATGGAAAATTCAACTTCCCAGAGCAAAAGCAAGGTAAGATCCGCATTTTTCACATATGGAGCAGGGGTTGAATTTTTGAAGCCTTTAAAGGAAAACAATATACCAAACACCCAAAGGCAATTTGAAAGACTGGTTGACGGGTATCACCAGAAAACTTTGTAGTTTGATGTTGTTTTTGAGGTATTGCGTTATTGTGCAAGCCACAAGTCACTTATTTAGTCACCTGTTATCTTGTGTTTGAATCATATGTGAACTTATATATATATATATACAGGGTGGCCCATAAGTCCTGCAACAAAATTAGGAGACCTTATTGGTTGTCTTTTTCCAATTGCAAAACAACCGCATACCAACAGTTATGTAGGATATACTTAGTGCTATACTTCTGGAAATTATCATGGTTGTAGCTGCTCTTATTACAAATTAATGCGCTCTCACGTAAAACTACCGAAAATTCTTCTCTGGCCCGTGGTGGGGCGCTCCCATTCCGATGTGACTAAATTTCGGAAGATTGGTTGTTGAACATACGGTATAATGGTACTGTGTAGGAAAGCTCAGAGGCTTCTCAAGAGTGAACAATGGATGAACGAATCTGAACTACAACAGAAGAACGCTATTAATTTTCTGATCATACACGGTGCAGCAACCAGCTGGAACAAATGCAACATTCAGCCGTGTGCGTAATCTATTACTAAGCAGTATGCAGTTTCTAGGAAACTACAAGGAAAGCTCTACAAGCCCACAAGTGAGACGAAGACTCAGCTATGAGGAGAAGAGAGTAGAAGGAAAAATTTGTAAGCGCAGTTGGAGCGCGTCGTTTGAAATGGGTATTCAGCCTCTAGGGCGCGTGTAGCGCAGTCGGAGGAGGCGCGACTGTCGTGTGCACCCGATACCAGGTTCCTGGTTCGGATTTCTCGCCCAGGCCAACCAAGCCTTCCATCCCTCCGGGGTCGGTGAATTGGTACCAGACTTGTCTGGGAAGGATAGAGCGCTGACTTGTTCATCGGCTGGCCACCGCAAGTCATTGTATGGCCAAATACGCATTCATGTCGCCTCCACGACATCCCGTAGAAGTAGAATGCGCTGGCGCATCCCAGAAGGGATTGATTAACGCCGTACTTTATCCTTTATCCTTTATTCAGCCTCTGCCTCATTTGATGAAAAATTTCTCAAAGTTGAGCGATCAGAACGGTCAAAATAATAGTGCGTTTAATGCTACCTTTGCGGGAACCTGATGATATAAAAACAACGGCCACGCATGGCAGGTTTTTGTCATCCACGATTTTCCAAAATGTCTCCCCACACTCCATAGGTTTTTGTGTAAAAATAGTGAAAATCAATAAAAATGTTCGTTTGATAGGAACGAAAACTTAACACCATATATTAGAGACTCAATCGCGCTGTTTAAAGGCAAAATGCACATTCTGGTAAAGCGATTCCTGTAACAGCAAAAGAAAAGGACGTGGTAGCGGTTCTCAGTCCATCTGCAAAATATTGCACCTGCGAAAGACTAGCTGTGAAATTCCTAAATCTTTAGATTTTCAATCTTTATTTATTAACCATCTTAAATAAAATGTCGTGCTCTATAAAGCCTGGAAAACTATTGTTCAATATCTTCTTTGGAACGAATAAGAAGTAAAACTCCGTAAGAGGGGCTACGACGTGAGCTGCAAAGCAACCCACACGATCTGAAGGTTCTTATCAATCCAGGAGTGGTCCCTTATGAACAATACCGCTCCACCATAATCTACAAACAATGGGTAAACAAGGTTTAAAAGTGGTTCAAATTTGGTGCATTCTTAGCCTTTTTATACGCCTATGTTTTTGTTGCAGGACTTATGGGCCACCCTGTATATACCCCCTAACTTATATATATACCCCTATACTTACACCCGCGTATAAAAATAAATAAATAAATAAATATTTGAATGCGTTTTCGGGCACTAGTGTATGGGGCGGTTTCTGCGTCTCCTACCAGCGCGCGCTCTTTCGCAAGGCCTAGGGCGATTTGAACTTAATATAATTGGATTATAAAGCATTTCCGCAAAAAACGACTATGATATTCGTTCTTCCCATGGCAGATTACCCCTAGTAGACCTATTTTGAACAAGATCTAGTGCGGTACACTAAATACACTAGTACTCGTTTTCGTAACGGCGAGATCCTCGACGGTGTGCTATCGAAAACAGTCGTCACCGGAATGAACGTCGCTTACAAAGATCATCATTATGTCACATTCGAAACAAGCAAGTATTCGAAATTCGAATATTATTCGAATTTTCGACCCTCGAATAATCGAATTCGAGTAATTATTCGAATTTTCGACCCTCGAATAATCGAATTCGAATAATTATTCGAATTTTCGAACCTCGAATAATCGAATTCGAATAATTATTCGAATTGGCGAAACTCGA
>OX375870.1:14316312-14532312 GCA_947359475.1 Heligmosomoides polygyrus bakeri
GCGTATTCATAGCGGTGAGAGCTGATCCTCAGCAACGCCGCCGCTAAATCACATTTCATTCATTTGGTGGAATAGTTGGCTGGCATGACGATGTCGAAAAAATAAAAATAACCGCTGTGGCCTAGCTTGGTTCGGAGTTCTACTACAAACAGGAGAAAATTACGTCAGAAGACAGAAGATGGTCAACTGCTAAGGAACTGTACTGCTGGAATAAAAGATATATGTCGCCAATGTGGGCTGGAAGTGGAAGCGGGAAAGTACCTGCCAATCAGAGCACTGACAGTTCACGTTCCCTCTGGTTATCGATCTGTGCTGGCCATCAGCTGTTTGGTCCTGGGGAGGTGGTTTAGACTCGGCAAACGAAGGTGCTTCGGGATGCGGCCCATCTAAGATACCCGTGTCAAAATTGGTTAAGGCCCTGCAACATCGGGCGGGTCCGTGCTCTGATTGGCTGGTGCGATCCAGCCCTCCCATGCTGGTTACATTGTCGACTTTTACTTATTCTGGTGCTGAAATCGGCTCCATTAAGCTTGAACTGAAGCCGAAAAAGGTCATCTAAATCCATTTTAATATATTAATAGTTTATTGACCCACGACTTCTCTATCTGAGGGTACCTTACTAGCCTCTCGGCTGTTTCCATCAGGTCAGTCGGATTGTCATACTCCCCTTTCGTCTTGTTCTACCAATGATTTTTGAGCAATTCTCCTAACTCCTTTTGTCATTCTCAGGCTCTGAAGAAGGCGGATACGCCGAGTAAAAAATTGTACCAATCTTGGATCAACAGCTTTACGAGATCCTACAGCACATTCTAATATACTTGTCAGTCGAGCGCTGAACTTGTGCCGAACTACATAGCAGCTATCTCAAGCCTCCACAATTTCGGATGAAAGCAAAATGTTTGGCGAAATCAAGCAGTTGCTCTCAAAAATTCAGCGCTTCATTATTTCGGACGAAACCGCTCAGGTAATCCTAGTATTTACTCAGTCGACCATGACAGATGTGATGTCTTAGCCGGTGATGATATCGCTTTGCAGCGCAAGTCGAGTGCTACCACTTGAGCCAAAAGATCTCAAATTAGAACACGGTGCTATTTCGGGAGGCGAAATCCGATAATCACTTTTTGATATAGAAAGCTTTGGAGAATGCCGTGTGTAATGGTAGTGGAGTAGTCGCATCCCTTTGGTGAAGCAATGTACTTCATAGGAGGCAAAGGGCCAAGTTAAAGAATTCATTGTGGTCACAGACGAACGGCACTAAGTTAGCGTGTGATACTAATAATTGACGTAAGCGCTTCAGTGATCTACAGCTCTTGAATAATGTGACAACTTTTGAGATAAAAGCGAAGATACATTGTAAGGAACGAAACGACAAGCAAATCGTATGCCCAGTGGTAGTGGGTTGGCCAGAAAGATTTGTCAAATTTTTTAACTTTCCGTTACTACGGCACATGTTGCTGCCAAATAAATGATCAAAACTCTCGAAACTATGCACTAATAAGAGCACAATGTTGGACAGTCTATTGAATAAGTCAGTGTATTTATCCCGCCAGAACTGTGGAACTTCTAGAACCAAGGAGGCAGATACTGGAATCGTAACCTTATGGTGTTTTACATCAACTATGGCGGCTTTAGAAAAGATGAATAGTGGCAATCATGACCAGCCAGATCAGTGTATCAGTGGCAGATGCGTGCGAGGGAGAACGGAAAGCCGTTTTTCATCGCAGTGCGCCCCCCAGAATAGGTGAATTACCGGATTCGGCACATATTGCGATACGGAACATCTTGGGCCGTTTTTTCGCTGCAATTGGCTGCCAATTTCCCGAGGTGTTCCAGTACACATTGATATAAAGCGTTTTTCAAGCATGTATCAAACTCTAGGAGAGCATTATTTTCCAGTCTTGGAAGTGACCTCAAAATCTTCTCAGAATGAAGGTTGCGCCTTCGGTGTGTTAGTTGTTTTCTTTTTCATAACATCGAGATGACAATGAGAAAAATTATAAATACTATAAAACCCAAATCACGGCTGTAGTCGTTGAACAGCAAACAAGTGAGTACGGATGAATTTAGTTTTTATATTTTAACCAGACGTCCAGCGGCCTAACGGCCGCCAACCGACTGATTGGGGCACCACCCCAAAACCCCGAGAACAGTACACCCCGTCTACGCCTTCTTACTCGCGTTACAGTGAAAAACTGAATCTAGAGGAAAGCGGGACAGTAGGGCACAATCTTGAAGACTGCTCCTGTGAAGCTTGTCCACCCTCTACCGCACTCACGCCGATTTATTCTCCGAAGTACACATTCTCTACGTGGTGAGGAACAGATTGTGATAATCGTGTACCCCCCCCCCCCCCCGACAATACACAATACCCCCTTACTCACATGGTGCAGCCAGAGAGAGCAAGAAAAATGTAGTGACATGCACACGCTCGCTGTCTTTCAAAGGTCATCTGAAAATCCAACGAATGCTTCGCAATGTTTGATGCACATCTCTTGATCTAGACAACGTTGTATGACGTTCCTGTCACTTGTCCCCCCTTTTTGCTCCCTCTTACTGCCTCCCCTCACCTAAGTGGTACCCTTTATTGGTCCCCTTCACTGGTCCCCACTAATGGTCCCTCCTTTACTGCCCCACCCCCCTTCACAGCTCCCCATTACTGGTCTCACCTTCACTGTTCCCATTTGCTGGTCCCCTCCCCTTCACTGGCCGTCATTACTGGTCCTACCTTCACAGGTCCCCTCTTCACTGGTCCTCCTTTAATGGTTTCCCCTTTACCGGTTCCCCCTTCACAGAACTTCCCCACTTCACTTGTGCCCGTTCGCTTTCCCCCCCCCCCCCTTACTCCGCAGCCCTCATTTTAGTGCTATTCTTTATTGGCACCCTTCAGCGGCTCCCATTAAAGGTTCTACTCTTACTGGTACCTCCCCCCTCCTCTCTTCGCTGGTCCTCCCACCCTTCACAGGACCCCTGCTTACTGATCTCCTCTTTAGTGGTCTCCCAATACATGTGTTCGGAATCCGGACACCCCTTGCGCGACATAGGTGACACCTCTTCTGAACCCAGACACCACTTGCATGACATCGGTGACAACTCTTTTAAACCGAGACACCCCTTGCATAAGATCCGTAGTACCTCTTCTGAGCCCACACACCCCTTGCATGACATCGGTGACATGTCTTGTGACCCCAGACACCCATTACGCGACATCGTTGACACCTCTTCTGAACCCAAACACTCAATGCGCGACATCGCTGACATGCCTTTTGAATCCGAGCGCCTGTTGCACGACGTCGGTGACACATCTTCTAAATCCGAACGCCTGTTGAGCAACGTCGCTGGCATGTCTTTTGAACTCGAACGTCCTTTGCGCGACATCGGTGACACTTCTTCTGACGGTCTCGACGCGGCGTGGATGGCACCTCGTCGGAACACGGACCCCTGCTACTCGACTTCTAGGATGACGGTCTCGACGCGGCGTGGGTGGCACCTCGTCGGAACACGGGCGCCTACTACTCGACTTTTAGGAAAGGCCAGACGGATGAGCAGACGGACGGACGGACAACCGCTAACTCCCTTATATATAGTAGGATATTAAGGAAAATTTATTCCATTTTCTAACTACGCGAAGAGACTTCTTGCATTTAGCTACTTCTAATTCATTCTATAGAAGAATTTTATAGCAATTAGAAAATACTACATTTGGACGTAATATTTTCCACCTTCAAGCTGTGGACAAAAAACTGGCAGTCTTCACTTTAGAGATAACCCTCATATGCTGTATTCTCTGTTGTTACAGGTGAGGAGTCCCACCTCAGTTAGGGAAGAAAAGCGAAGGTAAACGGAGAGCAAGAGGTTTTCTCGAGCAGAGATGATCTAAACACAGCATTTCAAGTGCAGACTCCCAGGTAGCCTGGAAACTGCAGAAGAATTTACGGTAAGTGTTTCTTTCTTTTTATGCAGACTTATTCAAAAATAGAATTCAATGAATTGAAAGACTTCGTCATAGATCCATTCCTTGGCCTTATCGGCAAGCGCTCCGTCTTTATACGTAAAAGAACGAGTTTTTCAACGTGTGGCGCAATTCGCAGGAGGTGCAAATTGTTCAAGTGCAAGTTCCTAAAATCGATTTTAGATTCAGTTCGTGTTTCCGCTGAGCACGGTTCCCAGTCACTATCTGTAAGGCGGTTTAGGATGGTTGGAACGGAACGCTGCGTTTTCCGTTGGCTGAATACCTCAATTAACTGACTAGCCAAATAATTGATAAGAATAAGGACGATGTCAATCAATCTCTCTCGGGATGCGCCACGCACTCTACCTGGGATGTCGTGGAGACAACATGAGTGCCAATGACTTGCGGTGGCCAGCCGATGAGCAAATCAGCACTTTGTCCTTCCCAGGCAAGCCTGGTATCAATACACTGACCCGGAGGCTCAATTGGTTCAGGTGGTAAACCCGAAACAAGAACCTTGGATCAGATGCCCGCATCTTTTGGCTGCGCTACCAAACATATGGCTAGCCGGAAGCGCATTCAAAATACCTTCCAGCAATCCGGTAGGAATACTATAGTAGAATGCACGGCATATCCCAAATCATGCTTGGCCTATGTCGACCGTAGTTCTTGCCCGCTTGTCTGGTTATTAGTAGTCGAATGAGTGCTGTTGCGACCTGACAAGAACTGCCGTAACAACTGGGAACACGACGAGGAGCAAAAGCATCGGTTGTGTAATGGTAACACGTCCGTCCCGGAAGGAGGTGAGATGCGCCTTTACTTCCTGGTTCGAACACGGTTACCCGAAAGCAGGGAAAGTGTAAACCAGCAGGAGAAGCCTAAACCAGCAGATGTTAGTCGCCCAGGTGCCAGGTGCCAACTTGAGGCCAACAGGAATTACAGCTAGCCCAGTCAACCAGCCCAGAATGCTGCCTATTTGACCGGAAGTTCTCTCCTAGGCTCCTCAGGTACACTGGACTGGAATCGTTCTCTGAACCCCGGACCTTCACCGGTGAGTGTATGCTGGCCGGCAAAAAACCGCTCCACTTTAATCGAGTCACGTGCACATTCAAGCGATTCTTCCGGTCGTGCCGAGGGGGTGAAACAGGTGTTCGGTCGTCCTTCATTCTCAGCTTTTCTCACTCGATACACACACTAATCAACAGGCAGCCGCCGCCTGAATCGGCTCAGCGTATCGCCGGGCGATTAATCTGCTCATAAAGGCGCCTATGTTTCGGTCATGAAATCCCGAATGAAACGTTTTCACCGACCATGTGATGTCCGCCGCCTGTTCACTGGAGCAAAGGCTGAGGTAGTTCGGAGGACTTTTGAGAGAGCTACGCATGGAAGGGGCAGTGACAATACTAGTTAGGGTGGGCACTTTAATCCCCTTCGTTTTACGAACACCAAACTGCATGTCGAAACAACAAATCCTCCTGTGCTTTCGGGAGATTCTGAAGAACCATCACTTCCACCTTATCGCGTTGACTACATATAGAGATTTACAACCACAACAAAAACTGCCAGACTAACTCTTAATCTACAAATTGTTCTGGAAAGCACTGTTGCGAATGCACCAGAGCAAACAATTAATTTGAGAAACCGTTGAAACGGAAAGCATGGCGTGACCCAAGCTGTGTACTGAATGCGCAATGCTGGTATGAATCAAGAATCAATGGAACAATACTTCATATGTAGTAATGGAAGAAGAAGAAAATCAGGTCAAGGTAACTCCTCCAGCTTCAGGATACGAGCATGCTAACCTCCTAGTTGTCTTAAGTCAATATTTTTCGAACGGTCAACTCCACCCAAAAATCGATAATGTCGGTCGATACTGATCTGTCGATTGATACTATTCACGCATACCCAGCGGCCATCGCATTCGCGTGATTCCCACTATAAACGTTCAACTTCTCATTCGATCATATCGATTGATACTGCTAATTTTAGGGAGAACTATAGTTCCGCTCTTGATTTTTTTCGAATATTCGAATGGTCTCGAATGCTCACAGATTTTGAATCCTCGAATTGGAACATATTAGAAAACTGCAGTTTTCTGATTATTCGAATTAAATAAATTCGAAAAACACAACTGTTCAAGTAATGGAATTTAAGTACATTCGAAGAACACGATTTTTGAATATACGAATTTGAATATATTCGAAAACTGCAATTTTCCTAAACATTCGAATAATGGCGCGCTTTTGACAAGTCTCGAGTATTGGAGTGGTTTCGAATACTTACGAATTTAGAATATCTGAATTCGAATATATTCAAAACAGCGATTTTTCTGGATATTTGAATTTGAATACATTCCAAAAACGCTATTTTTGAATACTCGGATTCGAAATCCTTCAAAAAACACGATTTTGGAATAAATCGAATTCGAATACTCAAATTTGGACGAAAATCATTCGAATACCTATTCTTATAAATCATTCGAGCGCAACTACAATCCCGACAAGCAAACCTCGGTTGCTGGTAATACTCAACCCAAGGTAGTTGTAGACATCAATTCTTGGCAGCTCGATGATCCGCTGTGATCAAGTCCCAGTCGTATAGTAGTATTATAGTGTCAACCATGCCCTACGACCATCAGTTTCACGTGACTTCCACCTCAAGCGGTCAAATTTGTGTAATGGTCGAAATATCGATGAATATTGATTGCCGATGTTCAGCTATTGTAAAACTGTCTAACGACTATAGTTGTGCTTATTCGACTATTCGAATAATTCCTGGTTTTCGAATACTCGAAACCTCCTGATTTTCGATTCCCGTACGAATTCCAATATTCAAAAACCAGGAAGTTTCAAATTCGGATAACATAATATAATAAAATATTCGAACAATTATTCGAATAGTCGAATAAGCACAACTATACTAACGAACATTGCAATCGGATGAATTGATATTACCGGCTGCTGCCAGCCTAGTAGTGCTGCCATTTTCAGCTGACCAACCCACAAGATCCTTCGGAAAGCATACTCACTCGACTCTCAGCCCGATCGGTCAAATCTCGGCGAAAACCGATAGCGCCGACAGAATTGTCGAAAATACTAATCGATATTGGCCTTCCAATCAAATCCCCCATCCATTTGTCGAATGAGGCCATTCCTTCGTCAGTTCTCTGCGTTTGCACGTTAGTGTCACTCTGACAGGTCACCACCACAGCATACAGCACGAAAAACAAATGGAATGGCGCTTTTCCATATAATGGATTTCAGAAAAAATAATCGTATGGCTAAGTATCGCATGAGGCCGAACGACACGATCTAGACTTTGTCGAAGCATTTTCTCTCCTAAAAAGGCCTATAAGCTTTTCAAAAAAGGAAAACTACATAGAAGTTCAAGTAAAGCAGTGTGACATAAACGCATAGCAAACTCACCAAGGGCCCAAATATCCGTGCTTTTGTTGACCGTCAACACCTCATTAACCACCGTCTCGCACAGCTCCGGAGCATGATAGTTGTTCACGTACTCCAAGTATTTCACCGTCGAGTCAACTTTACGCGTCAAGCCAAAATCGGTGATTTTTACCTGAAAAAAGTAATAGTTGTCAATTTAACAGATATGTAGGTGTTAAGGCAATAAGAGGTAAGTTCATGTGCTCGTTTTCTATTTCAACAAACCAAATGGAATGCACCGGGAACTCTACTGCCGTCACCGGTAAATACTTCGGTAATAGTGGAGAATAACGATAGTGGTCAACTCTGTTATAGAATTCACTGCATTAAAGAGAGATTTAAGTTTATCAGAAACAGAATGGACACTTCATGGATATTGGGCGTTTACTGCTTAACTTTTATGCTGGAATTTGGTTTTGGGTAACTTCTGATAAATATAGGAAGATATGACCAGTAAAATCTTATTTGAACCAAACATACCGACATTTACACATGCTTCTTCACATATTCAAAGAAATCGAGCAACAAAACAAGCACAACCACAAGACTTTTGGTGCTCGACCTTCAAAGAGTATTCGCTTCAGCCTAGTCTCGTTGTTGACATTCGTTGTGCTCTTTTTGGTGCATTTTTATGCCTTTTATTGAAATCTTTTGTTCGCACACATACCTAAATCGTAAAAACAACACCCTAATCGACATAGGATTTGAAATAAATGGCATAGGAGAAACATCAATTCTGAGCAAATTCTTTGTGGAATACGCTACGAAATATACTTCAACGAGGAATACTTGAGGCTATCTGTATGAGCATTTTGTCTACAGAATGAACTGCGATGACTAGCCCATGAACCAGTCAGTGTTCTATTTCTTCCAGAGCGCTTTGTAGCAGTTTACTCACTTTGAAGTGATGGAAGGTTTAGTTCGCATAGGCGACACCTTAACCAATGTTGGGGATAACTGGGTACGTGTTCGCGCACTCTGATGAAGTGCCGGTTGTCGCGTGCACCCGATACCTGGTTCCTCGTTCGGATTTCCCGCCCAGGTCAACCAAGTCTTCCATCCCTCCGGGGTCGATGGATCAGTATCAGACTTGTCTAGGAAGGATAAAGCGCCAATGTGCTCATCGGCTGGTCACCGGAAGTCATTGTATGGCCAAATACGCACTCAACATCGCCTCCACGACATCTCGTAGAAGTTGAATACGTAGCGCATCCCAATAGGATTGAGAAACGCCGTCCTCTATCTTTTGTCCATAACGCACTACTAGATAGAGCGAATGTTCTCTGCTCTAGTGAACACTTTGCGATTGCCCTCTTGAAGAAACAGCAATAAAGAAAGTGTAATACATTAGGTGGGTAACAACGGCTTATACATCGGTGACGAATCAGAATCATATCTCGAGCGCTCGGGTACTCGGAAAATCAGAGAACGAAGCTTTCCAACGATCAGATGACTAGAGCAAACAGAAAGCATGCGCAGAAGGAGCACCGGCGAGCGCGTCAACTCACTCTGGTATAGTCGTTACTGTCGAAGAGCAAAATGTTCTCCGCTTTCAGGTTACGATGCACTAAATTCTCGTTGTGCATGAACTCGATGGCAGACAGCACAGCTCCGAAGACTTTCTTCGTGTTTGCTTCACCGATCCCTGAAAATGGAGTTCTTTTATTGAGAAATGCGCTTGATTATCATATTGAGCGCTTTTCGTCCTCTCATATTCGCACGAATAAGCCTAACCATTATTCTCGAGCAATAAAAGGAAAAGAGACCAGCCTGGTTAAAACCTTTGTCTTTAAGGTATAGGCAAGATGTGAATTGTAGAGTTTTCTATTGACTTTGTAGGTCACGAACGCAACAACGTAACATAATCAGGCGGATAGGGATAGAGGCAGACACTGATTTAACAAGACTTTCGGCAAGCTTTCTTTTAGTGAATCCTTACGCGTTCTGTTGATTGCAGTCACATATCACTAAATCAATAACAATTAATCATTGATTTTATTTGCGAGTCATAAAGCTTAATGTGTACAAGTCGTTGATGCGGTCTCAATGTGAAGCGGAAATGAGCCAGCCAATCATAGCGAGGCAGACCACTGACCGAGCAAACAATAGCCAATCAGGGCACCAACGGTACGTCCCTCTGCTGGGTTGCACGCCCTTCGAAGGGTCTGGTGCGCCATCATGTACGCCAAACTAACGACTAGTACCGCTTGTTTTTACCAACTTGCAGCTGGAAAGTAGTCTTTCTCCAAAAGCCAATATTCAAATAATTTTTTCAATAACCACTAAATTTATTAAGCTGATTCTTTCGTCTAACTGCAAGCCTCAATAATGGCTAGAGCGCATCAGAAATCGTTCATAGCCCTTGGGTAGACGATCACTTTTTTGTCTATTCGTTGTGAAGGCCGTTCAAGGTCCGTCACAGTCAAGCGATTCCCAGCTCAATTGGTTATCTCTGAGTGAAACTCGATGATGTCGATCAATAGTATTCTACATCCTCGCCAATCATCGATTTCATATCACCCAGAAAACATCAATAATGTCGGCTTTTTGATATTTTTTGACATGTTGCGAAACACGTCTAACATGTCCAAGCGGCCATTGAAGGGACTCATGAGGTCACGCACGAATTAACTCAATTATATGATGTATGCTGTGCTCATTAGACCACATAGCAACAATTGCATTTGACGACAGAATCCCTTTCAAGCTTCGAGCTGACTAGCAATAAAAAAATCTGGATGATAAATGCTGCCCCATAAACGGAAACTCCAAATTACAAATTATTGTCCTGAATAACAGCGTCAAATTTCTCGATACGTTGTTGTTTGGGTAGGTCAAAAACATGTTGATACAAACAAAAACCTTAAAACGGACTTGGTTGTAAGTGCCAAGAGATATTGATTTTTGAGGTCACCAGGGTACATCTAAACAACTCTGCGGTCCACCGCTAACAACGAATTGAATCAAATTTGTGTCATAGAGTCAAGCTCACCTGAACTCTGATCTTAACAATCACGAATCATGGGGTCATTTGTCTAGTAGACTTATCGATTCAATAGGTCACAAAAGTGCTCCATGTAAAAGACAACAGAAGAATTCACATCCCACGATAGTGAAAAAATACTGTAATGCCTGAGTGATCCCAAAACAAACATTGTTTATCGCCGAGTTCACCAGTCTAAACCGATTAATTTCCCGGAAAGAAATGGATGCGGATGATTTTAAACTGATTGCGTGCGTTTTCGAAAAGCGCACGTGTCTCATCTCAGTTGCCAAGTGTGAGCCATTAATAGCATTCAATGGATTGTAATGCATTCGTGACGCATGGAAGAAGAGTAAAAACAAAAATGTTCGCTGTTTTTCGCGACGAGAAAATCACCTTGCTGATTTGTTGCTTCGACGGCTTCTCGCAATGAGGCACGTGGACAGAACTCCTGCACGAAGAAGAACGCCGACTCATCTCCTGTCTGAAAATTGCGAAAATTGAAAACATGTCGCGAAAAATTCTCAAATTTATTTTTAAAATATAAATAGTTCCTCAAAAGTCTATGGAGACGCAGTGCATCCATACATTGACAGTGAACGCAAAAAACAGAGTGCAGTTGGTTCGACTTTTCTGTCAAACCAACTCACGCTGCCATGACTTCGCGAAATAATAAATGACAGGAGAGGTATGAGTGAGGGCGAATAAAGAGTTTGCATCGCGAGATCTCGACATATTGTTAAGTAGGTCAATTACCAAACTGCTTCTAATATCAAGCCGAATCAGAGTGTATGGCTCACTATATGGCGGGTGATTAACTCCGAGAAATTTTGTTTTTACCTTGTACCTGTGCTCCAGTGCTTTTCTGATTTAATTTCGATAACATAACCAGCTGAAGTGTTCAACGTTATATCCGGATTCAGTTTTGGATCACTAACTATTAGATAGAGCTTTGCACAGCAGTTTATGATATCCTATATTGTTTACTCGTTGTGAACCCTGCACATCGGCGAATCCCAGCTTGAACGGTCAACTCCGAACGAAAATCGATAAAACCGGTCGATAATGGATAACCGTAAATATTTTTCACCCATTGTGAAATATGTCCGAAGGTCATATTCGCGTGTTCCCAACGTAAAATGGCCAACTTCGGACGAAAAGTGATAAAATTTATCGCTAACGGTAAGCGGATTGGGAATGAATACTTATTGAGAAATCAGTACAAGGACCAACACATTTACGCGATTTCCCCTCGAAAATTTATTTAGAGAAAAATTCTTTAGAAAACAATCAGTAATCCTTTACTTATTGAACACATTCACCTATTATGAAGCTTACCTAACAGCCTACTCCGGACAATGATCAATAATTGATCGAAGGCTGTTATCGGATCGATGATGTTTACTTGTCGAAAAACATTTCCAATGGCCAACTGATTTATGTGACCCACCCCCGAACGGTAGATTACAATCAGCAATCGGTAAAACCGATAGGTAATCCCTATTTGATCAATAATATTTACTTTTTCTGAAGCATGCCAATTGGCCGTCATATTCGCAGAATTGGCATCTTGTCGATTAGCCATAGGTAGTGGTCACGTGGTGGGTGGAATTTCTGTTTTCTGTGTTAAGATTTCCTGTCATTTTGGACAATTTCTTCTTCTGCTTTCCATTTTCTGAGGAAATGATCGAAATGGATTAGAAATTTTGCCACGGGTATCCGAACGCCGCAATCTAATTTTTTTTAATTTCATCTGCATTACTATATCGTAGTCTCTGGAGGAAGAAATGGTTTTAGGCTATTCCAAATTCGACAAAACTTTTTTGCGCGATGGCTTTCATTAGAAATCGCGCCATGCACTCGTCTTTGATTCATTTGATTGATAGTGTAGCTAATACTACCATACAGATCCTACATAACAGATTTCACGTCTTTTACAAAATTCAATTTCTTAAACTGAATTTGTTGACTTCTAAGGGCAATAAATTTCCACGTTACGAGCTACTACATATAGTACATGGACTAGGGCGCGATTTGACCTATACCACATTGTCGCGAGCCGCACGCGAACCGCCCACGCTGTAGCACCTAATAATTGAGAAGTCGAAAACACTTATAAAGGTAAAAGCCAGTAAATCGGTGACAAAAATAACGTAGAATGGAACCCACCTGATGCATGCCTTCATAAGTGTCGATAATTTGTGGATGAGGTGACAAAAAGAAGGAATAGTTATACTCTCGAATAAAATCGACCTGAACATGCACACATAGAGACAATTGTTCATTGATAATTACACCAGAGAAGCTATGAAAAAGTCACTTCAGTTGCCCGACGACTCGACACACTCGTCAGAAGTCAGAAGAAGTCCGCTGCTTACCTGTTTTGTTTGAGGTCGAGGGAAGAACTTGATAGCGATCTTCTGCTTAGATTGTTTGTGCTCGGCGAGTTTTATGTACCCGAATCGTCCTGTTCCGAGCTGAAAAACGCACTTCAATGACACTGGAATCTCAGTGCTGAACTACCCTCTCCAAAGCACTATGACGTGCGCCAGGTTATCGTATACTTCCGAAAACCCGGACCCACATCACATAGCAGAGCATTTCTTATTGAACGGTTTTTTTAAAATAAAAAGTGACGATCAAGGATTCCAAGAGCCTCAACTACTTGCCGAACTCAAAGACACCTATGTAGTTCGATGGAACATAGCTGTGGCCATTATGACTCGCGGAAACACCTGGCCAACTGACCTGGTCAACTGCTGGCGAATATGGATGATAATTCAAGGTGGTGGCAATAAGAGAAGCGTAAATTCTGCAACAGTTTGAGAAGCGTTACACTGCACCCGCTACACGCCGGGCTTAACGCTTGGTTTACTGGCCACTTGTGATCTATCCCTGCCACGCAATCCGCGTCATCTTGAGACGGTTCAGGGTGTAAATCGCGCCTGAATTCAAACGATCCAGCATGCGGATGAACTACCTACACTTCACTGCACTTAACTCAGTTCACAACTAGAGGTTTCAAGATTCTCCTGTCCAAGGTTGAGCTCCGTCGTCCCATATAGGGGCCAACTTACCCCAGCCATGTCAGCTGACAACAATGTCCATCTCAATTTTTTGACCTTCTGCCATCCCATATCGTTTTTGTATCGATTTCCATTCGCAAAACCATTTTCACAACGAAATTGGAGAGGCTAATTGGCAAAAATTTATGAGACTGCGCAAATCGATAACCCATAACCCAATAACACACAATAAAGTAGATGTAGGTGCTCATGCGGCCTTAGCTCACCAATTCCTCAACTCCTTAGCGGCTTAGATTTAGAACCTCTATCAAGGTCGATTGCTGAAGTGCTGGAATAGCTTCAGTTTTCAGAGGATTTAAACGTGGAGTAACAATATGTGCTCGGTACTATAAAATTATACTTTGGACAATCTTAAATATCTCGATCTTGAGGGGGTAGTGACGCAATAAAGAAGTAAAATGTTGAAGGTAATCAGCTGATCTTCAACTCTAACTTTTCAGTGACCTTAAGTAATCGATATTCACAAGGCAATTTCACAGATGGATTAAAAAGCATACACCTTTTCGTGAACAAGGAAGTTAAAAGAAGGAAATTTGGAGAGAAACTGACATAGTCATTTGTGTTGCATTCACTAGAATCATGTGTCATGACATCATGTGAATCATTACGAATTTTTATGACTCTCAAGACGACTATTACTTGTACTTAATACTTATTTAAAACACTGTTACTACACATACTTAGGTACTTCTCGGGGTTTTCCCAAGCGGATTTGACATCACCGAGATGTAGAAAGCCATTCCGTATGAGGATGTAAAGCCTAATGAATGATTAAATGGTTAGCGATACGTGAAAGCTAGCGCAGTTAGTCAGTTAGTCACACAATAAAGAAAATCGAAAGTGTGCTAAAGATGGCATGACAACATGATGCTACTACACATCTTACTAGACACAAAGTCAAGGTGAGTATCTATACCCAGATTTCTCTAATTCCCCAGTCACCATCTTCCGTCGGAATTATTGCAAAACATCAGTTTAATCTACCGTATCGAATAGTGGTGATGTTAGGTGGGATCTATACATATATTGGTCTCCAGATGGAGAGGTGTTACGCGGGATTTCAATCAATCATTGGGCGGCGCGAATCTATTATCAGCATCGATTATGCGACGACGACAATCGATATTGGCAGCTTTCATAACACCGCGCCGCCAGGCGGCTGAAGTCCTGCCTTATGAAATCTTTCCATATCGACTGCATGCGCTGCCTAATCGATATCAGTAGCTTCCATAACGCGGCGTTACCCAACGACTGAAGTGCAGTCCTCACCTTGGCCGAGTCATTTAAGCACTTCAGAAATAGCTTGTCTTATAAAGGAAAAATAAATCAAAATAGGTTTCGAGCATTTTTGCGATATCAACTCATGTTTTCGGAATGTGGGCAGAATTTTAGATTACGGTTGGACTTGATACTCTACTCATTTCACGATTAAGCAGCTACCGTAGATATATTTGCTGTATTCGAAAAGCTGAGTACTGACCATACGAAATTAGATTAGAGAATGAGCTGGCAGGTAAGGAAGGCAGTATATATAAATCTTTGAGAGCGCTGTTTTTATTATCTCTATCACTTGTTTGAAGGAAAGGCGAAGTAGAAACTTGTGTTTGGTGCTAGTGACCTGCTTGTATACGGTGTATACGTCCTCCATGTTGACCTTCTTGATCGGCTCCATGCTGACAGATCCTCGCTTCACGAACACACTGCTTCGACGTGGATTGTTCACAACGTTGGCCGTGTCAGAAGGTCGCGGTGTGACATTCTAAAATAAATGTGTTTTCACTGACTTTACACAAAGTGATAACGCGAGGTCATCCAGTTCCACGTCCGCTGTGGTGATTTCTCACGTAAGAAATGGTTTCGAGCGAGAAAGAATTTCGAGCTAGAAAAAGGCCAAAAAACCATACGGCTGTTCCTTATCCCGCTGTACTCTGCATTTGATGCTTAGCGCCTCTGCCCTTCCTAGCAGATTGCCGCTGTCCATCACTTAGAAGAATCATCGGAGCGATGCGACCGAGATTGCGTGATGTAAACGGAATCGGTTGGGAGCCTATCAGACTAATGGCCACACAACAACTTGATAATAGCTACTGGTAGTGGTGGAGTCGGAAGTGCTAATGTGCCTAACGAGCGCTTCGCACGCAACGAAGCCATGATTCTTGGCGGAAGGCATCTCAAGTAGGAAACGGAGAAGAGAGGGAGGAAAATGGACGGACATCCATCCGCTCACCGCTCCCGGTGTTCAAATGTTAGACGACGGAGCCGACGGGTGGAGCGGGATCGGATATGCCGACCAGACAGTATTCCTTGTGTTTTATCCGCAATGTTCGAGATCTTAGCAAACAGGCGCCACACGCGTTCGTCTTCGACACCACATTACGCCGGCATTTTGAATCAAGGTATATCAGATACATATTAAAGGCAAACATCGGTGTTATCCAATCCCTTCGCGTGATGTGCCACGCGCTCTACTCCAACGAGATATCGCAGACGTCAATGGAGTGCATATATATCTGCTCTACAATATGGCTTGCAGTAGACAAGGATATAGTTCAAGTTACCGTGTTTTATCATCCATAGGGAGATCTGGTACCAATTCGGTGGGCAGAAAGACTTTAATGGTCTGGGGAAGGCCAGAACCTTGAATAGGTTCGGAGAGCAGGCTAGGGCTACGGCACCACATGGAATCACTAGGACATCAGATCGTTAACCTTATCGCTATTTGCAGGAGGAAGAGCAAGTCCCAATCACAGTGGAGAAGTAAAGGTTAAAAAATAAAGGACGGCGTTATTCAATCCCTTTGGGATGCGCCACGCATTCTACTTCTGGCGTATATGGCCATACCATGACTTGCGGTGGCCAACCGATGAACAAGTCAGTGCTTTATCCTTCCCAGACTAGTCTGGTATCAATTCACTGACCCCGGAGGGATGAAGGCTTGGTTGGCTGCGCGGGAAATTCGAACCAGGAAGGTATTAGGTGGAGACGGCAGTCGGCGCCTCATCCGACTGCGCTACACGCGCCCATAGTGGAAAAATATGGACTGTAATCCCTTTCGCCTTCACCTTGAAAGGCTTCACAATTCAACAACGCCTGCGCTGTTATATGAAGACCGGCTTCTCTAATACAGATCCTTACTGTAGAAAAATACCTAAATCTACCCTACTGGAAAAAGTGCAAAAATACAAACGAATTAATTTAAAAAAGGATACGATAAAACTGGTGAACTGGTTTGCGCGTGGACATTTCTTAGCAACATTCAAGTCGGGAGAGCTCACACTGCTCCTGTTTGCTTCGCTCTTTTAGCGGTGCCCCCTTCCGATTAGGACAGCTTCAATATACCGTTATGTCCTCCAGCTTCTCCAGATCATTCAGCATCTCACGTTATGAAGGGAGCGTGGTAGCGCAGTCAGTGGAGACGCCGACTGTCGCGCGCACTCGGAATCAAGGTCCTTGCTTCGGGTTTCGTTTAGGTCAATAAATCCTTCTATCCCTATTAGGTCGGTCTATTAACATTAGACTTGCATGAAAATGATAAAATACTGAACTCTCTACTGAATGACCACCGCAAACCATTGTATAAGCCAAATGCTCGCTCAAGTTGCCTTCATGTTATTACATAGAAGTAGAATGTCTGGTGCACCTAATACTGGCTTAGATTAACTCCACGTTTTGCTACTGTTATTTTTATCGTTTATACAATTCTATAAGAATTGATGCGAATTAAAGAAGCGCTTCGTAACTGCTCAACATTTTCTTCAATGTCGCACACTTTATTATGTAAAGGCAGGTCTAATTTATCGTTTATATACTACACTATTTTCCATCTTCCATTTACAATTTGTCAAACACGATCAAAAAACGCAAATATTTTTTCATTATGGTAACTGGATACTCTCAATGGTGTTCATTAACTGATGAAGATGATAGCGCACTGGCAAATCATGGGTGAACAACAACAATAAGTTCCCTGTAGTAGAAAGAGATTACCAAAATTTGATGCGAAATACTAAAACAAGGTGGAAATATCTAAGAACCCCCTTTATAGCAGAATCCAAAAAGAAAGAAGTTCTCCAACAGTATAATAGGTTCCCTCAAACCTTGCTATAAGTTTAACTCCGAAATCCCTATTCATTTCTAGAACAGAGATGGCTCACCGTCTGGGAGGCAAAGATATATGTAGTGAATCCAATGGACCATAAACGCTCTCCAACCTAGCTCATCGTCATTTAAAGAAACAAAATTCTCCGTAGCGAAGAAAACTTAGAAGCTTACACATCCAGCGCCCAGCTGGAAACGAGATGAAAATATCTAATAAGTTGGAAAACACCTCAAAACTCCAAAAATATGTCTCTTCCTTTTTGTCCCTTATTGCTCTATATTGAAGTTTTTTTCATTTTTTGAAAAATTCTACTAGATAACCAGTTTCGGATCAGAAAATGTTGAATCACCTTAATGTTGTCTAAACACTCTGCATTTTTGTAGGAAAAGTAGGTATAAAAACATGATGTACACAAAAATTAGGGCTCAAGTTTTATAAATTTGTGTTGTACGCCAGAGATATAAGGATAAAGAGAAAAATATAAACGGAGAGATAAAGCTTAGTGTAAATCAGTGTTGTTAAAGGATGCGCCACGAATTCTCCCTCTTCGAGATATCGGAGAGGTGAGACATTCGTATGTGAATTTGACCTGAGGAGGTCAACCAAGAACAAGCCAGTGTTCTACACTTCGCAGAAAAAACTTGTACTAGTAAAACAACCCATAAAAGGTTTAGTTGCCTTGAGCGGGAAACGAGTCAAGAATATCGATTGGGGTTCCCGCGACAGCCGGCGCCCTTTTCGACTGTGCTACCAAACCATGCACCACGCATCTCTTTTCGGGCAAAGTGGGCATGATTCACTTCGATTTCTTTAAGCCTCAAGTGGCTAATATCACGGTTGTAATCTGTTACAATGATGTCTCGTTGCCGGTGGTGTAACAGCGTACAGCATTCCCGCCCGGCCGGCAGGAGGTACGGGTTCGAGTCCCGCCTGGCACTAGAGTTTTGATCGCAACAAGGCATCATTGCAACAGCTTACAAATGAGCATGATCCCTGCGGATGACATACATGAAACACAAGGAACAAATTTTGCTCCTTTCATCATATTTCCCAAGACCAACACATTTTTAAAATCTATGGAACTAGTCGTTGGTTTTACACCCAACAACCAGCATTTGAGATCAAACCTCATGTGATGTTACTGGTAACGAAAGGAATGTTGTATAACAGCTGTCGGAGTAGCAAAACCTTGCCATATCTGCGTCTATCTGTCTTAGCTGATCCAAAGAAACGTTGCTCTACCACACTCGTGTTCAAACAAAACCATTGCGAAAACGGTTCCACCAAGATTGATGACCACATACACTTCTACATTTCCCTTCAGTCGATTCAGTGACAGGTTCTAAACTACAGCGACCGATAATATGCTTTTGAATCCAGTTCTGAGGGGAGAACGTGATAGTCTAAAACGAACATAAGGAAAGGCTTAGCTAGAAAACCGGCCACGTACGGTATGCTCTGGTAAACCTGCTACTCGTTGCCATAAGGTAGAAACAATTATGTGCTTCTCGACTAAAAAAAGCCATACTGATAGCCACTAAAAAATACCCTGTGTCAACCTGATGTACTTAAAGTGAAAAATTTTCGTTTCTTCCTGAAGGATAAAGATAAGTAACCCTTTAAACGGTTGCTAAACTGGAGACAGTGTTTCATGCATTTAATTTTTTTAGCTCAAAAAAGCTAGTATAAAGGTTGTGTGATAGTAAAAAATTGCTAGGCTACATATTATATGAGGTAACAGCTAGTTAGCATCGATAACTTCTATAAATTAGCGATAAAAGATATAGGATGCTGAACGGCGTTAGCCAATCCTTTTTTGGGCTGTGCCACGCATAGACACCTTTTTCCTTCTCAGTCAAGTCTGCCACCAATTCACCGACCCCGATTGATGGAAGGTTTGGTTGGTGGAATCCGAAGCAAGAATCTGGAACCGTTTGCAGGCGACAGCAAGCGTCTCTACCGCCTGCGCTACCACGCGCTCGAAGGCAGGGGCGAAACTTATCAGGACTTAGTGTAACAACTCTTCCAAACAGTGAAATGTTCCCAAATATTGATCTGACCGGGCGCTTCGTAGCGCAGTCGAAAGAGCCGCCGACAGTAGTGTGCTACCCAAATTGACCATTTTTGGTTCGAGTCCCGCCCACGCCTCCAAAACTTCAATTCCTCCGGGAACGGTGATTTGGTATCAGACTTGATTGAAAAGGATGAAACACTGACGTGTCCGTCGACTGACCACCCTAAGACATGATATGGGCCAAGTACGCATTCAAATTGAACCCGGGACAACGAGTAGAAGTAGCATGTGCCGCGCATCTTAAAAACAATTGATTAACACCGCCATTTATCGTTTTATTTATTGACCGGGCTCGCTCTGAAGATCGGCAGACACTCAACAAAAAAGAGCAAAGGAACTACAGAGGTTTCGTATTTTAGGTTGAGGTTAAGGGTAAAGCACGAGTTGGTCAACCCACCTTTGGATACGCTACGCTTTCTAGTTCTCGGAAAAATTATGGAAGTGATTTGAGGCGTATTTGACCCTGAGGGAATGACCATGTGGTACAAGGGTACAACCATAAAAGCGAACCGAACACATACTCCAGAGGTGGAAATGTTATTGTGCCCTAACGAACTATAGAGGTTATTTAAGGCGCTGATCACTTACAGGGGCTTCATTTTCAAAACTTCGGTCGATTACGGTAGAATACTACTGTAATCGTAGTAGGTACATATGGGTGAGTAAGCGTGGTGGAGTCGAGATCACTAAAAAACGGGCGTCTCTAGGCGATGCTGTGCGAAGACGATGATCATGCATCTACTGTCCACCTTACGACCGTAATCCATAGGGTTTTCTCTAGACTCAAAATGCGAAACAATTTTCCTTCATAGTCTAGTGATCTGTGGTGGGAGCAATAGTTTTTTTCGTTTTTCCGTCGATGTCAAAGTGAAGTGAACAGCCATAGTGAGGTTTCCTCATGCAAGACTTATTTAGCCTGGGAGGGAAAAGCACCATGAATTTGGATTCGTGGTGCACACAACAACCGGCGCCTTCCCTGATTCGGCTGAACACTGAACATTCTTAGTAAGCGGCAGGTGTTACTTTTTGTCTAGGCTCAGCGAAACTGGTCGCACAACTTGGTCTCCGCTGAACGGACACTGATTTGCATCAATTTATCACATTTTCAACTAGACCCTCATTAACTCCTTAGGATTGTAAGAGTTTTCCAATAGTTAACAGGCGAACGAGGTTAGAGCATATGGATGGACGTTCTTTACAGCCTTTAACGAGGCACCATTGTCCTTCGCGATTTTAAGTCACACATTCCTGAGCAGGTAACCCGACTAAGCTCGGGAGTACTCTGATTCTTCGATGCCTCTGCTTCTCACGTGTTGAGGCCATGCTGATGGAACAAAACCTTGGCTTCATCTTCTACTAACGTCTTCACTTCTCTTCGTCACAGACCAAATTATAGCTCGCAAACTTTGGAAATTGCTTTATCTTCAATATATCGGAAATTTAGGATAAAACACGAACACGAACACGCTCATGTGAAGTAACTCAGATGGTCATGAATTTGCACGTTTGATTCCGCATCCAGAACAGTCAGATGATCGCGTGCTAATGGTATAGAAATTGCTATTAGGATTGTAGACCCTCATAACGACGTTTTCTTGCGATCAAAACTCTAGCGCCAGGCGGGACTCGAAGCCGCACCTCCTGCTGACAGGGCTGGAATGCTCTACGCCAGGATTGACACAGAGTAAAGCATGGCCTTAGCTAATCTCTGTCTGGGATGCACCACACCCTGTTTCTACCAGATATAGTGGAGACGCGTTACATATGATTTTATCGAGATAAAAACAACAAATCATCGTCACAACAGTTTCGATGTCAACAACACATCGTTCTTACTACTTATCGCCTGAATAGCAGCCGATTGAGGCTCATGGAAAATGACTTGAATTTAAATATGGCCCAAGTAAGGAATAAATGGTGGTCCGGCGATGAGCAACTTAGAGTTTTGTCCTTCCTAGACAGGTCTGGTACCAATTCACCAACCTTGGAAGTATGGAAGACTCGATGAGCCTGAATGAATTCTGAACCAAGAACCTTTATTGTGGGCGCATACGACTGCCAGCGCCTCGCCCGACTGCGCTATAGAGAGAAACACCAAATTGGTTAATAATCGATCTCAGGGACGATCAGAAGTGGCCCAAGCAGCTCGTGTTCTTTGTCCTCCACCTCCACCCACCGAGAGAATGCGATCAATTTAACAGCGGCCAATTCAATTTTTTTACAGCTTACCCGCAATTTTTCGTCTGGAAGTGCTACTAGCGTCACTATATTTTCTTTGTTTTCGAGCTCAAGCACAAGACAAGGTGTAACAAAGATTTATTGGATAATGAGGCGACGAGCTTGCTTTCTCCAGAGCGTTGAGGACCCCCGTGAGATTGAAAAAAGAAGAGCAAAGTGAGGAAGAAGCTGGACTAGGACACTCGTTTACTTCCCAAACAGGTCTTAGAAGAAAAATCTATGCTCAATAACATTCACTTCTTTAAAAAGAAAAATGTTTCGTGGTTCAATTGAGCGACATCTGCCCCAATCAGATGCCGATGTCTACCAGCTGTTTCTGGCATTTGTCATCCACCAAGCACATTCAGAAAAAAAGCAAGTTCGCTGGCTACTCGGAGAAATCGAGAACTTCGGAATATGTCATGTTAAGTGAACGATTTCAATTCTCACGTAAAAGTTTCAAGAATTCTCGTCACAGCTCAACTGCCTGTCTTCGTGGAAATATAATACCCCAGCAACAAGCTTCAGGTACACGTCCGGTTGAGTCTAGCCGCCTCATGAACCCTCAGAAAAAGTCAGCTGTGAGCCTAGTATTACCACTAACCAGAAATCATAAGGAAGTAATTTCTGCTCAACGAGATCGATTTCGATGGAAAAATCGATACCTACTACATAAAATGGGAAGCCAACAGCTTCCGAACAAACAAAGCAAAGCTTCAAACCATGCTTTGCTATTCAAAAAGACTAAGTCTTGATGCAAAGTAGCAATTCTAGCAAGCAAAAGTCAAAGAACATTGCGTCCATGGGAAATAAAATTTTGAAGCTCATAGATCAATAATAAATAAATGTTGAACCTCTAATAGAAGTGTTCAGCCTAACTTGTAAAAGCACACAAAACTTATGATTCTTAAGAGCATTCGCAACGATCTTACTGCCAATTTCAACAGGAAGGGTTTCTATGAGTATTTCGACAGGATAACGGATTAACTTTAGAAAGACTACATTTAAGAAAAAAGTGCTCAAATTTTTTATAATACCTAATTATAGATTTTCCACTAATTTTCCAACTGCCCTGAACTAAAAGGTTTTCTACTTACTCAATTTCTCCACCAAGAAACCATGGAAACGTGTCAAGCAAATGGAATAAACGACTTAATAAAGTCATCGTTTGGTAGTGCAGGAAGCGGAAAGAGTTCGAGTGTGAAGGACAGAGAGTGAGCAAGTTACCGGACTCAACACTAGCCTTGTGCACATCAACATTTCTCCTTTGAAAATGTATAAAGCTACAGGCAGCCTAATAATTCCTATGATTGGCAGAAGCAACCGTCTGAATAAATAGGATATGCCTTAAACTTGCAAAACATCACAGAAGCTATAATTCCTGTAGAATAAAGTCTAAATGACAACTATCACTCCACTCTTCATAGGATGCGCCACGCATTGTATTCGGACCATCGTGAAACCTCAGTGATAACGTATTCGTTTTATATAGTGAAACACAAACGATAAGAAGCGAATTTCAAGTAAATCCTTGCATTCCTATACAAATTCTCTTGAAATTGTTCCCAAACTCGGTTTACTTGGACGAAATCGATTTAGGGGTACAAAAACGACGTCTTCTGTCGATTATGCCGCATGGGCTCATTCAACCGGGAAAAAATTCACTATGCGTTCAGTTAACAGACCTGCAAAGCGACAACATATACCATAAAATATTGTAAAGTCACACGTGCCACCTTGTTCAGAGAACAGTGACTCCAATAGCAGTAGCCCTGGAGATAAGAAGGAAAATCCAAAAATAAATATACACGCAGGAAACAGAAAATAGTCCTCACAAATTCGTCTGATAAAAAGCTGAAGTTGCGCCATGAACTAGACTTTTAATAGCGAAAAACTAGGCGATTAAAGTTTTAACACAAGTATATGCTGTACAAAACATGGTGATGGTGAGGGATTTTTTCAAGCAAAGTGACAAAAATCAAATGTACATAAGGTTGAAGACCTTGACGCAGTTTAAGTAATAATGTAAAACAATAAAACTGCTGTTGTTTATTATGTATTATTACTAAATTTCTTACGTTTAAATGATGAAATTTTTGTCGTTATTTAGAAAAATTTTGACACAATATCAGATGAAAGGAAACCAATGACAAATGTCAAATTTAAAGAAGACAGCGAAACATTTCGCTTCTGATAAAAAAATCAATATCTCAAAATCACTGCTTAAAAGTTCAAAAAAGGATAAAATAGCAGATAAGGAAAAAAACAAAAAACATGTAAAAAATAAAGGATAAAAGTTGGCGAAGGGCAATACCTTTGCGGGATGTGCCACGTATTCCACTTTTACGGGATATCATGGAGGCAATTTGATTACTCGTTCGACTTTTACAATGAGTTGTTCAGCTGTTAAACAAGTCGGGGTTTTAACCTTTTTCAAATAAGTCTGGTACAATGTCAGCGACACCGAAGGAATGGAAGGGTTGGTTAACCTGTGCGGGAAATACGAACTAAGAACCATGAATCGGAGTGCACACAACAGCCGGCGCCTTCTCTGAGTGCACTTCCCTTCAAAATTGACTTCTACCTTCCTTAAATACGAATTTGTGGCTTGACCTCTATTTCGTCAAGCTGTCCACCGGAGTCCATCAAAAGGCCATGAAAGAAAAACAGACAAAAGGTGAAGCACTTAGGGGTACAGAAGAGAAGAAGCAAGGTGCGGAAAGCTGAATGGACACATTTCCTATTCAAAAGTTTGTGTTAGAAGGATTAGTAGGATACAGAATACAGAATAGAAGAGTATATTATAGTATTAGAAGAATATAAAATGGTAAAAGACAGTACACCCCATATTAAGCTACCAGACTGTCAGAATACTGCGCAGCTTGCGCGCTAGGACTTTAAGCCGTTTACCAAAATTCTAGAAGTCCCCCGGCCTCTTTCGAACATGTTTCTAGGTCTCCTCCTCCAACCCCTTTATCTGAGCGATATCAAACTCATGAAGCTAATGCCTTCGCTTCGAGGCGACGCCCAACATGTGACTGAGGACCAATTTATGGCCATAAATCAAAGGCTTTAAATATGCCGCTCTCAATTCGCTCGAAGTGAGCTATCCCACGGAAAGCAAAAACGAGTTAGCTGTGAATCTGAAGAAACTCACTATTTCTCTGTTAAAACTCCTATTGGTCTGGATACCGTGCGGGACGGCACTACAGGACGCCTCATGAAAGCTCGCCGTTCGCTTCTCACCGAGTGCGTGCGGGTGCTTCTGAGATTTCGGGACCGTGAGTGCTCTCGTGGGCGATTCGGTCTTCGACGGCAATGCACCAGATGCCGGTCCAGCCGTCGTTGTTGTTGTTGTTGTTGTTGATCCACCACCGACCTTTCTCTGAGGTGAGACCGACGTTCGGACCTGACCGTCAACGTGCGGTTTCGTCCGATTCATGGTCGTCTCTGATTTGCGATGTTGGGACGCTTTCGCGTGTGAGAACATCTGGAACACCTCATTTTTGGTGTCCGGCAGGTCATCATCGGCTTCGTCGTCAAGACGCGGTTCAGCAGTCGGAAGAGTAGGTCGACGCACGGATAGTCGCGTCCAGACACGACCGATTCGCTCCATTCATTCGTCGCCTTGGTCGTCGTCGTCGTTGTCGTCGTCGCTGAGCCTGCACCGCCACACCGACACAGCCAGCCAGCACAGAGCAGCCGCTGCTGCCTCGAGACACGAAAAACAGAGGCCGCGCCTCGTAGCAAACAGGCGTCATGCATCTTGCATCCGCCTCCTCCAGCCGACTCGCCGGTGCCGTCCCGCCGAGCGCGACGAACGGACGGACGGCTCACTCGCTTCTGGTCCTGCTCATCAAGGCCCCGTCTCGTCATCCATCAATCGCCGCCACTCTCACCGTTCTCTGATGGGGAGCATCTCGGGTGGCCTGCGGCAAAGTCTCCCGGAGCTCCTTACGCGCCACGTCTATGAGCGACGTGACCACGGCAGTGTTCAGCACCACATGCACACGTGAGAACTTTGTAGGAGAGCGGCGCCGGAATGGAACGGGTGCGGTGTTCGCTTACACTGATGTATTTCGAGGTTAGGTAAATCTAGACTAATTGGGAATGCCGAGCGCATCCTGGCAAATTCGCCTTCTCTAATTTCGTCGCAAAAAGTCCGGCCATCCAGAACGGGTGGTCGTTTTTTGAGTTCAAGAGCGAAATTATCGAACAGACTTCAGGATGTTTTCTTACCGAGTTGCGTTTACAAACAGTCGCGTAGGCTACTCCAGCAGACTTCACTGCATCAGGTCTGCCTGTGAGAGATTAGGTAGCTTTTTTTGAAACTTACCCTCCTGCGGTAGGTACACAGAAGTACATTCGCAGCAGGCGCCGCCTGTTACGTGCACCCCGAATCGAGAATCTTCGGTTCCGTTTCCGAACAACCTGCATCCTTCCAGGACCACAGAGCTAGTGGAAGACTTGTATGGGAAGGATAAAACACTGGCTTGTTTATTGGCTGCCCTTTACAACTCTCATTATATGTATAGGCCAAATACGTATTCAAAAACCTCCGTACCTTAGAAGTCCCTAGAAGCAAAATGTTCGATGCACTCTAAGGCCTTGTTTAGTGTGCGCGCGACGCGCGGAGCGATGCCACGTGTAGTGGCCGAATTGATCAATCGCGTCGCTCGATCAATTTGGACACTACGCATGCATCGCGTTGCGCGTTGCGTGCATACTAAACAAGGCCTAAGGCCCCGTTTATATTTCGACGCCGAGCGACGCCACGTATGGTGGCCACATTGATTGAGCGACACGATCGATCAATTTCGCCACTTTATATGCCGTCGCGTCGCTCGGCGTCGGAAGTATGAGCGGGGGCTAAGGCTTATGCTATGGCATCGCTCACCCCGAGCGAAGCCTAATGATAAGCAGCCATATCGTTTCACCGCAACGCGCTATCGATATGGAAGCTCATCACTAGGCTTCTGTCGCTGTGAGCAATGGTATACCATGGGCCTACAAAGGGATTGGTTAACGCTTTCCTGTATATATTTCTTATTACAGTGTAGCTCCACTTGCGCATGCCCGAGTCGAATTAAACGTTGCGTTCAGCCCTTCTAAGACGGGATTTATACCCTCAGTCGACGGACGACGCAGCGCTATGAAAGCCGCAGTAACCACTGTCTGTGACGCCTAATCAATCTTGATGGTTTTCATAGTGCCACGCCGATCGGCGACAGAAACATAAATTCGGCCTGAGTTTCATTACGTTAAATAGGATTTGAATGCATGGCTCACCAGAAAAGTACACAAAACCATAGCGCTGAGGAATCGCAACTGTAGTGCAACAAAAAAAAATTCAGATTCCTTCACACTTCATGTTCAAGCAGGCAGGTGCAAAGGATGCTTTGTAGGAATTTCTAAGTTTTTGGCTGCGAAGACCATCGACTTAATTCCATTTCCTTCTAACATGGAGTACGTCTTTTAAGTTCATACTGCGACTTAAAGCAATGTGGCTAAAACTAACCATTACAGAACAGCCTAGCTCCAACCCTTCAAATCGATACTGATATTAGACTATTGGTTGAGGTCGACGAAAAGCTGAGCTCAAAACAGAAGAAAACGTAAGTGTAAGTGGTGCGTTCTGCCGGTTAGTCCATGGGTGGTAGGCTACCGATAAGGAACAATAAATAAACTAAAGTCATAAAACAGCTGATAAAAAAGGTATAAATAAAATCAACGACTGTTATGTGGCTACATATTGGACTTCAAATTCAGGGGCATATACTGGAGTAAAAGGGCACCAATTCAACCACCTTTTCCACAGCTTTCCTCTGAAGCCATAAACGCTACAAAGAAGTCAGAATTTTCGCACAGAGGCGTGTAGGAAGAAAGGAGCCCAGAATGAAGAACCCACGCCATGTGGTCCACCACGCTGTTGAAAGCAGTCAGCAACATTTGAAAGCGTTAATGCTGCAGTGGTAAATTTCCTGCACTTGCACATAAGAACACCTTGCTCATTTCGATGTTCTTTCATTCGGGCATGTCACAGAAACAGAGCACAACAGACTCTGGTCCTACAAGACTACTTAGAAGCTAGGTATTCCACACGTTCTCTAAAAAAATATAACCAGTTGATTGGCCTTACTTTTTTTTTGCTAGAGCGATGTATTACAGCCTCTGTTAAAGATTAAGAAACCAAAAATCGTCTGATCTTCCAGGATTTGATATTGCGCTCGACCAACGTTTTACAGTTCTTTCACAGCGCGTAAATCCTTTTTTGCCCGAAATTTAAAAAAAACGGCAGCACAGAATTTTACGTTCACCCTCGCTAAACCTCGATGCTCCTAAATTTTGATTACCCAAATTTGCTCACAATATTTTCTGCTGATACTACAACATGGCTTCATTTGAATTGAGAAATTTATGATGCAACATAGTTTTTCGCTTAAGAAAAAATTATAATTAAAAATGATGATAATTAACAACTCCTAAATTCTTACGACTTCGTAGAGTCACCAATTAGCCCTAACAAATCAGCTTTGTGTTCGAAATCTCCGGAATGTGACCCAGGTTAAGAATCTGCTAATCATCCATCGTCCACTCTTCTTTTCGCACCTTCAACCCCATAATCTTGACCGTGACCACCGATAAGCGATTAAAAGAAGGTAAATTGCAGCTTAATATGTGAATACCTGTTATCATAAGCGCTAAGAGACTTAATGAAGAAAAATCCATCCTAACCAGATTTTTGACTCACTTGAAAGCATTACTTCTGTCTTAAAGCTTCAACAGCAGCAGTTTAAAACTCAAGTTCCTAGTTCAACAGCGTATATTCAACATGTATTTCAGCAAAAGAAGCACAGAAACCACGTATATTGTTTAAAAACTACAAGAAGCTGGCATATGCTATCAATGAAGCAATCTTTGGGGGTGTGCACAGCGCAAACTCAGCGCGTATCAAACGAAACGAGTTTCGCTTTCTACGTTCTAGAACAGACTGCAGAGCTTTACTCTAGGCTAGAAGAGAAAAATTGTTTGATCAATACAATCGATCAATATAACAGTGTACACATTTTTGTATGGAGACGACAACTGCAGCAGTTCCAAAGTTAAAACTGGCACGTAATGAACTCATTACTGTCGCTATCAACCTCTTCTTCACAGCAGTGATTCTGAAGGGTAAGACGAAGACTTCTGAAGGCAAGATACTATGCGAATGCAAAGAACCTCTGATACAACCTCTGATTAAAGAGAACAAACTAGAAAACAACTACTGAAAGAGATCACAGTTAGTTAGTTTAGCTCATTTATAGAGCACTTCTTGTTCATCTCTCATTGCCGGCCTCAAAGAGTAGGGGAAAAAACGAGGGCCAAATCTGGACCTGAGTTGCTGGTAACATTACTCAAACGCATGCTGACCTAAGTTTTAGACCACAGTTAAACGGTTAAAAATAGGCCGCTTCACTTAAATGTGCTAATGAAATCAATAACGCCGGACCAAAGGAGTGGAGCAATTAATTCATCGAGAAGGACTTTTTCACGCCGTCCGAAATCGGAAACGGATTAGAAGCAGCACTAAGCATCAAAGTGCCTGAGAACACCACTATCGCTGCCAGCTAACCAGTGGAGGATCATTGCAGTGCTGAGACCACAGAACACACCACAGAACCATATAAGTAGATCATACCACGATTTTATCAAAGTATTGATTTAAATTACATTTATTTCTGTTACACTACTGTCATAAAGCCTCAAGTAGAGGTCTATGTACCTTGTGGTGACACCGACATTTACATGTTTGTCAATGCCTTTCTGGATGGCTGACATATTTCAAGCATTGAAGAGTGGGAAGTGCGACCCGCTCTAGAACCACATGCATATCGAACCGTAAATATTGGAAAGTTGCACTCTGCAACCCAAACTTGGTTGTTTAAGTTTTTTCCTCCCAATCATCACAGTGTTTAGCCTCTTCTCCCTCCAATGATCCATCACCTTCTAGAGGGCGGGTGGAGAGCGACTGAAGGAGGAGCCTGTTTTTGCGTGGACATCAAATCGATTGGTGGTTCGGGTCCCGCCCAGATCAATCTAGTCTTCCATTCCTCTAGGATCTGGGAGAGACAATACCGTGAACTGGCCTACGTGAGGAGGTTTCCTTGTAATTTCCTAGCCAGGAGAGGCCTCACTGTTTACATTTGTTCCGTTTTTGTAACGGTGTTGACTTATCTATTGCTTGACTACACCACGTGTTTGTTTTTAAGCCAAAAACGCAGGAAAATGTCTATGACGATATTAGCTAACAACATCGTCGTGGAAGTAGGGTGCAAGGCAAACCTTCAAAGTGGTTGCTAACCAATTTTTAGCTGATGCGTGCTGATTTAGCATCGTGTCCATGTTCAGCTTCTGAGTGCCATAAAATTTATGACATAACAAATTGCATGAAGATCTTCCTATCAGTAATTAAAAGCCATCGACTGGGCCACGCACTCTATTTCTATCAGCGAACCTCTTTACGATGAACTTTACGATGCATTGATTAGATAACATAGTGCTTCAGGCTTTTTGAAAAGCTTACGATTCTGGTGCAGGCAAGGTTGGAAACAAGGTATTCTACTAGACATAATGTCGTTGATTTTACTAGACAATCTATCACGACGAGATGAGCAAATGTATACAATTCACCCATATGTTTCAAATCAACATGGGAAGGAGGACGCTGGGAATCAGATCAGATGAGTTTAGAGAGAAGGAGATGTGATATTTTGGTGAAGGCAAGGTGAAGGGGATCCTAAGCCTTTCTTCGCAGAAGCAAGCGAGTTCCCGGGCTACTTCACGTTAGCCTCTTTGACAGCTTCTTTCATCCACTTCATCGTCGGGAAAGCGGGAGGAAACTGACTTCCACATCGTTAATCTCACTGATTCACCTGGAGAACTGCGACGATTCCCAATAAAGTGGAAGGACCACTCCGCGGATCTATTGACCTCCAAAGAGACTGCTGTGAAGTGAGCTCTGGTATTCATTAGGTTCAACGATGAACGTCTTCATATAAAGTCCCATGGAGATTTCCACCTCCCCAAACTCTTGTTATACGATTCTCCGTTTCATTTTGAATCGAATACGTGTCTTCTTAACGTCGTGAATTGATCTCACATGGTGTGTCTAATAGTTCATGAGTCCAAAACGAGGTGCATAGGCCCTCGCCGGCATACATTATCGACTCTAGGTTCCATTCGGCACCCGGCCCAACCATATGCATAATTGGCAGAACATTCTCAAGTGAACGATTCTGCCCTGATCCTGTCTATTAGCGCACCATCTCAATTTACTGTGCAGTAGAAATGTATGGAAATCTAAGAAAAGAAACGAAAACGAATATGTTGAAGTAAGAAAGAGTAGAGAGCAGCAAAGGGGAGAAAACAAAAAGATTTTACACAAAAGCTCCACGAAAGAAGGAAAGAGAAAGCAATAAGAAGGAATAAAATGGAGAAAAGGCTCGCTTCTCCATTGTCTTCGGAGGAACCTTCGTTGTATACTCCTCGGTTCACTGGTCCTTTGAAGAAGAGGGGCATATAATAAGGTGTGGATAAACTCCGTTAACAAAAGTGATGTTTTCTTTAACTTATATTTCGATACGTTTACTAAACTCATAAATAAGGATAAACATTCATCAGATTTTTAGGTGCAAGTCTGGAAAAGGGTTCCACTCTGATTTTCCTCCATAAAATCTAGGAATCTAGGAAGTTTGTACAAAATGTTTTATTAGGTTGTCCGGAAAGTTTTTAGACTAATGACGGAGAACGTTGCATAGTTAATAACTTTATTAACAACCACTATCATTCAACAAAATATTCCCCATTATGATCTATTACATATTGCCATCTTTCCGGTAGAGAGCGAATATGTACCACGAGTGAAGAACTCCGGAGACTTGGACAGCAGGAAGTTGTTGACACCACTTTTGACTTCCTCCCGATTTGCGAACTTTTTTCCAGCTAAGAAAGACTGCAGAAAGATCGGAAAACACTGGGTGTAAGATCAGGTGAGTACGGTGGATGGAATGCTAGTTCAATCCCGAGTTCCTCCAATTTCTTCTGCGCATTCTTTGCTGTGTGTGGTCTAACGTAATCCATGAGAAGAAAATTTTTTCCTCTTCTGGGATGGCGATTACGTAGTATTTGGCTCACTTTCTCCAGCTGAACGCAGAACATGTTCGAATCTACCATGAAACCGGTAGGAACCAATTCCCAGAATACTGGGCCGTTAATGTCCCACCAGAAGGAAAGCAAGTCCTTTTTGTTGTGATCAAGATGTTTCGGCTGTGGTTGGGGCAACTCATCGAAGCCCACCCAGTGCATCACGACGCACCAAATTGCCGTAGACGCAATACTTTTCATCCATCGTGAGGATTAAGTCGATCCAAGCAAATGTACGGCGGCGGTTGAGGGGAGAGAAGTGCAGACACGCTATCAACGCGCTTCCGTTAGTCCTGCGACGTCAAAGCATGTGGTACAACTCGAAGCAAATTCGAGTTGTACCACATGCTGCCTGAAGACCGAAGGACATCGTGTACTGTGGACTTGAGAGTATTTGTAAGGTCTGAAGGTTCGCGTACAGAAAGATCAGGTCGAGCACTGCAGGTGGCGAGAACGAGCTGTCTGTTGGTCGACCTGCGCGTCGGCAATCCTCGAGCGATTCGACGCCGTTGTCGAACTTGCAGAACCAATTGATGAAACACGTCGCCCGGGAAGGGGCTTGCTCCTTCGTTGTCCCCTGTAGGAAGCGATGGACCTCGTTCGCGGATCGGCCAGAGCGGTACTATAGAAGGAGAGCTGGTCGGTAGAGCATCTTCCGGTCGTCAATTGCGAAGGCACCACTGGGAACAGGAGACGATATGTCGCCCATGCTGCTGACAGTTACATATACAGGACATGAAACACAAATCTCCTAAGTCCGCTCACAACTTCAGCCGGCAAAGATACGTTGTTTTGAATCCTATCATGCGATTAGTGTAAAAACTTTCCGGAGAACGTAATAAAAAGAAAAAGCTAAGCATAAATATCTATTATTACTCTAGCAAGATACTGGAGCCTGCTTTGATTAAGGTAGACATGCACGATGTCGTAGAGTTAAATTACGGAACCCCCTTTCTAGATCTGAACCGATTTCTAACGGTGTTATTTTTTTATTCAAATTGAAAAAAGTTATGTTGTTATACTCAAGACAATATTTATCCTAAAACGTTTCACATAATATAAACATTGCAAAAGGAAAAAGAAATCACTGCTGTTAACCGCACAAATTCTTCTGTCATGTCAGAAAGCCATCATAACATAAATGGTAAATACTTCTAGAGTCCGTAATTTGCTGTGTAATCAGGACTACATGCAAAAGGAATACATGGCGTATTCCTAAAAGTTGGTGATGATGACCACTGTACTTTCAGCATCTCCAGCAAAAAACTAACTACTAACAAAATACTGAGCTTGACACAGTGATACCACTTTTAATGCTTCTGCATTCTTTACAGATATTACGTGAAACGGAGGATAGAAAGCATGTTCGGCCTAGATCGTTTTGAAGCGCATGTGGCAGTGAGTGGTATGCAGCTGAAGATTCCCAAACCTCCCTAATTCGCATATTTATTTGTCGAGCTATTCCAAGCACTTCGAGGCACTCCGGGGTACGAACGTACGAACGTTGAAGGAATTTGGCGCTTCTCCGGCCACACATGTCCTACGTGTAAGTTCTGTAGACGATTTTGTGCTCCAATGACGGCTTCTCCCTATTTTAGCTGAGTATTCCCAACTACTTATACACACGTGAAGCGCTCGTGCGGGCAATAAGGCGGCAGAAGAGGGAATTTAAAGCCAGTTTTTAGCTCCGCAATACGCGGGAAATCTGGCTGCGGACGTCAAACATATGAATCCCTATCGGCTAATAGAAAGTGGCTAAAATAATCCTTATCAAGTGCTTATGCTTAGCGGAGCAACTCTATTGAGTGCATATTATTATTATTAAGCAACTCAATTGAGTGCATATTATACTATTAAGCTCTGGGACAGCAATCCAACAGAAATACCTATAGACTTGGTGGAGTAGAACTCAATAGCACAGTTTCCTTGCGTGACCTAGGTTTCATTTCAGACAATAAGCTTTCCTTCAGACAGCATTGCGAATATACGGCAAAGAGAGCTGAAAGAGTTGTGCATAATATTTTTAAATCTCTAAGAACGAACTCAGTAGTGCACTTATTACGTGCATACAAGACCTATGTGAGGCCTATACTACAGTATGGTACTACTGTGTTTAGTCCTAATACCAAGCGAGAAATCGCCAGATTTGGAGCGGTACAAAACAGTTTTACAAGAGAGCTCTGGTAAGAGTACATGGATATGACTACAATAGCATCCCCTTGGCATCTGACAGAAATAAACTCTTCAATTTACGCTCTCTCGCCTGTCGCAGGAAAAAATATGATTTAGTCACGATCTATATCTATCCCCCATATAAGATGATAAATGTTACTGTGGGTCTTTATGTAAATGACTTCTATTCAAATCAGTTTCTTTAAGCCTCAATTGGCTAGTATCGAGGTTGTAAGCTGACACAACGATGTTTTGTTGCGATCAAAACTTCTAGCGCCAGGCGGGACTCGAACCCGCACCTCCCTCTGACCGGGCGGGAATGCTCTACGCCATTACACCACCGGCGCCGGTTGATCGAGGTGCGGATGTTGCGTTCGATCAACCGGCGCGGTGGTGTAATGGCGTAGAGCATTCCCGCCCGGTCAGAGGGAGGTGCGGGTTCGAGTCCCGCCTGGCGCTAGAAGTTTTGATCGCAACAAAACATCGTTGTGTCGACTTCTATTCAGTTTCTTATTCCAACACCAGAGGTGGCCCATGGAAAATCCGAATTCCTAGAGCTAATAGTAATATCAGATCTACTTTCTTCACAAACAGAGCAGGCACTGAATTCCTGAAATTAACAAAAAAAATGTGCTCCCAAATTCCTTATGGCAATGTAAACGATTATTGACAGGCATCTGAAAGAAGTTCCTTAGTACTTTGTTTTGTTTGAACACATTGATTCACAAATCATGCTAGCATCGGTTCTGTTCTTGATGTTCTCATTGTTCTAATTTGTTTTTCGTACTGTGTTGTTTTTGCGTGGGTTTCCACGTATACATAAATAAATAAATAAATATTATTTGCCACGCTAACGGTTGGCCACAGGTCACGAAAAAAAGGGAACAGGCCAATTTTCCAAAATTATTTTGCCGCCTATTACTAACACAATTTTAATTAAATAATTGCAGTGCACATATAGCTTCACTGAAACGAACTGCAACAAAGTCAAACTTCATTTTGCACTTTCCGAGACGATTGCCACCATGGATCCACTATTCTCCACTAATCGCAGAACATGCAGGAGGAGGCATGGAGAGGGAATCTGTGATTGGTCACGGCCGACGGGTGTGTTTTATCCCCTCCATTCGACGACATTGGCCATCATCCCGGGAAGTACTCTTTATTGTGCTACGTTCAACGACTTTGACGCAATCCTACTTCCAACATGTGAACGCAACCGCTGCTGCGCTAGTGGTTGCAATGGCAAACACTAGCAAACAGTTTTCATACTTCAGCCGCAGCTCATACATACAACGGCTTCGCAAAAAGCTGCACCACGATCGGACTAAAAAAGTTGCCTGGTATTCCGTTTTACAGATACTTAAGGAAAAAACTGTCTGAACAGAAGTGATCTCTGTAAAGGATAAAGGATAAAGGACAGCGTTACTCAATCCCTTTTGGGATGCGTCACGCATTCTACTTCTACGGGATGTCGCGTAGGCGATATGAATGCGTATTTGGCCATACAATGAGTTGCGGTGGCTAACCGATGAACAAGTCAGCGCTTTACCCTTCCCAGACAAGTATGACACCAATTCACCGACCCCGGAGGGATGGAAGGCTTGGTTGGCCTGGGCGGGAGATCCGAACCAGGAACCTGGTATCGGGTGCAGGCGACAGTCGGCGCCTCCTCCGGCTGCGCTACACGCTCTCTATACTGTATGACAAATTTACCTATAGAAAAAGCTTCAGCCGCGAATGGTACTGAAAATCACACGTAATTTTTACAGAAATTTCTAAAACTACCCACTGAATATAATTGTTTTAAACCGTCCGTGCGTCCTCATGTGCTGCCAACTGTTTGAGCGATAGTATCTGTTTTACGGATTGTCATTTGAGCCGATAACGCTACGGGTATAATGATTACGGACATGGATTCCGCTACAACTAAACGACGTTGCTCGATTGGATCAAGAATATCGACTTATTTTCTTAGGTTGGTCATACGACGCGGAGTTGACTCGAATACGACTGATTGCAGTAGAATGATTCCCTAACAACTCGTCAATCAATCAATGAGATCGATTATTGATTAGAGCCGGCCTTTCAAAGTTAATGCGAATGTGACAGCTGTCGGGACACCACAACAACTAGACAAAATCGGGCATCTGATCAACATCGATCGATCACCATTGATCCATCCGGGGAGGAGCTTCAGATCAGTTGTTTCCATGGCATTGATCTATTTAGCTTTTCTAATTGCAGCCATCGCGTCGTCGTTCAGGTACAGATGAAGACAAACTCAACGTTTCATAAAAATAATGCGCCACCGGAACAGCTATTTGGAATTGGTAGCTTACTCACTGGCTGCTTTATCACCGTTATGAGCAAGCTGGATTCGACTTCTCGCTCGGGGGCATAAAACATATTTCTGGGCGTACACTTATACTAGATCGCTTCGGAATGCTAGTCAATGACTGGACTATCAAGTAGGTGCCGAATACGAGGAGCAAGTATCCTAGTCAAGGTTTACATCACAACCTAATGGAATGAATGTGAAGCCGCAGCATTTAGTCATGGACGGAACTATGAAGGGATAAAAAGAGAACAAATCTCGTCCAGTCAATTTTAGCCGTTTGTTTTTTTAGGAAAATTTTGTACTCCAGGAGAATATTGGTTTCAAAAATATCCTTCGTGTACACATGTAGCCCAAACATCGACGTACGTCAGCTATCGCTTTAGCTGGAACAACTCTTAGTAGCTCACGTTTTCCGACCCACGGTAACACAAAGTGCCACCTGCTCGAATGATCTATGCTATTCGCCCGTCTCATCGAGCGTTCCATTTTATTCCTGTTTATCACTCGCTAAATTTAGCACGTTCTCTAATGTGAGCGGGCTTTTCGTAAAAAACCGCTTCGCTCTGACGACCAACACAGAAAATAAGGCCTCTGGCTTCATCGAGTGACGTTCGCCGATGGATGCGTCGGAAAAAGGCTTAAACTGTGTCTTGATTGAGATGTTGGTGCTATCAGGCAGACATCATCGACATGAAAAACGTTCATTGAGAGCTCGTTCAGCGCTACCACCAACGTTCTACATTGTAGGGCAAAAAAAAAAAATCTTCCAAAACCCACAGTAGCTGAAGAATGTGGGTTAGTTGAAAGACAGCGTAATTCAATCCCTCTTGGGATGCGCCGCACATTCTACGTCAATGTGATTTTGCGGAGACAATTTAAATACGTATATGGGCTTTACAATGACTTTATAAATAACCAAGCGATTAACCAATTTCTGTGTTTATTTCCCAGACAAGTCTGGTATAAATTAATCGACCCTGGATGGATGGAAGGCCTGACAGGTCTGAGCAGAATTCGAGCTAAGGAGCTCGGTTCAGGCTAAATGCATCAGCCAGCGCATCTAACTACGCTACCATGCGTTTCAGAGCAACAATATCATTCTCGAAAAACAAGCATAACTTCGCAAATATTGCTCAATGACAGTTATTGTCATTGACACTATTTAAAAACCAAAACACGTAAGATGCTTATGGTCCCATGAAGCATTTTTTAGGGCGCGTCTAGTTAAAAGAAATGGTTAAATAATAAAGAACAAAGGACAGTCTTAAGGCCTTTTAAGATGCATTACGTTTTATCATTCCCATACAGGTTTGGCATCAGTCCACCACCGATGGAAAACTTGCTTGACCTACGAAAGAAATCCGATCCATGAGGACGCGTGACGCCTCCTCCGACTGCGCTACCACGCGCCCTATACACGGGTTAGCCGACAAAAACAAAATCGACATGATTTCACTTATCTGAGCAAGCATAGCCTTCGCGAAGCGCGACTGTGAGGGTGATCACCAACTATATGTTATGTGAGGGTCCCGTGCGGAATTGTACCAAACGACTCACGGTGCCATGCAGCGCGACCTACCACTGTGACAGTAACAAGCTAGCGCTGAAAAGTACCCATTTAGTCAGTTAAGAGAATCCAGACAGTAAATTTTTATTTGAGTAACAATCTAAATGTTAAGGATAAGGATCAAGTGAAACCAATCCCTTCGAAGTGAGACATGCACGTTATCTCCACATAGTGTCAAAAACCGTTTTGTAAAAAATCAAGCGGAAAAGCAGTACTAGCAGTACGTAGTAGAATCTATGCCTTGAACAAATAAAAATATATGATAATTGAATAGCTTCTCTTGAAAGAGTATGGTGGGCACTCATTATAGGGAACCCTTGTCCGTGTGGCAGAACTGCCTCCATCAGACACCTCATCGGCACTTTTATATCATGTGTTGCTTAGCACTGAAGTGTCTTTGTCGCTGACGTTCAACTGCATTTCATCAACGAAAGTGGCAGATCCTGATGAACGTCCTTAGGGTCCACAGAAATAGAACAGCATCGCATAAACTTCGTGGAAATCCGATAAGGCCGAGTAAAGCGCTGGCTCTATTCGGCCGTCTGCAATTTGGCCTTAGATGGCTATTTTCATAGTGCATCACAAGACCATCGTGTTACGGCTAACGTATTAACCTATGCAAGGTCTGAACTCACATTCTGTGTTCCTACTAAATTTGAATCTACCACGCTACGCTGTCGCCACCAATTTCTCCATTTCACCATCCGAGGTTCAGAAATACCACAAAAAGCAAAATTGCGAATTCTGAAATGTCATCCTTTCACTAGAAAAACAACAACGTTCAAGGCTAGCTGACTTTTTTGGGTGCTTATGAATGAAATTTTGAAACCAATACAAGTATAAAGGAGGCAGAATTTGATCAAGAAGCATATCGCCTTTAGGGCAAGAGCGTAATTGTCACCCTGTCGAAACCTGGACTGTGTTTCTTCCTGCTCGTTTGGGCTTACCAGGATACTATCTCAACGGTAGGTCGGAACGGCGAAAGTGTTGTATATGGGCAGAACCGCCTCTCCCTGGGAAGTAACAAGCTGCAGGTATCTCGACCCCAATACAACTCTGCGCAGAGTTAGGGCGACGGAAGTCGCGTGTTGGCGCCCTGTTGATTCACGTGCTCCGCAGCTGACGGGCGCCCGTGGGATGAGGGCTCGTATCGCAGTTAGGCTCAGTGCACGGGTGGTGTGGTAGGGAAGAGGCTTACGAACGGGGGCTCGGTGGTTTGGATCTCGCAGACTGCGCTTGTTTTGTACTTTTACAAAATCCATGTTTATCATATAGGTAATCCACCTAGCGGTATTATAGTGTGTTATAGAGCATGGTTACATACAACGTATGCTTCAAACTACAGATTAGCTAAGATGTTCACTTCTGTGTGTCACTTATTTTAAGCCTGTTTTGGGTGAAGCTGTAGTTATGTAACGATAGATATTTTGTGGCACTAGTTAAAAGTTCTGACTACACCGATAAGACTTCGGTCGGGGGGGGGGGGGGGGTAATTTGTGGTGCTGATCACGAATCTGACATCCGTTTTTCACTATTCGGTCGGAGACCACCCATACCGTTATCAAGGGTGGACCAGGCAGGGTCACCGATTTCGCTGAAACTTGTCAAGGGGGTTATTTGGGGTGTTAATCACGAATCTGAAATCCGTTTTTCACGATTCTGTCTCTACCTGCCGTCACCGGCAGAAACTTTAAGAATGTAATCCTGTGCCTTCCTGTATCTATATTATCCAGCAGAATCGTGAAGAACGGATATCAGATTCGTGATCAGCACTCCATATAACCCCCTAGACAAAGTTTCAGCGAAATCGGTGACCCTGCCTGGACCATCCTTGTTAACGGTATGAGTGGTATGCTATATGTAAAACAAGCTCTATAACACACTATAATACCCCTAGGTGGATTACCTATATGATAAACATGAATTTTGAAAAAGTGCAAAAGAAGCGCAGCCTGCAGGAGCCAAACCTCCGACTCTTCCGTTCACGAGCCCGAGCTCTTTCCCACTACGCCACTTGTGCACTGCCATGAGTCGCGATACGAGCCCTCATCCCGCGCGCGCCCGTCAGCTGTGGAGCACGTGAATCAACAGGGCGCCAACACGCGACTTCCGTCGCCCTAACTCTGCGCGGAGTTGTATTGGGGTCGAGATACCTGCAGCTTGTTACTACCCAGGGAGAGGCGGTTCTTCCCATATACAACATTTGCGCCGTTCCGACCTACCGTTGAGATAGTATCCTGGTTAGTAACACACCTACTCGAAGGCCGCATAGCACTGTCATGAAGTCAGCTTCATGATTAATGGACTGGTGGTGGAGCTGGAAGCTAAAAATTGTCGTAGACCAAATCGTTCCGAATACACCATGTCTTCTACGTCTACGGAATGTCATAGAGGCTCTTTGACCTCGAATTCGGCCTAAACAATTGGTAGTCGGGCGAAGAACAAATCGGTGATCTGTCCTTTCAAGAGGAGTCCTATGCCGACACATCAATCTCCAAGTAGAGAAGGAATTGGTTGGTTTTTGCGCAATTCCGAACTAGAGTCGAATCGTGATGGTCTCGAGAACGCCGACTCTCGCCAAGTGTGTCACTTGAGTCCTTCTTATTTTCTAAATAGGCAATTTATGTAAGGAAACTAGCCAACAGACAGCCAACATCAAAGACTTGTGGTAAGAGGTGCCGAAGCGGATCCGGAGTAAAGCTTTAAAGTACATATGTCAGAAAAATAGTGAAGAAGACGAAGAAGGCAACGTCTGGCTCTGGCTCTCCTCCCGTTTCAACTTCACAGTTTTTTCCGCGCTAGAATACGCTTCAGAGATCGGAGCAGTACGAAAGTAAGGTGAGCAACGAAGAATCGAGAGCAGTGACCCGACGCTGTCTCTGGAGTTCGGAGCTTCGTCGACGTTCGGAAATCAGAACTCTGCCATATGCACAAACTCGACGAAAATTAGGTGGGCTGGCCACTTAACGCTTTTCGCAGATACATCCTGGACGAGATGCGTTGCCGACTAGATTCAGTGGAATTGCAAAAAAAACATCAGGAGGCCCACTAACGCAATTTCCTTCGAGCGAGTGGGATTCACTGGAGCACTATGGCACCGACAGCAAGGAATTCAGCCTTTGTTGGAGCCAACTCTAGCAATTTGATAACAAATATAATTTTATTTATACTTGCATTTTGCATTTTTATTAAGTATTTATTTATATTTTTAAAATCTTTATTTATATCTTTATGTGGTTTATGTCGCGAAGGTGGGCAGCATTGAGAGATGGGAGTGCGTTAAATCATGACCAAGCATAGCTCCGATCGAACACTGCCAGCCAATCGCGGTACCAACCAAACAGAGTCTCTCTTAATGGCCCATCCATTCGATGCGGCCTGATTGGCTGGCGCGTTTCTACCTCCTAACACTGTCGACCTTCGCTACTTGGACAACACTTTCCTATCAAGAGGACGCTACATCGTGTATCGGTGCTCGATTCGTTTTCTGAAGGTGCCCCCCCCCCCCCTCCCCCACCAACCACTAGGATAAGTACCACGATTCCTTACTGATCAGTGGGTGATACTTCATTTATGTAGTAATCGCCAAACAACTACAGCTTTCTAACATGAGGGACGAGAGAGAGGTGTGACAAGAAAAGTGGGACATGTCTCAGCTGGGAGGAATATATAGGCTTAGGCAAGACCGCTGATAGCCCTGACATTACCAGAGCAGAGCAGAAATGCGCAGCTAAGTAGATTTCGGTATGAAGGAGTTTGGCAGAATCAACCGAGAATCGGGGTAGTCGTCGTCACAAAATTGAATCTGAGCGTTTTTGCGTACTGCTACGACTGCGCAATGGGAAGCGGATGAAATATGCGAGGCGAATTTCTGAGTAAGCATCGCCGACGTCATCACCTCACGCCTATTCGCAGCTCTCGACCTCAGCTCTTCAACCTTCTCATCATTCGGCGAGAATGCGTGCACAGCGGCGGCCCATCGGGCCCGCACATGTGCGACGATGACAGACGACGACGGCGGCGGCAGAAATGGAGGTCACGTGAGGCCCAGACAGCTGTCAGAAGAATGCCTGCCGATCGACGACGACGACAGCGACGTCCGCCAGAATTCTGACATCAGACGAGCCGACCGAAGTGGTGTCGTCGCCCCTGAGGCCGCGCTGCACACTTTCAGAGCGGATGCCCTTTGATTAACCACCTTATGGAAATGGCAACGAATTAGTGGCGTAAGAAGCACAGGCCTTGAAGACGCACTGAGTGCATCGTTGCACGACTACTGAACTTCTCATACTTCCTCGGTATGTTGAAAAATATGCGACAGTTTTCACGAGATGGAACACTAAGCGCAAGCTCTTGCTGTCTGCATAGCTCATAAGCTGAACGTCATAGGTGCACTAGTAATGTAGTTGGTGCCTATGTAGGACAGTGGAACGTAGATGGGCAAACAAAATTCTGAAGCCTTGCTTGATGCAGAGGGGAAACTGCTCGTCGTACGAAATCCGTCAGTATTGTCGCCCATTGTGGCAGACTTTCCTCCAGTAGTTCAACAGGGTTTTTAGGACCAGCGTTCTCAAATTGCTTTGTGCACGGAGTTCGCGATGTCACGCTCTCTTCGCATTTATGGAAACCACGTGTCTCCTTATTTCGCCGTCTTAAATGACCATTTGCACTCAGTCGCAGTTGACCGCTAAGGTTCCAGAATCATTCACAGCCCTAGCTATGTTCGTCCTAGATAAGCGCAGTCGATCAGATCTGACAGAACCGAATTCGGAGAAATGTAGAAATATCCCTGAATGGACAGCTACCACAAGTGGATATTGTTGATTTTAGCAGCATTACAGCGTCCAGCGCAGCATACATGACAGCACATTACGGAGAGTGCTGTCATGTATGCTGCGCTGGACGAGGTTTTTATATAGACCTTTATTATTGCGGCTTGACGTTTCGCCTTTTCGTCGCCTTCAGAGGCGCATAGGCTCCACCGCACGGGCTGGTATTCGCCCACGCTAGAAGACCAGTAGAGGCGAAACGGTTCAAACACTACAAGCCTGAACGAAAGCCGTGGTCTATATGTTCACTACCGCGATCGCAATCTCATCTGAAGGCGCGTGCAGGTCCTCCTGCTCAAAGGATATGTCATCACTGCGATGCGGCCATCCTGTGAAGGTGCAGATCACATTATATCCGAAAGATTCGATTCAGATATCCTGATTCGAATCATTTAAAAATCCAAGGCCCGCGAAATCGCCCCTTTTCCGAATCGTTCAAAAAATCTGGGCTCCGCAAAATTAGCGTTATCTAAATCATAGAATTATTCGAAGATCGGATTGAATGTACAGAAGAAGATGGGTCTATTCGTTTACTTCAAATATTTACTTTGACTTTTCCAGGCGCTGCAAAAGACAACAACGCCAGAACCTATGTCGCAATAAGTAAACCTTAGGCACGTACGCTGTAATTGAAACCACGGATGTCGCGGCTCGAGGAGATTTGAACGTGGACCGAATTCATCTACGTAACGAGGTAGACTTCGTAAGACGTGCTTTTCCTTAACGTCATCTGGTGGTCAAACCACTTCCAAATGCAGCTTCGGCCTAAACAATGGCGGAAGAATGCCAGCCGTTAAATAAATCACTGCCCTAGGCGCCAATTCCGGCAGAGGAATAGAAGGCTTGATTAACCTGGGTGCAGAGACGAACCACCGCAAAAGCGGGGTGCACTTTGCTCTACGCACCATGCACTACAGAGTGCGTAAAAAGTATTGACGCACTAAACGTAAACGTTAGAATTAACAGCACATTATAAAATCTAATAAGTTTATATACAAAATGTCAGCAACGATCTAGCGAACAGAATAGCGTCACTTGTATTTTATATGGGCTTCTTTGCTGCGAATACAGGGACGAAGACGATGACGAAAGGCATCGACGGTGCGCCGCAGGTAGTCCACGTCTACATACCTGCGGCGCACCGTCGATGCCTTTCCTCGGCGTCTTCGCCCCTGCATTCGCAGCAAAGAAGCCCATATAGGATACAGGTGATGCTATTCTGTTCGCTAGATCATTGTTGACATTTTGTATATAAATTTATTAAATTTTATTATGTGCTGTTAATTCTAACGTTTACGTTTAGTGCGTCAATAATTTTTACGCACCCTGTACATAGAATCCACGAATGAGGAAGAAGATTTTGAGAATGACCTCACCAAGCGTACATAGCACGGCCAGAATAGGACACATCTTTTTAAAAGTGGGATAGCGGGAAGAAATCTGCGGCCATTCATCACTTTTCATGACAGCATGTAGCGGGCGTGACCATCCGTCATAATCCAGAAGACGACGACGACAATTCGTTGTGAGGACACTCTGACCGTTCTCTGCCAGTGGTTGACGTCCCACATCCAAAAACGATCACAGGTATGTGGACACACATTCAGCACGCAGTGAAACAGAAATTGAGAGAACGACTATAGAACATCAATACCCCAGAACCTATACGCCAGGCTAAATAAGGCTCATTTGCATCTGCCGCGAGCCAGGGTTGAAGCACAGTGGTTGCAAGAAAATCGCGAAGCAAATGAATCGCCATCTAATGACTTCTAAACAACTGAGGAAATGTCATGCAGCAGGCAATCATTTTGGGGAATATGTATTTAAATTAGCGAGCAGTATGCGCCGAGGAATAAGAATGATGGAAAAAAGTGGAGGCTCAAAGTTCTGGAACAACAGACCAGATTGATCGGCAGTATACAGGCTGGGCACGGAAAGGTAAACGGCCCATGGTACCCTCTATGGTAGGAAAATCACTTAAAAACTGGAACGAGGAAGCTTTAAGAGCCACTTGGCATCAATGGCTTGCCCACTGATCTCCTAACTATGGCATTTGAAAATGGAAAAACTCCAGCCTTGGTGCGATTGTTAGGGTGTCAGGCTCAAAGAAACGAGTTCCTGGTCGTTATTGTGGCCTACATGGGGAGGCAGGAAAAGCACCAGCCAATCACAACCAAAAAGGCACTGACCATGCACATCCCTCTGGCTGGCACGCTCGTTCGATGAAGCTGTTGCGTCCAATGAAGTGGCTGCTCTGGTGCGTACTCCCATGTAGGCCACATTAAAGACTAGTACCGATACGAGCCCTGCTTTATAGATCTACCCTAACCTGATCGATTAGAGTTGATGTTTCCAAGGACTAGATGGACTGAGGAGAAGTGGTAATTGCCAACGGATAAGAACACGAGCGTCCAAACTTTAAACTCAACTCAGTCGTGGTAGCTGCCCGTTACGAACTCACTAGCCAGACGAGAAATCAAACGGGCCACTTTGGTACGTTGCAGAGATCGACGCGCTGGTAACAACCATACAAGCAGACTCATGATGCGTGTAGCAACATATGGTGCAGTTGAACTTCTTATTTTCCTATTCCTTTCACCCGAAGAACTTGTACGTAAATATGCGGTATGTACAGACGATTCTGGTGTTTTTAGCCGGACTTTGCTCTCGAAGTTCAGCACGTTCTATACTCCAGTTCAAAGCAGTCACATGGTAACAGTACTAAGCAAATGAATCAAAAATCGCGAAAACTCAAGCGCGAAACGCTATCTTCTGCTGTACTTCTTAATATGGAAAGGATTCGAAAGGTGAACAGGTTGTTGACCTATGACAAATCCTCGGAGACATTCCAAATGAATGCAAAATGACACAGAAGAGGAATTTCAAAAAATTACAGTCCAGATGGCGCAGAAATTTAGTATTCAGTGTGTCAAGGGACTTTTCGTACTTTTCAAACATTTTATCATGCGACGTTTTATTAGGTTGTCCCAAACGGAATGTCGCATGCAAGAAGGCCCAAAGAAGGCCACCGTGATCTTTTCACAGCTATTCGCATCGGTGGTGAGCTCACTTAGGGTTAGTTTTTCGCGGTGTTTCATCTTCTACATTTTCTATTTTTCCTGCTTCATTCTTCATCGGCTTTTAAAATTATAGCCTTCAGACTACAATAGACCAGAAAATGATTGTGCACGCGTGCCTGCTAAACGACAAAATATACTACCGAATTAAGTTTAGTTTTAATTACTTTGTATGAATTTAACTTTTCGGCCTGGCGACATTCCGTGTGGGACACCCTAATACTTATTCTCAAAGTTTTTGTCATGAGACGTTGAACCTATCTCAGTTTTCATCGATTTACATAAATCAAGGCTATTTTTACCTTAACACAAGAAGACGGTAGAAGTTGTCGTCTTCCTCAAATAATAGGAAGACGACAAAATCGGACACACCAAAGGAATTACAGTGCTTAAACTATTTTTGTGTCTTCCCTGTTAAACTTAGATCGAAAATTTTGTCATTAATAGTTTAAGCGATATTTTAACAACGTCATTGATCCACTTTGCTGAGAATGTAAAGCAGTAACATGAATAACCACATTTTCAGCAAATTCGAGCAACCCTTCGTGTACAATAGCACTTTTAATGCAGGTCCTCTTGCTTTCAGTTTTGCAAGAGCATGAGCAGGAGGAAACGAGCGACTTGTGGAGCGTTGAAGAATGTCGAAGAAGTCGTGAAGAAGCCGAAGAACGTCCGACTCCGTGCCCACCTATTGGACTGTTCTTTCTGCCCTAACATACGCCTCAGAGATCTGGGCAATACGAAAGCAGGATGAGCACGCGATCAGCGTCATGCTGCATGGAATCGAGAGGAGTTCCGAGCTTCGTCGACACATTCGAAGATCAGAAACGACGTCGCATGGACCAAGTCGTCGAATATTAGGTGGGCCGGCCACGTAATGCGATTCGCAGACACCCGCTGGACTACAGCCATCACCGACTGGATTCAAGAGAACACCGGGACGCCCACGAACAAGTTGATCGGATTTCTTCGTGAAAGCACTGAATGAATGATATGACGCTCGTCGTGTCCCTCGAGCGAGGAGGATCCATTCGAGCACTTTGGCACGCGACAAGGGCGAATGGAGCGCTGCTGGTGCCAGCTCGAGCAACTCGATGATCAACGGGACGACAGGTGATGTAGATGATACTATAACGATAAACTTGACCTACATGACGCAGTTGTTATGAGGTCCCATCTCGCGTTACAAAACAAATATATCATATGTTCTTCTCGCGTCCACGTCAACCAAGGGCTCTATTCGCAGAGACTGCCCCTTCCACTTCTATTATAGATAATTGTAAAGAAAGTACTACAATTCGTGGTTTACCTAACGATTGACTTTATGCTTTTCTCGGTACTTTCCGGGGAAGACAGACAGTGTTGACATGAAGCCACGCTCCTCGACCAATCACAGAGGGGCAGCTCCGTGCCCTTCGTCGATCACTTGAAGGAAAGCAGGTAGCAGGCCAAGAGACTAATACAATAACCCCGGCGTTGGTCTACTCGAAGTGTGTGTGCAATCACAACCCTCCAGCCGTGCTGACCACCATCCTGGAAAGTACCATTTCATTTTTTATGGAAACTAAACGAACGAAAATGCCGTTAGGTAGCAAGGTAAGGCAGCATGCCTCGTCAGTGCAAATCGACACTCTTTTGAAAAATTTGTCGGCTCATCTTCTACAGAGGTATCGATCCCATAACGCCGGGACGCTACATCATCACACTACAAGAGTCGCTTGATCAGGCGTAGGAAAACAATGGTAGTGCAGTGGCGTAGAGCATCCGGTAAGGATAACCAGATGGGTGCGGGTTCGATATCCGCCTGGTGTTAGAATCTTGATCGCAGCAAAACATCGCTATAACAGCTCAAGGCCTCACAATGAGTAGCGTTCTCTTGAGGTTTAAAGAAATTGACTTGTGTCTTAGGAAAGTAATTTTCGAGGAGATCTTGGTAGCAAACAAAAATTCCAGTGCTGCAAGAGCTACCCCATCCAACGGATCTATCCTAGTCGGCAGGGGCAACCCTAGAGTGGTATTTGACTTCGTACCGTCATGACACAGCTACATCACCACTACAGCTGAATTTCTCAAAGAGCATTCAAAATCTTGGAACACCAGACCAGGGAATATCTCAAACAAGTTCAGGAGAGGGAATGGTGTGTGAGAACACCATGGGCCCCTCCGTTTAGGATAGATCCCATCCAACTTCTGCTTAGGATTGTATGTAGCTCTGTAGCTTAGAAAAAACTTTCGTTGTAATGAAATTTTCCGCATTCTGTTGAGCTCTAACTCAGTTGTTAACATCTCCAGGCTCGGTCGACCGCCACTACGCAAGCCCGTAAGAAGAATGACTTGTTTTATAATCCACTTTTTTAGCATGCAAGACAAGCTAGCTGTCAGCCAACAAATGAATAATTGAGGAAAACCTTCCTAAAAATCACCACTTTTTGAATGAAATTTTTCAAAATTCAAACTACAGTGCGCACAGAACGCGAAAGCATCTGCAGCCTCCAGGAATGGCATGCTGCACAGAATTCAATCTACTGAAGTGGAGGAGGTGAAGCATGACCGGGAAAGGTGGCCACCGCCACCGTGGCGGTCGCGCGCCCACCCAGGGCGTTTTGGTGTTTGTCCCGCGCGAAAGCAATTTTCGCCTGAAGCCGCTGGCTTAGCGCCATACCACCCATGTTATGCTAATTTCCCAGAAAACACACACACGCATCACGTCAGCAGCACTATCAACAGCAGGAGCAGCATAGAATGATCACCCCGAAGATGATGTCGCGGAGGAGGTGTATGGGTGACGACGTGCTCTCAAGGCGCCGTCGTTGATTCCGGATTGCCGGTTTGACGTGGTTACCACATGCGCTTCATACCCCCGGGAATTGCCCAACGCCTTTTTCTTTCTAGCCAACGCTGACGCCTGATGATGTAAGTAATGATATTTCGACGAAATTCCTCCGATTTCGCTGATTCCCAGAGAAATTTGAAAAACCGCCGCAGTCGCAAATATGAAATTTGCAGAAATTTCTAACACTTGATTCTATCATATTTCTGAAACACTAATGTTAATTCAGTTTGTAAGGACAAAGTCAATGTGGAGCAAAACTTCGATTCTTTCGCAACAACTGGGTGTAACGCAGTAAAAGGAAGCGCTGGCTGCTAAATGCACCACGAATCGACCGCGGTTCGGGTCGCGCACAGAGCATCCAAGCCCTCCATTTTCAGCTTGATTCTTTAAAAATTTCCAAAACTGACTTGAAACCCCAAATAAGATGAGATTTCAAGAGGGATTTCGTGTGGAATCCAAAGAGAAGACGAGACCATTTTTCGTCTGCTAATCGAAAGGGTGGGCGCGTGGTGCGAAGTCGGAGAAGGTCCCGGCTGTCGCGTGCACCCGATACCAGGTTCCTTGCTTGGATTACCCGCCTAGGCCAACCAAGTCTTCCATAACTATGGGGTTGGTGGATTGGTACCGGACTTGTCTGAGAAGGATAAAGCGCTGAGATGTTCATTGGGTGGCCACCACACGTCATTTTATGGCTAACAACGAAAAATTCAAATCGCTCCACGTCATCCAGTAGCAGTAGAATGCGTGGCACATCCCAAAAGGAATTGCGTAATGCCGTACTTCACCCCTTAATCGTAAGGTTGATCTACAGCGACACCTCCAAAAAAGTGGGCCGATAATGACAGCAAAGCGATTCAAAAATAGGGTGTTTCTCCAACTAAAAAGATCGGCCTGACGAAAGTTGGCAACAAGCCAATGAAAGTAGCGCAGACCTTTAAAAGGTTATAAAGTTGTTTCAGACATCGCTAAGGGAAACTGTGCCAGTTATTCGTGAGAGATTTGCAATCCTCACGAAGACAACACTCACGTGTTCAATTGCCACAATGCCTGTGAAGTCGTATCATGCAATTTATGTTTATTTAAAGTCTGCGAAGTTCAGCGTTAGAAATCGGGGGCTGGCACTTCAACAGACACCTAAACGATTACATCAACATTCGGCCTTCGATTTTCGTAGTTTTTTGTTAAGAAATTATACTATTTTGCAGCATTTTCTTCAATTGTTGATCTGAAAGCCACGTTAAAATCAGTCACTATCGATTAGGCGGACCTGATTTGGGTAATCGTTTGGGGTAGAATAGCGGAGAGTATCGTAGGCGTCTTGGTTATTTTAGTGACCAAACAAAGACCGACCATACCAGTAATACCAGCATACTCAGTCCGCCTTCAAGACCTTCAGACCTCTATTCCAGTTCAACCTCTGCATTTCTCACTCGAAACTTCAGTCTAAAATCCGTGTGGGCTCATAAATGGAGCGAATCGGAGCACCTCGTCATGCTGGAACTAGCCGCTCTCGCTCTCACGATCCCGCGGGAATCCGTCCGCTGTCATCAGAATCACCAATGCCGCCGGACGGCCGGTCCGCGCATGGATATCAAGCACACATAACGTATTTAGTGCGCCTCAACGCTGTCTTTAACTAGGACGAGTTGCCACACGTCACGGCTCAGAGATCAACTTGTTACCCCGAAAATAAGCTCTTCATAGAGGGACGGAGGTCGTCGAAATTTGAAGGTTTTTGATGCGCCGTGCTTCCTTTCCCTACCCCAATTCGACGGTGGATACTGCGTGATTTCGGCTTTTTCACAATCTGTGTGAGAGATAGCTTTACTCTAAAATAACGAGAAATAAGATTGGTTGTTTACAAGAATAGAAAATATGCCAAACGGAGCACAATTTTGAGGTGTTCCCGCTCTCGTGTACATGCCGATACATGACTGATTCGGGTTGCATCCATGCCAACAAGGGAGGAAGCGTTCTGGTAACAAGTTGCTCTAAGAAGGGCTAAAGACTGCAGGCGACTTTTCAGTGACTACCGACTACAGGTGATTCTATACGGCAAAACTCATTCGAACTGCTTTGTGACACGCTGTGGAAGTAGAATGCGTGGCACACTGCACAAAGACATTGATTAGCCTGGATCTATCCTAGTCACAGGGAACATGGTTGGTGTTTGGCCTCTCCGTCCATTTCCTTGAAATTGTCCCGAGATTCAAATAAAGATAAAAAGGATAAAGGACGGCGTTACTCAATCCCTTTTAGGATGCGCCAAGCATTCTTCTTCTACGGGATGTCGTGGAGGCGATTTGAATGCGTATTTGGCCATACAATGACTTGCGGTGGCCAGCCGATGAACAAGTCAGCGATGTATCCTTCCCAGACAAGTCTGGTACCAATTCACCGTCCCCGGAGGGATGGAAGGCTTGGTTGGCCTGGGCGGGAAATCCGAACCAGGAACCTGGTGTCGGGGCAGGCAACAGTCGGCGCCTCCTCCGACTGCGCTACACGCGCCCTGAGCTTCAAATACTGCAGGATAATGCGATGGTAGTTAGCCCTAGTTTATACTTGCGCCGCCGCGCGGCGCGGCACCACGATCGCCATAGAAATCGATTTTTCGCGCCGCCTGGTCGATATCTATCCCGACCATCGTGCCGCGCCGTGCAGCGGTGCAAGTATAAACTAGGGCTTATGCGGACTCAATGATAGTGGTGGCGTGCCATGGGATGCTCGACGTAAATGTCACTTTAGCACTGCTCCCTCCCTCCTAGGATAGTTCCTCCTAGTCTTTGTCCTTTATATTTCAGGTAGCCCCGTTGGTCTTAACTAAAATTTTGACAAAAAATAGCTGCAAAGATGGACGCATATGCATGACAAAGAGGAAAAGATGTCTTATTCATGGTGAACAAGCTTTTTGTACTAACCGAAGTATCACTGTGCCCCGCCTTCTTTCAAATGATTTTCCATAAAAATAGAGAGTGAGACAGTTGTGAAGAATTCAGAAAATCCCATTATTTTGCTTTGAGGATGCAGCATCCTAGGAAGGTGGTACTGTTTTTGTTCGTAGATATTCACTTGCCATCTGGATCATCCATCTATTCTTTCTGGCTCTAACGATGAATTGGTGTTGTTTTGATATAGAATTTGTGTCTAGTCGTAGACTTTCTTACTGTATAGACCTTGGTAGTCATTATAAAGACAAAGCGACGATAGATGGCGTCAATTAATCCATTTTTAGAAAGTGCCACGCACCCTAATTCTACAGGATATCGCCAAGACAATTCGATCCATGTTTCGTCTGTACAATCACTTGCGGAGACCAGTCGATAGACAATTTGGTGTTTCATGCTTCCTAGACATGCCTGACACCAATTTTTCTACCACGGAGAAAAATTTGGTTGGACTGCGCGGGGCGTGAATCGAGAACATTGATTCGGGGTACACGACAGTTAATGTCTCGTTCAACTACGCTCTTATGGATATTATTCACATCACGTGTTCGAATTGGAAGTGCCTCTACAACATCATCACCTAACAGTCAGAGGAGCCGGTGGCAGTCGCGAGCACCCGATTCGACGTTTTCGGTTCACGCTTCCCGCTCAGGTCAACTAAACCTTCCATCTTTTAGACAACGATGAATTGATACCAAATTCGGCTCTTAGATGAATAATACACTGACGTATCATCGCCATCTGGAGGCTTGTAGCGCAGTCGGAGGAGGTGTCGGCTGTCACGTGTACCCGATACCAGACTCCTGGTTCGGATTTCCCGCCCGAGTCAACCAAGCCTTCCATCCCTCCGGGGTCGGTGAATTGGTACCAGACTTGCCTGGGAAGGATAAAGCGCTGACTTGTTCATCGGCTAGCCACCACAAGTCATTGTATGACCAAATATGCATTCAAATTGCCTCCACGACATCCCGTAGAAGTAGAACGCGTGGCGCATCCAAAAGGGATTGAGTAACGCCGTCCTTTATCATTTTATCCTCATCCTTATCATCATCGACCGGCCACCACGTGTCATGCATAGGCCAAATGCGTATTGAAATTGCTTCCACGACATCTTGTAGAAAAAATGCGTGGCGCATCCCAGAGAGGTTTGAATAACATCGTCCTTTATGCCGTTCTTTTTCATCCTTATCGTTTATATATGTACACAAATCTGAACAATATAATATATCTAACAAGGAAAGGTTCCCAACTCAAGGTGAGCTTTTACGATGCTATTTTGGCAAGATGTAGGGCTCTGTAAGCGGAGTCCCAACCACAGTTGGTTTTTGCTGAACGCCTTTTTAAAGATCTGAAAAGGAGATCTGAAAGCGGGCGCGCAACTGTCATCAACCCTTACGACACCCCACGTGCGTGCCCCGTCGGCGTAGTTGGTAGGAGGGACGCCTCATAGGAGCACACCGGAGGGGTTTAAGTTCGAGTCCGCGTACTACCGAAATTTTTGCACATATTAGTTTGTTGTTATTACGCTTTCTCATGATCACAGAAGTCAATTTTAGTCCCTCATTACTTACAACAATCCAAGGCTGTCTATTTCCGCCTCCATGTGTGCTAGTTTTCCAAGAATGCATATCTGCACAATATCATTTCTCTGGAAATAAGCCCTGCCTTGTCTTCTCTTTTGGTCAACAGCTATGGTACAAATCTATGAAACAGTAAAATACAAGCGCTTGCCACACCAATAGCATCTTACAAAAGCCATGAGGAACAATCTTCTCCCTGGCAAGTAATGACCACTTCTTCTTCGTTGACCGGGTGTAGAGAAAGGTCCTGGGTGAACATCGACGTACCCAGCTGCCACCCACGCGTACACAGACATAGAAAGGGCCCATTTTCATTATACTGCCTCTAACTTGAACCGCCTCTTCTTCCTGACAGTCCACATCTCAATATATGACGTCCAGGAGGAGTCCATTTATGACGTCCGCAACCGCAATGTCTCTCCTTGTTGGGGAAGTGAAATCCAGTGTGAAGATGGAAAGTAGTCGGCCGACAACACGTTCAGGTCAGAACGACATTTTATCACACTTATGTACCGATATGGCCTGGGTCCATAATACTCAACCATAAAGTACGCGTATTTGTGTGCAGTTACGGTATTATTGGTGATATGGTGTGATATGGTGGTGGTGCAGACTGGCATTGTTGAAAAACTAGCACTTGTAAAGGCGGAAATAGACAGCCTTGGCTTGTTGTAAGCATTGCGGGTCCAAAATTGACTTCCGTAATCATGAGAAAGCGTAATAACAACAAGCTAACATGTGCAAAAATTTCGGCAGTGCGCGGACTCGAACTTAAAACCTCTCCGGTGGGGTCCTTTGAGGCGTCCCTCCTTCCAACTGCGCCGCCAATGCATAACTCGTGGGGTGTCATAGGGGTTGATGATAGTTGCGCGCATGCTTTCAGATCTCCTTTTTAGGTCTTCAAAAGAACGTTCAGCAAAAACGAACTGTGGTTCTGGATTCCCTCCGCTCACAGGGCCCTATCTTGCCAAAATAGCATCGCAAAAGCTCACCTTGAGTTGGGAACCTTTCCTTGTAAGAATGTGATGTGCTACCCTTGGGTTCGGTCTCACGTCTAGATGGCAGAATAGCATGCACCTCTGGAAAAGACGAATTGGTAACAAACTTAGCCAAAACAAACACGATAAACTGGTCATTCAAGAGCTCATATATCGCTATGGAGGCTGACTACGGTAACAAGGTATGTGTACAACATCAAAGAGAGGTAGAATGCATTGTGCAACCGGGTGTAACAGTGTCCACCGCAATCTATTCCATGATGGTGGTATTTCAACTTCTTATATAGAACAACACATTGAGAGAAGACATTAAAAAATTAGCCTAAAAATTGATCCGTAATCTGCTGCTTAATCCTAAGCAGAGAACATTAAGAGAACACAGAACTACATGAATGGGGTATCCCTTCTGTAAGGAAAAAGTCGAATAGAACGATGAAAGAGTATGCATTTAGGAAGGCCACATCAAGGGAAGAAGCCGAAAAGGGCAGAAATGAGAGCGCGTATACTGACCACATAAATGTCGAAAGAAAAATGCATCAAGCGGGCGTTGCATTATAGATATGATCCATCGCGTCAGAACTTTTTCTGTGTTCTCGAAATGCTTTGATGGAAGCGTTGAATATGGTATTCCGAGAGCGCACGAAGACGTGCTTAAGAGAGTGTAGGTAGTAGGAGGCTGGTGAAAGTAATAAATAACGGATAAAAATGGACGTCACTCAAATCCCGTTGCAAAATTCAGCGCGTTTGTCCGTTGCTCTAACGTAAAACGCCGTCAGTTTCATTATTATTTCATTTCAGTGCTGAAAACTTGAGATCATTTTTCTGAGAACTGGAATCTTGTAGAACTGTGATTATACATTAAATGATATAGCTAGATATCTCCTAGAGTTTTGGGCTATTTCAATCAGTGCTTTAGGGTTTGTTTACCTTCTAGTTTTATTCTGTTTGAAACCTCGTTTCGTGCCCTCTGGAGAAGGAGGGTTCACGTTTAGACCCACAAAAATTGTTTTCCATCGTTCGGCTCAAAAGTAAATTTTCGACTTAAGGAACAGGCTGCGCATGACCTCAGTGGATGTTCATGTATGCTGTCACAAACATGGCAATCCTAATGCTTACGCCTGTAACTGCTTCATCGTCGATTAGCTGAGCAGTTGGAGTCAAACTCTACATCGGTTCCAGTTACGTGCCGGAGTGGCTCAGTTCCCGCATTGGGTTCTCTTCACATAAGGGAGGCAAATAGAGTCAAAACTTTCAGGATCTGTCCTAGTCGGGAAGGGGGGGGGGGGATGGGGCACCGCTAGAAGAACGAAACAACCTCAAACCGCAAGGCCTCCTCTTCCTAACGAATTGCATACAAAGACCCTCTTGTTGATTAATTCAGTATGTCGTCATTGTGGAATCGTCTAGCTTCAATTCTGCTACCGTTGTCAACGACATGGAGTAGCCCCCTTCTACCGAGACAGATCCATCTTTCACACAGAATTTTCCAGTGGAAGCCTAAGTAGTCTGATGGTTAGTATTTTAGTGCTCCTTCATCACCTTGGGGAGCTTACTCACTTACGCTACCTTTTCAAAAGTTCCAGATCCATGTCTTCCATTTCCTTAAAAAATAGGCTTGTGGGTGACAGAAAAATTGATGCCAAACGACTTCGAATTTTTTTTTCTAATTTTTCCTTCTAAATTTTCCAGATGAAAACAAAATGAACTACAGAGACACGTGCCCAGACAAACACATGTCAGCCACCGTATAACCGCGTAATCCAATCTAATTATTTTTTGGACAGACTCAGGATTAAGCAAATAACGTTCAAAAACAAACGGACCAAAAATCACTGAAGATGACACAGACGAAAGCTTCTAATGTAAATGTGAGGCATCTGTCTTTCAAGTAATGCACTTGCGCTCAGACTTATTCCCCTATGGAAATCCTATAGATTCAGAGTTATCGTTAAATATTTTGCAGACAAAGTTACACAACGGAGAAAGTATGAAACAGGTTCGTAGCTGTAAAATTTTTGTTAAATTGCTGATTAGGTGCCTAATTTTGACATTCATAACAAAGCCGGATGCAAAACATGGCGTTGAGTACGCGTGATATTGTGGAGAGCAACGAACCCTCTTAAAAATAGAAAAAAAATAAAAAAAATAAAAAAGTTTAGTTGACTTTTCTTTGCCGCAGCATACGACATAACACAAATACTAAGTTGTTAGAAGGATGTTAAGTTGGGATTAAGAACCCATGCGCTATGTGGAACAAACCGACGACTTCTGCTTTCCAGCAATGATGCTGTGCCGCTGCTTGATCTGACGGAACATCCACGATATCTTCCTAGCAACGACCTATCAGTACTTCCTGATATCACCCTCAAACCGGTTGAGTTGAACCTGCCGGGAAAGCAGAAGGTGAGAGCTCGAGTTCTGCTTGACGCAAGAGTTTTAAATGCAACTAAGCATCCCTTCAACAGCTTCTATCTTCTATACAATTCGTTCCAGGCTCAAGCGAAAACGCTAAAAATCATTTCTACGGAGGTCTTCACGTTAACCGGCTCCATGCTGATATCAGCTGCCGGCACATCCCAACATCACTAGTGACTGCTGATCGTTGCTGGGAAGATGTCATGGATGTTCCGTTGGATCAGACAGCGTCGGTGGTGTAAGGCATGGCAAGGAAGGAAAATAGAAGCTACAGGTTCGATTCCCGCCTGGTGCAAGGTGCAAGAGTTTTGATTGCAACTAAACATTCTTCTAACATCTAAATATTTCTGTCTTATCAAATGTTGAGGCAAAGAAAGATCGGTAGAATTGTCTTTGGAGGACAGCTCTGCAAAGGAGCGGGACGTTATAGCTTCGTATTCGAAGAAAACGGAAAAGAAAAACTAAAGAAATTAAAAAAGCATTATCATATCCACTGGGAAAAACAACCAGAGATCAAGCAACAAAAAATTATTGACAGTGTACACTAGAGCGAAGCCTAATTTCTCATTATTCGTCTAATCTTCCCCCTGAAGGAGCATGGATGTATGGGACAGTCCAGAGGAGACGATGATTACGGATGTTGCAATTTTAGATTCTATTCGAAATCACAGCAACCCTATGAAACCTTTAATTCTTGACTCGATTCCATAGTAGTAGAGTTTTATGAGAGGAATGGGACCGATCAAAAGATGACCATCTCAGATCTCACTGTGTATCTAGGTCTAGTGCTAAATTAAATTGTGTTCGTATCGCCAGGTAGAAGTAGCAAGAATACAAGGCACATCTCAAAATACCGATTTAGCCTTTACTTCTGGGAGCACAACTTAGTAGGCGGAAGAAGGCAACCAAAACACAACAGAAGCGGCTACTCATCAGAAGAGATCTCCACGAAACTGCCTTTTCTATTTTAGTCTTAGATGATGTTAAATGTTAGGATGTAAAGATCGAGGAAAAGGATAATGACCGGTTCTAATAAATATCTCTGTGGGATGTGCCACGCACTCTACATCTATGGAATAGTGTAGAGCTAAGTTGAATTCGCATTTGGCCTACAAAATAACCTGTGGTGGCTGGACGAAGAACAACTCAGTGTTTTCTTTCTTGAAAAAGCTTGGTACCCATTCACTGACCACGAAGAGATAGTTGACTTGTTTGACCGGCTCGCGACCCGAACTATGAATCGACTCGAACTGCACGCGAAGACGGCGCTTCCGCCAACTGCGTTACATAAGCTCACCCAGTTCAGTTTCTGTGCACACAATTCTAACCTGAAAAGGGTGGTTGAAGATACGAAAATAGTGAAATAGTAAACTAAGCAATTTTTAAAGATAATAAAGTACGAATTTTTAGGCAATACCAACGCTTATTGGCGAAGGAGTTGAACAAATTCGAATCCAAGCGTACTTCACAAATGATTGTAGTGTACAGGGAATTGAACTTTTCATATATCGTTCCCGTAACAAGACCGACTACAAATAGTGGTGAAGGAACTACATATGTAGTAGGGCGGACGAATTATGTAGCCAGTTCTTCACCTCTATACGAGAAGAATTATGAGCGCAATTCTAGATCAGGGTATTCCGTGACTGATAGCTTTCCACTGCCATGAGCAAGCGTAGATGTCCTTCTGAAAGGATAGTGTGTACGCAGTTGTCGTTAGCGATTTCGTTTTCAAAGTTTTGGTTCATGTCGCGAAGACGGGCAGCATGGGGAGGTGGTGCCGCGTCAGCGAATCATAACCAAGCAAAGCCTCGGTCGAACACGTGCCAACCAATCCGAACACTGTACATAAAAGCCTTCTCTGAATGGCTCGCTAATTTGCTGCGATTGCGATCTGATTGGCTGACGAGTTCCCACCATCCAGTGCTGCCCAACCGACAGCAACCAAAGTTTTTGTACGAATTCTGTTGAGTTTGTGAAAGAGGAAAAAACTGGAATTCTAGACTGCATCTATGTAGCGATGTACACTGCTGTTGTATAGAAACCTGCTCCTTTTCGGGAAAGTTGGATAGCTCCTTTGGGAGGATCAAGATGGTAAAGATGGAACTTAGCAAATGCAGCGTAAGACTAAGAAAAGGGTAAGGTAGTAGTTATGTTATCCGGACCTCTAGATTAACCTGGAAGATGAGACGGTGCTTCGCAAAGACCGAGAGAGTCAACTGGGACTAGGTCTCTCACAATTCCGTCGAAATTCACAACAAGAATTTTGAACAACACCGAACAACTCGTAGTGATCGCCGGCGGCCAAATATAGCCCGCTATTTTCGTCCGCATGCATTCGTATGAAGAAGCCGAAAACGATTTCTGAGGCAACACAAGTTTTGAAGACCACGGGGGTGTTTTTGGCGGTTTGCTCGTCGGCAGCACATTCCTCTTATCCCAAGGCCCCTGCGACCGACGTCGACATCGGCACCGTCGCCGCAGCTCATCTCCTTCGGACAGACAGATCTGCGCCTCCTTCTGGACACACGAACAGGAGTGGTCGGTCATAATTCGTTGTTTACTAGATGCTCATCAGGCATCTCGCCCACACAGCATAGGCATGCTCGTGAGAAGAACGCGAACGGGCTATTTTCGAGCTGTTCTCAGCACTATTTTTAGACGAATGCTGAACAGTCAACAAGATTTGTACCATTGATAGCTAATGGCAGTACGGTTCAACAAAGTTCCAGGCTAACGCAGCTAACACAGGGGCTTCATAAATGTTCGCATAATGCGGCCGAGTTCGATTTCGAGGCAGGGTTGCCATTTGCATTCTACTGACTTTAGAAGCCTTAGAGGTGAGGTCTGGCCTGACATAAACTTCCTTAATTTGACGCTCTATTGACGTAAAGCTAAATGCAGAACTACACTATTAAAAGGATCGGAGCCAGTCTTCATCTCCAAGACTAAGGAATAAAGAACTTTCAGATTCACTTTACTTACGTACCTTACTTTCATGTCTTCAATTCGCCCACGTATATGTGATACAGTCGGAAAGAACGCCAACTCTACCGAGCACCATGACTAGACGTTCAGGACGGGCTCATTTCATAAGGTTTTCTGACCTCCAACGTCAGTTAATTGACACAAAGCTTTTATGGTAATGAGAAAACACTGGCTTGCTCAAAACACCTATGTTGGCTGCACACCGATAATCAAAAAATATGCCAAGTTTGTATAAGTCCCACATCTAAGGCACACCCTCAATATTCGATTGAAGTACAATGCGTGGCGCATTCCACAAAGGAATCCCTATGAGACAAGGCTGAACGTTGCCCTTAGACACCTTCTTCCCTGATTCGAATACTCGAATTCACTGCCCTTTTTCAGGTGAAGCAGGCCCATGTGGTGGTGCAAGCGGGGAAAGCATCGACTGTGCAGGGAACCTTATTCGATATCTTTGGTTCAGATCCTGCCCACCGAGCCTACAGTGACCAGTAATGTCGATCGAGATATTAACCCTTTTTTGACCGCTGTGCTATGTATTGAAACGAACGGATGGACAGAGAGAAAAATACTTTCGTATTCTAGTCTAATTATTTTTTGGACAGACACAGGATTAACCAGATTACATGCGAAAACAAACAGACCAAAAATCCCGAAGAATGACACAGACAAAAGCTTCAAATGTAGATGTAAAGCAACTATATTTAAAGTTACAATTTTAAAAAGTTTGTCAGCAAAACATTTGCGGTTATATTCAGGCATAATTTCCTATTTGAATCCCCTAGATTCAAAGTTATCATTAGAAAAATTTTGCATTTTAGGTAACACAGCTAAAAAAAAGCATGAGAACAGTTCACAGTTGTAATTTTTTAAATTGCTAATTCTCTTATATTTGTAGGTAATGCCCACATTCTGTTTCAGGCTTGCTATTGAATGATGGTGGAAAACCGTCACTATCCTACCTGCCAAAAATATGGCATTTCATGATGTTAGTTCGACTATTTGCAGATTAATTGAAGGTGAACTAAAAGCATCATTTTTCAATAGCGGTGTGTCAATTAAAGATACACCCACTGCTTTTTAAATCTGCATTCCATTTACCACCAAAATTCTCGCGCGAAAATCGCATGAGCCGTAACTGGTTGTGACACAATCAATAGAGCGGTCAACCAATCCCATATGTAGTACAGTCACCGAAGTGGCCAATAGGCAACAGGAGCGTTTTCAGGACTGAAACTGCTGAGGTACCAACCGGTGAGTTCAGCCGGTCACTAAATACTACTGCTGACGATTCACTCATTGGTGACGCCAGATCTGAGAAGCGCTGAGAAAAGACGCGTGGTGCTAAGACATTTCAGCAACGTCATCATTGATAACTGGAACGAAGAAGACCTGCCAATCAAATTGATGGAATTTGGAATAAGAATAGAAGCGTCTGAAAATTGGTCGTCTCGTCAAATACGATGAAAATAGAAGCGGCGAAAAACGTGAAATTCGATTTTGAGAACGCTACTGGAGCAAATCTTCTGCGTCAGAGCAATTTCGAGCCGATTTTCTTCTCCTCAATCCACATCCAATTAGTCGTCGGCGAGAGTTCTTCGTACACAATGAAGTCTTGCACTCTTACTGCAGCCGCGGTTTCTATTATTAACAGCCAAATAGTGCTGAACCGCACGGGGCCGAAAATGTCGTTGTCCTGCTCCCTCTTCGGCATTCATGCAGTTCACTGTGAAAACGCCGAGCAACGCGACGAATCTACATTTGATAGGGCGGGTAAGCTGAATCCCATTGCTAATGCCGTTACAGCGATAGCGACTAGAAGGAGACGCGAAACGATGAAAACAAAATTCCGAGCAGAAAATGCCTTTCGCAATCATGCTTAGCGCAGAATAATTTTTTTCGCACGGTTTGTTACACATGGTCAGAGAAGGTTGCTGTAAAAGCATTCTACTAATTTTCGTGACAAAAATTGAATTTGAAACATGCACATTGAGAAGATTGAAGGAAAATATTCTTGTAGCAACATGGCTAAGTGGAGAACGGAGAGGACAAAAAAAAATACGAAGATGGATCGCACACGAGTTAGAGATCGAAGACTATGAATATCGAGGCATTAAAGGCTTGTGCATAGGGATGCGCCACGCATTCTACCTCTGCGTGATATCTTGGAGCCTATTGGAATGCGCACTCGTCATATGCAATAGACAAGTCGCTGCTTTATCCTACCCAGACAAATCTGACATCAACTCACTGACCGCGTAAGCATTTAACGCTTGTAAGGCCTGGGCGGAACCCGAACCATGCACGTCAACTTGGGGTGCAAGCAACAGCCGCCGGCTACTACGATTGCGCTAGCACTCATCAGAAGTATGTAGCTAGTTATATAGTTGATGATAATACTTTATTTATCACGGAATTTGAATATAAATTTTTAAATAAATGTCTAATTGTCGGAGTTTTGAGGTGGTGAGGGGTGAGAAAGCGATAGCAGATCATTCTTGTCCGATTGAGCTCCTGTAGGACGATGGGACGACGTGATGCGGAGATGATAATGAGGTGACCAAGTACATAGGATGGCGTGTAGTTTACGTTGTTGAGTACGGGGCACCATATCACAAACACTCGCTCAACTCGCATGTCAAACCGAGGTCATCATTGTTAACTTTTTTTATTTGGAAGTTGCCATTTCTCATATCGTTAAACTTTGAGTAATATGTTTTTTCTACAGAATATAATGGATGTTTCTACTGTGGTTTATTTACTTTTCTCATTACTGCTTGAGCCCTATGCTTTCCCTATTATATTGGTAGAGCTACAGGTTCAAAATGGCGCGTGCAGCGCAGTTGAAAAGGGTGCCGACTGTCGCGCGCACCCGATACCAGATTCATGGTTCCAACTTCCCGCCCAGGCCCACCATCCCTCCGGGATCGCGCCTTCCATCCCTCCAGGATCGGTGAAATGGTATCAAACATCTCGAGGAAGGAATGAGGCGCTGATTTGTTCATCGGCTGACCACCGCAAGCCATTGCATGGCCAAATACGCATTCAAATCACCTCCACGACATTCCGTAGAAGTAGAATGCGCGGCGCATCCCAAAAAAGATTGAGAAATGCCGTGCTTTATCCTCTGCAGGCTTTGACATAACCCAGTGTCTGCGTCTGCGTCCTACACATCTCATTTGACGACATGTCATTGCATAGGTCGGTATGGTCCATCGTCCTACATAAGTGCAAATGTATTTACACAGCTGCGAGCTCGCGGTCGAACCGGATCAGTCACCATTTTCAATGGAAATTTCTAGCACCACGTCGTCTTTATGGTTTATGGGCTTTCTGCTTTAGAACGCTCTATGTATTTCACTCTTCAAATCTCTGATACTTCTAAGCGCTGGTAGCGCAGTTGGAGAACGTTCCCCTGTCTCGTGCGCTACCGAGTTCAAGTCAATAGCTTGGATTTTCCGCTCAGACCACCCAAGCCTTCTATCCTCCTGTATCTTCGAATATCGAAGCCGGACTGGTCTGAGAAGAATACAAACCTGATTCGTCCATCGGGTGGTCACTGCAGGTCATTGTATAGGCCAAATGCGCATTCATATCATCTCCATAATGTCCCACAGAAGTGGAATGTGTGGCGCACCCCAAAGGAGGCTGACTAACACCGTCCTTCATCTATTTCCCCTCATTACACTTTTCGTCTTTGCATAAAAATGTTCAGAATTTTCCACAACGCTTAGATGGAAGAGTTAGTTTACGAATATGGTCGTATGATTAGCATATTTGCTAAAATCTGTTCTTCTTCATAAAACATTCACAAGACTAAGTAACCGGCTGCCAGAATCTCTAGAAGTTTGAGTCGTCATAACTCCGAGTCAAATAAAAAGTGAAACTGAGGGATTAAACTGCTAACTTTAGCGCTTCTGCACCAAGCAACACGTACTGTAGGCCTATATGATAACAAAGTGGGACAGCAATTATAAGCGGTACTATAACAGGAATAAGATTAGCGGACAACGCAACACTCATGTGTGAAAGGGTCCGCAGAAAATAGCATCATCGCAAACGTGTTCCCGGAGCACTTAAGTGCATTGTTTAGACATCGTCGCGTTTCGGCCGACGGAAGTCTCAAAGCGACGGGGATCTTTGGACGAGGATTGAATACAGACGTTGTTATAGAGCTTTTTGCCGTGGTGGTGTCGGTCTGTTCAAACACGAATAAATGCGACGAGAAATGCTGCGACGGTACTCGAACTCAGTGCGACCGACCGACCGCGACCGCGACCAACCGACTCGGATCGGGTCGGATCAGGTCGAGTCTGTCGGATAGGATGGGATCACGATGATGGCAGAGGAAAACAGGACGACAGGAAACGGAAGGCGAGCGGCGCTGAGCTCTGGGGAAACTATGGGTCGGAACTGCCGAGGAGAGGGAATTGAAAAATGAGAGGAAAAGTGGGAACGTTAAGAAATACATACGTCGTTTCTCTTGGGAGCATCTCCACCTCTTAATGCCCTTTATTTATAAACACTTCAACTTTTTCTTAATTTTGTAATTGTTTACCCTTCAAAGTACTCAAAAAAGCGTTTCACCCAATGTATGCATCTACTTCGCATGCGCGTGCAAATATCGATTTTTAGTTCGATTCCGCGCCTAGACATACTTATCCCTCCATTGTTTTGCTCCCGAAAAGGACAACATACACAGGTTTTTACTAAACCATGTAAATCGTTATGATGCGAATTTACAGATTTATTCCTATCTCGAAAGGTCTTTGATGTTTTGGCAGGCTTCAATATCAAATGTCGGGTAAACAAAAATTTGAGCTCAAACGACATTCTATTCGCGGTATCATCAAATATCAAATGGTAAGAAAAATTTAAGCCCAAACAACATTCTAACATCGATACATTGCTTTGTTTGTGAAGCTGTGGAGCATCCTTGCGGAACAATGTAGCTGATGGCCATGGTAAGTCAAGGAAATCCTCAAATTCGCAATTTTTTGAGTCCAATGCATTGACTCGCGGTGGGCACCCGATGGACAAGTCCCAAATTCCTTCCCAAAGAATTCTGGCACCAATTTACTAATCCCGGATAGTGGAAGATTGGTTGGCAGTGGAACTGGAAGGAAAATCCGAACCAAGAACCTGGAGTCCGCTGCACGCGTCAGCGCCGGCACCTCCTCCGACTGCGCTATCACGCGCCACCAGAAGGAACAAGTGTATAACGGGAACGGCAGAGGGTGTGACTGACCTCCTTCTCCATCTTCCTCACATCCACTCGATTTCTGCTGCTTGATACCGTTGTAACTTATCGGTTTTGACTGGAGCACAAGAATAAACTGTAGAACACAACGATTATCTCAGCACTGAAGGCGCACAGGACAGAACCTGCTTCCAGGTGTTAGTGCTAGTGTTATCGCTCCAGATGTCGTTGTTGAACATGACTTCTTCCATCGCGAATCCGCTTTGGCCCAGTAATATCCCATCTGGGACTTCTAACCGAACCCGAACTTTCATCAGGCATTACTCCCCTAGAAGATCCGATTAGCGAAATTGGTCGGCATCTTTGTAATCAATGCTCCAAGCTCTTTCACCAGACTTAGTTACATATCCGAAGTTCCGTGGGTAAGTATCGCTAGCCGCCATCAGCTTCGCACTCTCCAGGCCAGTAAACGTTGCAGCAGTGATTAGCTGGATCGCTGCAGGTTAGGAAGCTCGGTTAACAACGAAAGGCTTCTAAGCCGACTTTTTGTCCGACGGGTTCAGATAGAAGACTGCAGTGCACGGGAGAGGTAAAAAGAACAAATTGCTCCTTGTCTGCTTTAGCGTTCGTGAAACTGAAGAGACAAGTGGTTAAGAGCAAAAAGTGAAAAGACAAGGAAGGAAAGGGGCTGAGCAGGAGTCCAGAAAGAACACACGGTGAAGGACAAATTGGAAAGCAAAAATGGCGAAGAGAAGCAAAGGGGAAAAAAGCAGACTTGGAGGCAACTACAAATGTGAAATGGATTTAGACTACAATTGAAATTGAAATGTGATCATCAATGAAGCCACTAAGACCGGTGGACTGCAAGGGATTGAAAGCCAAGGACGACCCGGAGACCACGTTAATTGAATGCTGTAACCTCGTGTTAATTGATAGCTTAGATGATGACATGAATGAGGGCGTCGTGAAAGTGAGCGGAAGGAACTGACGTTTTCAATGAGAACTCTCGTGAATAGGGAAGACTTGATGAAAGCGCCAAGACTCGACAGTAGTTTCAAAACATAGCCGGAACTTTGCCTGCACTATGAATAACTCTATTTAATTTTGTAACTTATTTAGCGGCTCAATGAACATTTACTAACATGCGAAAATCATTGTATAAAGATATAGTGATGAAGCTCGGCGTTAAAAACCCCACGTGTAAGGTGGCCACAATTCCAAGAAACAGTCAATTTTTAAATTATAAGTGCAAAAGCATGGAGTGTAGCAGTGACAGTGCAGTTGGAATCGAGCTTCTTGGTTCAGTTTGAATAACGCCATCGTTCGTCTTTTTTATGCTCCAAACATATGCACTTTATCCTAAACCTGAAATGAGCCCAAACAGCAGCGATGGAATCCGTCTACTCTTCAGAGAAGTAGGAATCTGTTTACCAATTCAGGACGTTTAGAATTACATTGACTCGACAACCTCCCAAGGGATAGTTTAAGGAAGAGTCCTTGTTCTTCATCTTAAAAGTTGATCGTTTGAATGTTGGATATAGTCTCAGCAAAAATGACTGCGAGACAAATTCCGGATGACTCGTCTTTGAAAAGCTCATTGTTATGGACGCTTCAAGTCAATTCTTGATATTTTTCCAAGCAACTCTACCTCCGTTTTATTGAGCCTCTACAAGGGAGCCCATCATCCTACAAAAAAAAAAAAACGCTGCCATCTGCAAGAAAAGTCATGAAGTAAATTGAATTGAAAACCCATCTCAGAGATTCAATTAATTACTAATAAAAACATGAGCAGCTTACAATAAGCGTTCTCGAGCTATTCGCTATTGCCGTCCTATTGTATTACTAAGTCTCCAAAAGGGCTAAAATACCTAATTCTCCTTTTTATAATATTTAATAGAAGGAAACGCCTCTAGTAGTGGAAATGCCTTTAACATATGTAGGTGCATTTTTTCACTTTGCGATTGAAACTTTCGAGTAAAGGTGCGTTGTTAAGTTCTCAACTTTAACTTTTGCAGCAAAATTTCATGCTCTTAAATAAAAAAAATAGCTCGAGGGAGTTTTTTTGTCAATTAGCATGACAACATGGTACAATGGCGTGCGATAATTAGACAACGTAGTATAACAAAACACCTTTTCTCCAAAACATAATAAACACCTTTTTTCTGACAACTCTAAAAAGACTGAGCAAATAAGCGAATTCCTCCTCTTGTGAGTTCCGCCGCCCATCCGCGTGCTAAAAAATCATAAATAAGTCAACGTTCCCATGCCGTGGTCTCGCATAACACGGGAACCTTTTGCAGAACATTTTTTAAAACAAGAAAAAATGGTATTTGATAAGTGAGCTATAAAATATTACACTTTAAAAACAGTGAAAAGAAGAGAATGTAATATGGGTGGCTGTAGGTTTCTGACGAATCGAAGTGAATAGCGAATGTCCTAATTCAGAAACTTAGCTCGTCTGACCTTCTCTTCTATTGTGGAATGGTTTTTCTTTCTTTTAACGTCTTAAACGTGTTTTTTACAACCGAATGGGTAAAATTATTAAGACACAGTCTTGGAGCATAATAAATGGATACACGGATAGACAGCAACACCGCCATATCGATTATAACAGGGATCGATATCGATACATATCGTGTAGTGGTTCGCAGCAGCTCTATGTACCTCGACAGTCCAAAGCTGTTTGCACAACCAGAGATGCAAGGTACCAAAGTGTTTAAGTCTTCTTATGTTTTACGATCGATATTCTCTTCTATTGCCAGAAGATTCATTAGTGCAGTAATCATGCTCCATTCGGAAGCTCTTTACGTGTAGCTTGTTGAGGCAGAACTCCGCCTGGCCGCCGTTGTAAAGTGATTTCGTCTCCCCAAAAAGGGTCATATCTACTTCCCAGACGTTCGGCGAGCACACGTGACGACGACTGAGGAATTTGTACCCGACGTAAAAGGCAGCATCGACTTGTTCGACGTGATGACAACAAACAAATCCAGAAGGGGACAGAAGACGAAGAACGAAAGAAATTCACTCACCCCGCCGCTGCTCCGAGCCGACCTTGGCAGCTTGTCTTTGGCCGTCGTCACGCAGAACGTGATGGATTTTGACTTCGGAAGGCAGGCGGTGGCCGCGCTGAGATCAGCATCATCGCGCCTTTCAGATGAACTCGGCTTGGCCATGGCCAGCGTCTCGGTGGCATCCGACGGCGGAGTGCTTCGCATGTTGGGCGCCGAGAATCCCCAACGAAATCGACTCTGAAACGGCTCTAGTTAGAGACAGTTGAGCGGTTTTCGATCGCGATCCAAATTGGAAACAGTTCACAACGGCAGGGCGATATTTTAGTCGTTACGCAATTATGCTTGAAGAGCGTTGAGGCATTACTAACTGAGAAGGAAAGATGGATGGTGAAGATAGAGGCCGTTGCCGGTTGTTGATCAAAGCAAAACAGATACCTAAGAACCGCCAAATCTTAGAATTCCGAACCTTCTGGGAAAGTCGACAATTGCTTTTTGAAGAGGAAAAAATATAATTGTCTGGAAAAGCGACCATTAGGACAACCGAAAAGCCGAAGAACAATACCTGAGCGGAAAAGCATAACAACTTCTAGGAAAGAATGGGCACTTATCGAACCTTCATATTACTGGGCTGGATCACATTCTGCAGTACTAAGCAGGAGGTGAAAGCGGATGCAGTTATTGCTTTAATTGGCTAGCGCCTACATAGCCACGCCCCTTGAACTCGGTAGGGCAAAATCCTAAGTAATCATAAGTACTGAAAAGAGGGCTCATGCAGTGTTGGAGAAGTGTGGCGGAAATCGGATGAATTATTTGCCCACTAAACGACAAAAACGTGGAATTCCCACAAGATTTTAAAGAAATCGAAAAGTTTCCAGGTATTTCCAAGAGGACAAGAAATATTGGACCAAGGATAACTCAATCCTCATTTCATTGGGTAGCGTACTCCATCTCCACCTTTCTCCATTTTTATAACGCGGTCATATCTTTTTTTAAAACATTCTTTTTGAATAGCTTCAGTATAATTGTTTCTGTCTTTTTTACTTTGGCATTAACTTGTCTTTCATGCTTTCTTACACATATTTATTTATTTATTTATTGTGAGGCGCGAGTTTTCGCGCGGTGCTACAATCCATATCGTGCACTATACACTGTAAAACTTACACTTACATCTTTTCTTTCATTTAATATCTTGGCATGCGCTTGGCTTACAAAAGAACGAAGTCTACGACCCGATGCACATCAGACGACGTCTGTGGCACGCCTTCTGTTTCTCGACGCACGAAAATTGACGTTTGTGACACGTCTTTTTATCCCAACGCATGTCGAACAGCGTCTACGACACGCCTTCTGAATCCCGATCTCACTCATGATCAGCGAACCGTTTTCTCTACCTGTAAAAACTCACTATAGATTAGCCTGAAGAAGAAAGAGGAGAACGATTTTGAACTGAGCTCCGACCATACATGAGAGAGCCAGCGTCGGCACGGCGGCTTGGAAACACCTTGTACAGAAGGACAGACGGCCAAATGGACGGACGAACAAGTGGGCAGATGCGACGAAAAGGCGGTCAGAAGGAGAAACGGACAGTCGGTAGCTCACTCATATACGATCGGAGTTCAGTTCAAAATGGTTTTTGCTTATCATTTTCCAGGCTAATCGATGGTGAGCTTTCATAGGCAGAGAAAACGGTTCGTTGACCGTGAGTGAGATGGGCTTGAGGCGCTCTGGCCACATACGCTTATAATTTCGACGCTACCTTGACGCACTTTTTATGAGAAATTTGCAGTGTTCAGACTCCGTAGCTAAGAGAAATAGCTAATCTTCGTTGATGCTGAGTCGGTTCAGCGACGAGAATGAGCCGCAGTTTTCCGCTGGAATCATCTACATGCTTCAGTTTTATTCCTCGTCGTTGCTGAATTCCCATACTGCCCGACCTAAAGCAAATTATCACAGTGGTCATAGTGAAATGCTTGAGCAGATTCCGTGATCACTCTGACAAATCCAAGCCACAGAACTTGAGAGATGTTATGCTTGGAGTAAGCGCGAATCGTCAAATGAAGACCTAGGTTCGCGCCACGCTCATAAGTGGGTAGTATATCAGTGGACGTACAGATACTCTTGTGGAGAATAAAATGCAGAAGTTGGTGTCGGATGGCCAAGCACAGTGGAACGCGTCAGGAATTGCGATGCGTGACACTGAGGACACATTTTGAGTATGTGTTTGGGCAACAGCGAATACCGATCTATAGACGCATACGCTGTCTGAATGAATACCGATTTGCCATCCGTCCAAGGATGAAGTGCCGATTTGACTATTGGTTATTCACGCATATACAGAACCACTGGGATCTGCAAAGAATCCTAGAGAGTTCATTTCCTTCATTTCCGTTATAGTTCACCACACTTCGTACCGTCTCACCTATTCTTAGGACAATTGGCAGCCATTATTTTAAAAGAGTGAAGTAAGAAAATGAGAAAAAACAACATAATAATAAATAATAATAACAAAAAAGACGAGAAATCCTATTGACAATTCAACCGGTACAAGAATTATAATGCGAAAAATCAAGTAACTATACATCTTTTAGTTGAAGTTCTTATATTAAAACCTCAACAAAATCAATAAACTATAATTCTCTCCAAATTTTCATCTAATACTTTTTCCTTGTTGTCACAGAAAACTTTCAAGGATGCTACCTAGAAAGGCAGAATTTCTAAATTAAATTTAAATTTAAATAAAGGAGTGGCCGCATCTAATGCGTGGTGCTAAGAAGGTTCTTCATTTTTCAAGCCTTCAACAACTTTCAAAGAATACTTCAAGTATCAGGTTTAGTGCAAAATAGTGGAAATTTAAGCCGATTTCCATAACTGACTAAAGAAGCCTTACATCGAAGGAAAGAATCAAACTGACATAAAAATAGCGCTCCAACAATTCACTGACTTGCTCAATCATTTTTCTGTTGACGTTAGATTCCCACGGGTATGTGGAATAGCTTACAGAAGTAGGAACAATTCCAATACATAACAAGCACTTCATGAGAAAATGTTGCAAAAAAAATGTGAAAAAATTCGCAATGAGAAAGAAGGTAGCACATACAACAACAAGAATGAGAATGAGAATAGAATCACACCTTCAACTAAGGTTACGTTTTATTCGCCAGCCAAGGCAGTTTTGGTACTTTTTCCAGTACAGTACCAAAACTTTTCAGTACACTAGCATTGGAAAACTGCTTTAGTAGGAGAAAAACTTGGATATAAATTAGCCTACTATTATAAAATAGTAAACAAGGCAGGCAAATGTGCACCTACTGTTACAGTAGAGTGAAACGGAAACCCGCCTCTCCAAGTTAGCTTAATAACATCGAAAAATTAGACCAAAAGAACGCTATTTTACAAATAGATAGGATTGTTCGCAGCAAAGAGTTCAAGTTTGCAAAAAAGGTCGTAGAGTGATTTTGGATGCTTGCAGCAGAGTGAATCTTGTGCTGGAGCAATGAAGGCAGCCTTGATGACAATACCGCTTCAGTTGGGAAAAATTGGAAATTTAACGGAAGAGGAAGGCAGCATCATCTTTGACGAGTCCTCTAGATGCAGACATCTATCGGCCGAAGCCAACAAGTCGGTGCAACAGTCGGCGAACAGGCGTGAGAGACCAGGAGAAACAACGTGGTAGAAGTAAGCAGAGCAGTTAGCCACCGGATTATACACGGAACGCTAAGCGCTGCCGTTCATCAACTAAAGTGGCCATAATGCTCGAATCATGCATCTGACGCGATTTTTCCCGCCACTTCAACTCTTGGCGCCAGCGCAGAGTAGACGTAAAGGATTGTATTTCTTCGATGTGGGAAGGAGAGATCGAAAGTCGTCGAGAGTCTGCTGAACACACTCTCTCACACGCTCGCACGCTTACACGCACACATCCGGCTGTGCTGCACGCTCGGAAGGTGTGACGGATCCGATGCGACATCTTGTAAACGTGGGAACGACGACGTCGCCGAAGAGAGGCGTCGTCGACGACACAGCATGGATGATGCGATTGCGCGAGCTGCTGCTCAAGGTGACACAAGCAGGAAGACGTGGTCGTCGTCGCTGCTGCTACTGCTGCTATAATTAGCAACGGATGAGGGAACTCCTCGATCGGATCTAATTGCGGCCACGTCGTCATAATCCCGCTCTTCATCGGTTTTCAAAGCCGACGCTGACGTCTGGGCGCTGACGTCTGGACTCGCTGTGGTGAATACTACAATACCGCTCATAACTAGTGTCGCATTTCGCGTCACCGACGCGAAATGCGACACTAGTTATGAGCGGTATTGTATTATGTACAGTGCATATGTCATATTTTAGTCCACCCTAAAATTTGCCGGTACAACACTTCTCGTAAGCTTTCTGAGGCTTACGTTGGAACCGCTATATTCTCCGTACAGAAGAATCACGGTCACATATTTTAAGAAAAAGTGAACTTTTTAAACCTAAAGCTTTTGTGACAACGTATTTTGATCGCATCATAATTATAGCTGAGCTTGAGAAAAACTGTTTTTTCTTTCAGCAAAAGCAACAGTAGCTAACCAGGGAAGGGTCTCAGGCGTAGGTCTGAATGGTGATAATGGGTAGTACTGCAAGAATCTCTAGCCTTCATATAGCAGAAAAACATGTTTCGTTTTTGCTGAGTCCTTGAACCCAAAGAGCTACGGGCCCTCGAAATTGGGGTACAGCATTGCACCGTCACCCGTACCTACCATAACCTACCGTAATCGACCGAAATTTGAAAAACGGATGTCGGATTCGTGATCAGCACCCCAAATAGCCTCCCTGGGCAAGGTTTGATCGAAAAATTTTTTCGACCTCTCCTCGACCTCTGGAGTCGTGAAAGTATGTCGTGAAATAAACCAGTGTACTTCCTACACAGTTCTTTCGCTCTAAATTGTCAAATAAAGGTTTCTGTGAGCTGTGCTTCACTCACCTTTTTCAGTTTCTGAATTATACAGTGTTTTGTGTTTTTCAGCGAATGTTAAACAATGACGTTACAACAGGTACTGGTTACAGCAAGAACGGGTGACTAGAGATGTCGAGGTCATAATCACCGACTTCGCCCAAACCTTGCCCAGGGTGGCTATTTGGGGTGCCGATCACGAATCCGACATCCGTTTTTCAATTTTCAGTCGCTTACGGTGGGTTACGGTAGGTACGGGTGACTAGGGCCGTCGAAGTCATAATCACCGATTTCGCCCAAAGTTCTTCCAGGAGGTTATTTGGGATGGTGATCACGAATCTGGCGTCCGTCTTCCATATTACGCCGAAGTATGTTACATTACAGTAGGTAAAGGCGATTAATGATAAGGTCGTGGTTTTTGCCCAAACTTCCCGCTGAGCACGAATCTGATCCTTATTTGACAATTTAGGGTGGAACAAATATGGAGGAGATGTGTAGGGAGCGAATTGGTAAAGAAAGCGGCAATCAAGAAAAAATGCAAAAACGTTGCATAGCGCGGGAGTTGAACATCTGACCTAGCACCTGTAAAGTAGCCCCGTACCTGCTGAGCCACCGAATCGCTTGCAGCACAGCCTTTCGCCGCCTCCCATACAACAGCGCGCACACGCATGCATGTGGGCACGTGCTGATGGTGCGCTACTATAGGGCCCGGAGCTCGTTTGGTTCAAGGACTCAGCAAAAACGAAACATGTTTTTCTACTATATGAAGGGTGGAGATTCTCGCAGTACTATCCATTTCTCCCGTTCAGACCTGCGCCTGAGACCCTTCCCTGGTAAGATTTAAAAACAATGTCAACAACGTCTTCCAATTTTGCTGACATTTCCTTGGGCAAGGACTAGAAGATATAAAGGTAAAGATTCCCCATCAACAGCGAAGGGCAGGTCCAGTTTTTTTTCTTGGGAGCGTAGTTTCTACTCTTAATAAGATCTTCAGCGTGGAAATATATCTTCTTACGCCCAATTATGTAGGTCAAGCTGTAGTGCTTTCTTGAATTTATATGATGCACATTGGTTCTCTTAAATTTCGTTGTATTCTTCAGATTTATATACGGTGGGATTACTCGTAAATGTTCTTTGCGCTGCTATTTTTTTCCTCGCCGGTGCTGATGTTTCTGAGGTATTGTTGTTTTTTACATGTAAATCTTAGCTGCTCCAGAAAATAAGCGAAATAATTTATACATGCAACAGCCTCTTTAAGGATCTCAGAAACCTTACTTGGTATTCTACTAACCAGATTATTCACATCGACGGACTGCAAACACATCGACGTGATGGTGTTTGAAAATTATTTCTTGCCGAAGTCGTTTTCTTTATAACATAGTAAATCAACGCTCACAAGGTCTCCTTATGAGAAAATCCATTGAAAAATGAAATTACTAAGGAAAACTTCAAAAAAAAAATCTCACATGAAAATTTGCTCCTAATGATGACAACCCTGAAAGAGTAGCAGAAAATGCTATTTTGGGATTTTTCTACTAAAGTTTGTTCGCAACGAAACATCGTCATAACAGCTTACAACCTCAGTAGCAGCCACTTTCCGCTTAAGGAACATTACTTGAATTATTTTCGCACCGTTTTCAGAAAATTGTTCTGCCGATACACAAGGATTTCTTCGACTAAACGGCTTTGATCCAATGTGGAGTAGATTACGCAGTATCAAATAACTTAATACTTCTAGTCTACATGCTTGTATGCTCATTCTTGGTCTTGGCCTAGTAATCGAAATCCATATGATTCGATTCAACTTAAGATTGGTAAAAACGCTACCAGATGAACTCAAATTCTCGGCCACTGTTACAATGCCCCATTCAAGGATTTTTAAGGCCACAAGTTTTCTTTTATTGAAAAGGTCAAGGAATTTTAAGTAAGGCGTAGGTTTCCTAAAGAATATATTCACACCTGTAGTGGAAGATTTATCAAATTCTTCTTCAGACTTCTTCAAACTGGGTAAACGGCTTGATACCTTATAAACTCTCCACGAAGACCTCAAATGATCGTATTCGTGAAAAATTTGTTCGATGTCTCTCACTTCAAGCAGCTTTCAGAAATGCACAGAAGGTTATCGTACGAGAAAAAGCCTCCTAACTCTTCAAAACGCATGCATACCGTTGTTTTTTACATGACAAGTATGCTGATTACAACGAATATTTGCCACTCCTAGATGGGACCTATATAGGGTTGCCCATAAATGCTGAAAACAAACTTGGCAGCCTTGCTGAGCAGCACCTGTCAATTGTCTTAAGCCCTGAAACACTTTGCATAGAGTTGAAAATTTCGTAAGAGTTGCAGGGATTTGGCCTGCGAAGCTCCGGGATCTGAAGGCTCTCGTTAGAGTTGCAATCAGCCATATGAATGTTGGTGCCCTATCGTGATTTTTGGCACATGTGCTGCCGGTGTTAAGCATTATATCGAATTAGGCTCATTCATTTAAATTTTCGTGCGACAGAATTTTGCTGCAGTATTGACGGGCCACCCTGTAATTATTTTTGCGATGCGTACTGTGTGAATCCGAAGGAGCAGAGAAACAGGTAGTCATGAATACGTAGCAGTGGCCTGTAACCACTTGAGCCGGCCGCAGGAAGCTGACCAACATGAGCGCTTCCATCCGATCACGAGACTCGTTATTGTAACTCAATAGAAGCCAGAGTACATCCGTCAGTCACCGTCGAAAAACATCGAGAATTCAGCGGACGTAATTGCCGAGCAAAGTGGTGTTCGGAATAGCCGGCGGAAATTGCCACGTGGTTTCGAGGTCCGCCGGCGACGAGCAGAGAAAGGCAAGAATGAAGACTGCGTTGACTTCTGCGCCCTTTCCACTAGTGCCTTCCGGCGTTGACACTTGGTGTATGGGGGAAAACACGCGTGATGTTTGCTCCATCAGCGGATTACTGAAATCCTTTACCGGCTAATCTTCGCAGTATCGCATTATCGACTACAACGTTTCATAAACATTCGATTACTGAGAGCAGAGCCAGTTTAACTCTGTCGTAGGAATGCGGATAAAGTAAGCGATCCAGCGAGGATACGCCACGCAATCCAATTAGCAGTGTGGGAATATACTGGCCAAAGAAACCATAGTCGTCTAGGGGTTTGCTTGGGAACGATGAAACACAGCTGTCGGATAACTTAGAAACTCCTAGCGGTCAACTGCGCGAGAACCATCGGTGAATTGGCAGGTCAACTACTCCTCGTCACATGAAATTCATCGATCGATGGATTTTCGCTGATGATGAACTTCCGGCATCTACAGTTGATAACTGAAACGAGCTTCCTACAGGTTAAACTACAGACTTTCAAAAATGGATTTTTTGTTCAAGGAAAATTCCATATATTTTTTTGAGATTTTTGAGTTCAGTTGTCAGAACATGTGAAGTAATTTCATAAGATATTCATTTTTTAAGATAAAAATATCAAATTAAAATATGTTTCAAAACGCTACAAGGCAGCTATTATTTAGTGCATTAGAAGACCAGATCATCACGCAGTGCTGTCGAAAAGCTCTTCATGATTTTTATTTGATTGATAGTGTAAATGCTGCTTATATGAGGCATCAAAGTGAGTACATGTGTGTTGTTGACAACTGTTTTGTTGTAACGGTTACAGGGGTGAAACTCTATGCAAACGGAACTTTCGCTGTCAGGCGAACAAAAATCGTGATGTCTTGGAGGAGTGTATGGCGCAATCTCTAGTTTGGCACAACAAAATGGCTGACTAGCTGCTCCTCAAAACATGTTTTAAGCCACAATTTTTCTTCAAAGATAATTTTATGAAATTTCAGAGAATTTTATAAAATTTCAGACAATGTGTTCGCTTATTGGGTAGGTGAATTAAAACTTCAAAGAAGTCATGCTAAAATTTTTCTTGTGTTTCTTAGTTTAATGTTGAAAGAGATCGTTTTGATTTAGAAGATGTTTAGTTTGATTAAAACAGCTTTATGCTTGTTTAGAAGAGTATCCAGATCAATTTGAAAAATGTCATTTGACGTGAAATGCTATGCATAAATATATCCACAAATTTCCTAAAATTTCCTACAAATAAATGATATTGAATGGCTTCGTGTCAGTTCACATTCTTTAAATCTTCCTTTTGCATCAGTTTTTATAGAACAAGGCATCTATGCAGTGGTAGCTCCTATTCTTAGAATAGGTTTTTCTTTTTTCGCAAAGTTTGGTATAAAATTCATTAATGTGATTTCGAGGACTTCGCCTTTCTCAAGGCTTCAAGAAGCTAGCAACTCCGTAAAAGTACCTTGGAACGTTGTTGATCGACCAAACGTTTCTCGTGCTAATACTCTTTAAATTATTTCAAAGTTTCTCAATCAACCACCGAAGTTCTTGCAGTAGGTTTGAGGGATTTAGAAATAACTAAAACGACTGTGAGAAAAGCAATTGGTAACAATCATGAGATCCTTTTTTGAAGGGAGTGCACGGCTTTTGTTAACGATCGTATTTGTTTTAGAATAAAGTCATATCTGGATTTGTAATCCTATATTTACGGTTAAACTTAAGAGATCCTAACAGACACTCATTCTAGAAATTGTTGTAATGTTTAAAAAAAAGACTGTCCAGGAAAAAGTTCAGAAAAAAGTACGGTTAGGTCGATCTAATGCGCTGTAATGCTTTCGTATAAATGGTACATTATACCACTAGCCCTTATGTAAAGAACCTGGAAGAAACAGCATGGATTCGAGATTGAAAGCTTGGAAGGACCCGGAAGAGCGTATGGTAAGCCAACTGTCACTGCGCTAAATATTTCTCCTGTAACGAAGACTTCCGGAAGGAAGTCTCGGCTATGGTGTCCGGTAGCCTTAGTAGGGAGGACAGGATGACATGCAGTGTTACCATGAAAGTCGATGAAGCGTATGGAAATATTAAACGCTCATAACCAAGTGATTTACCACCGTCTCGCACAGCGCTGTGGCTCGGAGAACGATCACACTGGAATAACAGCGCGCTCGCCTATGTGAACGAAGAAGAATAGCACACAGGAGGCCAATTTTTAAATCTAGTGCCCTTGTTCAGGCCTATAAAAATATGGAGTCCAAAGTGTTATTCGGATGACAACAGAAATTCTAAAAATCTACAGCATTAAATAAATAGGCGTTGGTTTAGCCTCCATTCGCCTGACAATGGGAGAATCCCCGTCCTCCAAATAGTAAGAGAACATGTTTTGCTTTTGCCGAATCCTTGAGGCAAACGAGTACGAGGGTGTAATGGTTAAGGGTCCGCAGAGCGAGCTCTTCACGGCAGCGCAAGGTTTGTCGGCGGACTGCGTGGCGCAGTGGTGGAGGGCACGCCTCATGTTCGAAGGGTCTAGGTTCGCTTCCCATGTTACGTCGCTTTTACCATAGTATCGGATTTCCATATCTGAACTTGTTTTTGGACTTTGCTACAGTAAGATGGTTTTATTACTTATTATTTGTCGACATCCCGTAATTCACCAGCAATGTCCCAAATATGCCGAATGCGATTATATATGAAATACCTATGAAATAACTTCACCACCAATGATACACAGGCATAAAGTGCATAAAACAGTAAGACTGATCACAGTAGGGGCAACGTATGAAGGCTACAGTTTCTTCACATTCTGACTCATCACATGGGCCGTGGTCTTCCGGGAATGCCATTCCACTTGGGTTTTCGAAGCAACCAAGATGTTGGTGATGATGTCGTTGGTCGTGATGCTTCATTTTCATTTTTTCAAAGAAATCTAAAGCAGTGGCTAGTACTTTCTCTGATGCGAGATTGCTTCACAGTTCCTGCCCAGTGGTACTCCGCTGCAACCCAAGCCTGGAATCGCGATACAGTCCACATTCCTCAGCTCTCAAACTTGTATAGAATAACAATTCTAGTATAGCCAAACCTTTTCCTCCGAAACGATCTGTCCTCCCGAAAACGTGATAGTGCCTTCACTGGTTAGTGGTGTCGTGACTCCGGCACATTCCTCTTCTGGTTGAAACTCTTGGTCCTCTTCTTCCACTACCTCCAACTTCTCCACATCGTCGATTTCCAGCTGTCGCAGTTCGAAATCCTGTAGGATACTTGCTATCTTTTCCGCCAGCTTCATCTCGTCCCTCGAAGGGCATCAAGTGGAGATCCGCACTTCGGTGTCAGTAGGTGAATGACCACTCGTGGGTTAGCAGACATTGTAGAGTCAGTGTTGGCGACAGCAGCTTGTTATAACCGCGCGACTTTGTAAGCATAACAGAGGCGAGAATATTGATCGAGGTGGTAGGTCAAGTTGAAGATCATGTGACACCTCCTACACTGTGAGTACACTGGTGGCACTCACCTCACCGACACTAATGAATTGCATTTGAAGTATTTTTCTGGCATTCTGCCGCTGTTTCATGTTGTTCCTGTGTCAAAACTTCTTACATTGACAACGAGAACAATTTATTGGAGTAAAAGTCTCATACAAAATCGCGTTTAGCATATTTCGAACTTTGCTGGTGAATTACGAGATGTCGACAAATATTAAGTAATAAAAACATCTTACCGTAGCAAACTCCAAAAACAAGTTCAGATATGGAAATCTTTACGAAAATCCGATACTATGGTAAAAGTGCAAAAATGCGACATAGCATGGGAACCGAACCCCAGACCTCATAAACATGAGGCGTGCCCTTTACTAGTGCGCCACCCAGACCACAAAACCAGGATCTTGCGCTGCCGTGAAGAGCTCGCTCTGCGGACCCTTAACCATTACACCCTCGTACTCCTTTGCATCAAGGATTCGGCAAAAACAAAACATGTTCTTTGACTATCTGGAGGACGGGGATTCTCCCTATAGTACTCATTCTTGCCGTTCCGGCGTACCGTTCAAACAGTTCCCTTGTTAGGTCAAGGAGACGTTCCTCCATCAGGAACCAATGAATTTATGCTCGAATTGTATGACATGACAATGATAGAACATTGAAATGTTCATCGACTGACCGCCGCAAGCCATTTATATATATATACCAGACGTTCAACGGCCTGCCGGCCGCCAAACGTCTGGTTGGGGGCTTCGCCCCCAAACCCTGAAATTGGAACTTCTAATATAGTAATTAGAAAAATCAATGATCTAGCACGTTGGCTGACTGTGTGTGTTGACGCATACCATGCTGATTCGGTTTGCTCATGTCCGAAACCTTCTGCGATTGTGATACAGCTGTTTCATATAACTGCTCTCTTGAAATGAAGTTCCCAATAAAGTCACTGTTAGAAGATGGAAAGAATCACACAGATATCATCCATTGAGGAGATAACCTCTCTCCTATGTTTTAGAAAAATGTTTTCCTCAAAACTGTCAATAATAAGAGATACTAAACGGATAAGCGAACGCGCCTGCCTCTGTACGTCGGTGACACGTCTTGCAATCCCAAGCGGCCTTTGACCGACATCGGAGACACGTCTTCTGAACGCGGAAGCCCGTTGCCCCACAACACTGACACATCTTTTGAATCCGGACGCCACCCCCCCCCCCCCCCCCCTCCCCACCCCACCTTACTGGTTCTCTCGAACAGGTCATCCTTTAGTGGTCCCCTCTTGCCCGCTTCAGCTGCTGGACCACTTCTTTTTGATTGCCCTTATTGGTAACCATCCTTAATTAACTCCTCCTTTCTTGTTCCCTTATTGGTAACCGTCTACTGAACACCATTATTGGTTTCACCATTCCCTTGGTCCCGTCTACCGACCCTATTTTAGAGATCCCGTATTACTGGTTCCCCGTCCCCGTGTCACCTCCAGCCCCCCTCCCCCTTCCAGGTCACTTTCACGAATTTCAAAAATTTCACTTTTCAAGATATTCCCCCCCCAAACTTGTCCTCCCACGCTCACGGCGTGACATCGGTGACATGCCTGAACCCGGACATCGTTTAATCGACATCGTTGACTCGTCTTCTAAAGCCGGACGTCTTTTGAAGGACATCGCTGACATGTCTTCTGTACCTGCCCCCCCCCCCTTCCCCCTTTGCGCGACTTCGGCGACAGCTCTTCCGAACCCGTTCGCCTGTTGCACGACGTCGGTGGCACCTCTTATGAACCCGGACGTCTGTTGAACGACGTCGGTGACACCTTTTCTGAATTCGGACGCCTGTAGAACGACGTCGGTGACATGTCTTCTGATGGTGAGTACGAAAGCCCTTTGCGCGACATCGGTGACACGCCTTCTGACCCTCTCGACCTGACATGGGTGACACATGGTCTGAACCCGGACATGGGTGACACATGGTCTGAACCCGGACGCCTGTTACTCGACGTCTAGGATAGGAAAGGCCAGACGGATAGGCAGACGGACGGACAGACGGACGGACAACCGCTTACTCTTTTATATATAGTAGGATATATATATATATATATATATATATATATATATATTTACCAGATGTTCACCGGCCTCCCGGCCGCCAAACGTCTGGTTGGAGCTTCGCCCCAAACCCGCAGAGTAGAACACCCCGAACGTCTTTTTCTCCTCTTTAGCCCTTCTCTCATTCATTAAAAAACTGGTTTTGCTATATAGAATGGTATAGCGGTATAGGGCAAAACAGGTCCATCACCTTCACTGGACCACCCTTTAACTGGTCCCTTATCACTGGTTCCTCTTTATTGTCAGCTCCTTTCCGGTTCACCCTTCACTGGTCCCCCCCCCCCCCCCCCCCTTCGTCGGTCCCTACTACTGCTACCACCTTCACTGGACCTCCCCTTACTGATCCCTTCTTCGCTGGTCATCCTATCCTTCACCGATCCCCATCGCTGGTCCCACCCTCACTGGTCCTCCTTTTATTCATCAACCCTTTTCCGGTCCCCCTTCACAGGACCCCTCCTCCTCCTTCACCGGTCCATCCTTCACAGGACCACTCCCCCCCCCCCCACTTCACCATTCCCCATTACTGGTCCCTTCTTCACTGGTCCCCCTATCCTTTACCGATCCCCATTACTGGTCCCCCTTTTACTCATCAACCCTTTTCGGTCCCTCTTCACTGGACCCCTTCCCCCATTCATTGGTCCCCATTACTGGTACCTTCCTCACCGGTCCCATCTTCACTGGACCCCTCTTCCCTCCTTCACCGGTTCCCCCTTCACTGAATCCCCCTCACCGGTCCAAATTGCTGGTCCACCTTCACTGGTCCCTCCTTTATTGGTCAACCCTTTACCGGTCCCCATTACTGGTCTCACCTTCACTGGTAACACGTCGTCTAAATCCGGAACCCTGGCGCGACATCGGTGACACCTCTTCTGAATCCAGGCACCTGATGAACGACGTCGGTGACATGTGTTCTCAACCCGAACGTGCATTGCGCGACATCGGTGACACGTCGTCTGAACATGGACGCCTGTCGACAACTACAACAGTTGACAACTGGTGACAACTACAACCCCCCCCCCCCCCCTTCAGCATATTTCCTCCCAGCACACTCCTTCAGCACTTCTGTGCAAACAAACACACCCACAAACACGCGCACTCACCCACAGACAAACGACCGTTCTCGCTTATATATAGTAGGATATATATATATATATATATATATATATATATATATAGAGAGAGAGAGAGAGAGAGAGAGAGAGAAGCAAAAACAACTACTCAATTAATACCTACATCCCATAGAAGTACATAGAGTGCGTGGCGCAACCTAAGCAGAGATTGACTCCATCCGTTATTTTTGAATAAACTCAGATAATTTGATAATTTTAAAGTACTACTAGAACAATTCGTCTTCTCTGTACCGGTGATGGTGTGCGGAAATCGATCAAATCGATCCTCTGGATAGCTGTATGTATGGAACGAGAAAATACTGAATTTTGCCTGCATTTTGTCTTTATAGCTCCTACGGTCGCTATGAAGAGCATTTCGGAAAGAACAAAAAGACACAAAATAAGAGAATATTTTCATTCATAAAGGCCTGTGTTACACACCACACCACGTCCTCAATTCTGAAGGCCTGAAATTCAAAGTAATATGCAACAAAAGGTGGTAGGAGACGCTAGCTGCCGTACACAACAGTACCAATGTTTAAGATTGGGGTTTCGACCAGGCTAATCAAGTCGTCCACTCCTGCTGGTAAAAAACATCGAATTGACCAAAGGTTGGCTATCACAGGCCGTTGCGTAGGCCAAACTGGCCAAACGCGCACAAATAAATTGACTCTACGATGCTCCATAGAAGTAGAGTGCGTGGCACATTCCACGAAACAGATTAGCTAACACAATCTTTTGGGGTGTTGTCAGTACGCTGTGCTAGACGAGGTTTTAAAATGGATCTTTATTATTGCGGCCCAACGTTTGGACTCGACTTTCTGGCATCTTCAGAAGTGCATAGGAACCACAGTAAGGACCCATCTAGTACGCCCATCAGTGGCTAGTCGCCATCTGAAGACCGCATCTCATTTAATCACAGCAAGGCAGCTCCGCGCTCTTCTTCGTTAACATGAAAAATAACCAAGAAGAAGAACAGGAGAAGGGGCTGCGGGGTTGGTTCAGCGTGGGCGATACCAGCTCTTACGATGGATCCTATGTGCCTCTGAAGACGACGGAAAGTCGAAAGGTCAGGTCGCAATAATAAGGATCTACCTAAAAACCTTTCTGGCACAGTGGCACGGCGCACTGACGACATATGTACTAACTCACCATGCCTAAGTTTCAAGAAGAGAGAAGTAGGGAACAAATTTTAGCGTTTATGTTCCTCTCGGGATGACCCCACAGCGTCACCTGAACACCTCATTTAATAACAGCGGGGTGGCTGCATGCTTCTCCTCGTTAACACGAAGGATAACCATGGAGAAGGGCAGTGTAATAGACTACGGGATTGGTCGCCGCTGGGCCCTAAGGCAACTGGTGTAGCTAGCGTTTCAGAAAGAGCAGAAGCCTTAGTATAACGTCTTTCGAAACCACATCAACCTTGTGTATGTAGCACATCATTTCACAAGCACGACTTCCCACACTACGTAAATTAGGTTCGGATGCAGAAGCGTTTTCCTGTTGCTCTGATATGCAATTAATCTCACTCAGAACAGAAAGAAGAAGGCCATTGCGGCACCGAACTCAGCCGATCCGAACTCGCAAGCTGACTATCGGTTAACGTGCCGAATTAGTCCCGAAATAACAACTTTTGCTCAGGCTGTTTCATCTTTCAAGTAAAGAAATCTGTAAGCGATGCCACCTTACGCCAGTGTCGACCTACTCGGTACGCAAGTATTAGGTTGATCGAAAAGTCTTGCAACACGTTACGTTACTGCCTGTTAAATTTATTAAAGCACTTACAGTATTGGTCTTGTGTAGTGACGTCACAGTACATTCTCGAAGTTTCTTCAAGCATACTATATAAGGCCTCGTCGAGTACGAATACAGCAACAATGTCAACGATAAGCAGCAGCATTCTACGACCTATCGTCTACTACGAATTTCTGCAAGGAGGAAGTCATTCACTATTCCACAATGGCCCGTTGGCATCAGCGTTTCAAGGCTGGATATATCTCTTTCAAAGGTCGACCTCGTTCCGAGCACCCCTCTGTTGTGGAAGAAGACAGTTTGCGAGTAGCCTTCAAGGCGAAGCCAAATTCAACCACTCGCGAATTGGGGGCGACACTTGGATGTACGCAAAGCACCGTCGTGAGGCAGCTGGAGATCCTTGGGTACCGCAAAGTTTTGTCGCCTTCGGTACCACATGAGCTGCGGGACAACAAGGCATGCCGAATCCGTGTTGCAGAGTTGCTGCTTCTTCGCCCTCACAGAAAGGACTTTCTGAAGGACATTGTTACTGGTGATGAAAAGTGGGTTCTTTTTGTTAACCACACCCGCAAGGCTAATGGCTCCCACACAGAGAACCGGCTCCACGACAACTGAAACGTAAACACCACGAAAAGAAGGTTCTTCTGTGTTGCTGGTAGGACTCAAAAGGCGTGCTTTACCGGGAGTTGCTGGATAGCGAGACCACAGTCACAGCATCTTTCTAGCTACCCAGCTCCAAAGCTTGGCCTACGCCATGCGCCAAAAACGTCCAGAGCGGGAAAATGACTACCTGCTGCAGGACAACGCGCATCCTCATGTCGCAAAAGTGAGTCGCGAGAGAATCCTGGAGATAGGGTGGGAAGTTCTACACCATCCACCGTACTCTACAGACTTCGCTCCTTCTGGCTACCACTTGTTCAGAGCTCTGCAGCACACTCTTTGAGGTAGAGAGTTCGATAATCGACGTCAACTGGAAATGGAGGTTTCTGAATTCTTTTCCTCAGAACCCTCGGAATTCTGGCGGGAAGGAATTGAAAGGCTGCCTGTAAGATGGGGCAGAACCGTCGACTAGGATGGGGAATATATCGTGGACTGAGTTTTTTATGTGTATTACATTGTATTATATTGGAAGATCGTTGTGCTAGTGTTGTAAGACTTTTCGATCAACCCAATACATATTGTAGCGGACAGTTGAGCTCAGAGTCATCAAGTGACATTTGGCTCCCCCCCCCCTCACTCAACTCGGAAGTCACGCAACCAATACGTAATTACTAATGGTTTTACGGATACAGTTTTGTCAGGACAGATTTATAGCTCTCTTTCGAATTTCCATTTCAAGCCAGTGCCGGTGCCTGTCGCAGCGCTAATGACTTATAGTTGATTCAGGAAGTAGAATTGCAAATCCAATGAAGGTAGACGCCGCTCCTCACTGTCGTGGTTTCCTCATCAAACAGCTTCATAGATAACCAGTTTTGGGGAAGCTTGCGAGCAGAAGAGGTTCTCTCTTATTTCAAGCATGACCTCACAAAGGAAGGGTACTAGGTGACCATGGGACTTTGAGATAACACGCATATCACGGGATGCGGCTTCAAACGCGGATTCCAGATATGTGCACCGCTTCTGCTCTGCGCATCTGTGAACGAAGTTATGAACCATTATCAGCATGGCTTCGAGCTCAAGTAGCCTAGAAATTGCGCTGCCGATCGAGCATTGGTGTTGCAGGAGCTAGAGGAGCGGTGTGGTGATATGGGGTTTATGGTTTGACTCCCCTGTGATGAAGGGTTTTTGTACTTCCTAAAAAAGACCTGCCTGATCAACCAAAATTCTCTATGTCAAATGGCGAAGTTGGGGCGAAATCGATTACCATGATCGCACCACAAATACTTACCGACTTATCTCCCAAACTATGTTCTCACAAGCTGTTGTGTTGGCGGGTCTTTGGAGAAGTTCGGTCCTTCCGATACTTCACCCGTTCCTTCAAGGCAAGAGAAGGGGGTGGTGAACAGTTTCGCATCCATCTCGCGAGATGCGCAATGCGGGAGCGTCGAGGTAGAGGATGAAGAAGGTATCAGTGTGGTTTGTTTCGCCATGTTTTTGGCAAGTATTCATAATAAGTTAGATCTCCGTGACAGTATGTTGTTTTCAGTATGAAGACGAGCCCTTTCCGGCGACGTTTTCCGTTGCGATTTGACATAGAGAGCTTTGGTTGATCGATTGGTGGCAGACCTTTTTTAGGGACTGCAAAAAACCTGCATTACTGCGGAGTCGAACCATAAACCACCCCGTCTCACCACGCCTCTCCTCTATCCCCTGCGCCATCCCTGCTCGATCGGCAACGCAGTTTCCAGGCTACTTGAGCTCGTAGCAATCCTGAAAATGGTACCTCCGTTCAAGGATGCGCACAGCAAAAACGGCACACATATTAGGAATCAGCTTTCGAAGCCGAATCTCATGTTATACGCCTCATCTCAAAGTCCCGTGGTCACCTAGTATCCTTCCCTTGCCAGTATTCCCACGTAAGTCGTTAAATTTTCGGCAGCCAAGTATGATGAAGAACACATCCCCGCTCACTCTTTAAAAAAGTTTAAGTTGCATACATTGGGGTCGATCTGACTTACACAGTAATACACAAATTCACTTAGTGCAGCTACATATAATGAATAGGTGATATCGGGCATGCTGCTCATTGGGCCACGCGTAATAATTAAATGGAGAACTATAATAAAAAAAACTAAGTAAATGTGGATAATCAGAAGGGCCAATAAAAGATGTTTGAACGCTGTACAACACCTATACGCACTTCATCATAAACGAACACGCTTAGGCTTAGCACGAGTCATAATGCTTAAGGGCTCAATCCTCTTAGGGACACTCTTCCTCAAATTCCACTTACGTAATTGATAAACGGCCAGACTATAAGCACTGAACTACAAATTCCGGATATCAGCCTCCTCGCCTCATGAGACACAGTGGGAGTAGCCCAAGACACCTTTTGGCTCCTGCGAAGAATTGAACCCGAACTCAAACACTAAAGCAACACGGTATGCATGCTGGGGCTGAGCTACCCAAAAAGTTAACACACAGGAGCGTATCCCTAGGGAAGAACCCAATTTTTAATAGGTTTGCTTAACACGTAAAGCAACCGGCTGGATTCCACGGTGGTCTATAGTCTAAACAGCGCCCACCAACGCGTCGGTCGGACTTCTTATTGAAGGTCTGAACGGAAATAAGGACGCTTCTTGCATCACTCGAGCGAGGAGAATCCATTGTAGCACTCTGGCACGCGACGGGGAGAGATGGCAACGCTGCTGGCTCCCGCTGGAACAGTTCTGCTATGATCAACAGCACGAGCGTTGACACGCCTGGCAGCAGGACAGACGACGCAAAAGTGAAAAAAAAAATCTGGAAACGAGCAGCAGGGAAGCAGCGAAAGCAACGATAAGGGCCGTCACCTACCAGTCTGTTTTGTGTTGCGCCGCGCATTATACTTCTACGGAGTGTCGCCAAAGCAATTGGAAGGCATACACCGCCTACATACATTCGGCAGCCTGACAATCGGTAATTTAGGATAAAGGATAAAGGATAAAGGACGGAGTTACTCAATCCCTTTTGGGATGCGCCAGTGCATTCTACTTCTACGGGATGTCGTGGAGGCGAGTTGAATGCGATTTGGCCATACAATGACTTGCGGTGGCCAGCCGATGAACAAGTCAGCGGTTCGTCCTTCCCAGACAAGTCTGCTACCAACTCACCGACCCCGGAGGGATGGAAGGCTTGGTTGGCCTGGGCGGGAAATCCGAACCAGGAACATGGTATCGGGTGCAGGCGAGAGCCGGCGCCTCCTTCGACTGCGCTCCACGCGCCCACAATCGGTAATTTAGTGAGCTACAATACTGCTCCTGTCTATTGGTTTTTGGGCGGAATAAACGCAAAAAAACGCTGTTTTCTCCATTTTTTCACATCTCCCTTGAATGTGGCCTATTCAGCAAACAAATGTTACCATCGGAATCTATCCAGTGTGTAGGTATCATCCAGTTACTTAGAAAAAGAATAGATTTGGTGACCCCTAAAACCTGGGCGGCGGTAACTTCCATCTGTCGCTCGAGATAATTACACCGACAGAGCCCGGTTAAATATTTAGATCTCAATTTTTTTTTCTCCACCACTGTATGATACGTAAATCACTGGATAGATCTCCTACATTGGATTCGGATGGGCACTTTTTTGAATAGGCCACTTCGAAGACAGTTATGGGAAAACGGCGAAAACGGCGGTATTTTGCATTTATTCCGCCCAGAAACCAAAAGGCAGGAGCGGTGTTGTACCTTACCGACATTGAAGGAAAAGTTTGCATGCCTTGGGGGTGAACTGACACGTGAAGTCGACTACGCATAAAATCGGGGCCAGATTCCTACTGCGACAAACGTGTCCTACTTCCGGTCATATAAGTGATTTCTTGCAATAAAGATCCTTTCCGGGCAAGTATCCTCAATACGGTCTAACGTTCCAGTGAGTCTACTCTTCCACCGCTTACCCATAACCTTGCTAATTCTACCGAAGAACACCTGAGTGTGCCAAGCCCAAGGAAGAAAATGGATATGTGTCGCAGCGAACTAAGGCGTCATACAATTTGCCTTGAGGAACTAGGCGAGCTGGTGATGGATAAGTCAGAAAGAAGGAGAAAAATTGGGGTTTTACTATGTGTTGTTTTTCCTCCAGGAAAATTCGCAAAGCAGTCCACCATTTTTTCAAATAGAATTAAAACGGAATTTGTAGACTAAAGGAATGAAAAGCGAGACTATACCCTGATCTCTGCCAACTTCTACTTACAACTGAATGCAATAAAGTGAAATGAAGATGTCAGGCTATAATTCTCCTCGGGAACCCTTAAATATAGCAATCCCAAATAGCTCGTGAGGTTGAAGTAGAACTGGGCCATAGACTGCAGAGTAAACTTCTAAGCTGACTACGTAGAGAAAGAGGATATAGAACAGAATCGCAAGTGGCACGAGGAGACAATGCTGCTAATGACGGACATCCACGAAAGGCATAACATGACACAGACAGGTGTCCTCCGGTTGTTGTTGTCCATCGAGGATGTTGTTGCTGCTCGTCGTGCATGCGTGCCGGTGAGACATGGCTAAGTGATGAGTGTCGCGGTCATATTTCTCATCGAAATCTCCAATCCTCCTAACCGAATCCGTCGCCACGCGACGAAACTGAGCTGCAGGGTTAGAAGAACAGAATGAACGACCACGACATCAGCATTCCCTTACTGACCAAGAAGAGCCGGTAATACGTCGAACTCAGCTAGGGAAAGCATCCATAAGAATACACAACGACGAGTCTCGCGCTGAATTGCGCGGCTTTGCAGAGTTTTTCATGTAAACAGCCTTCGCTACATATTTTAAGCTTAAGTCTGTTGCGATGCTACAGCTCCTCCCCAAATTACCCAAACTGGTTTCTCGTTGAAAGCATTCCTTCATTGCTCCTGTTCTCAAAATATCGACCTTTAACTGAATTGAGAATTATGTTCCAGCTAAAATAACCTCTATTTCCCTAGGACTTCGAGAGCATAGTTAAACTCAAGCCTATTCAGCAATCGATAAAACACCGTGTCATTTGTCAGAGTTTGTGGAAAATGGGTGAAAAGAAATAACCTTTCTTGGGTTTTTCAGTGACTGGGTAAAGCTATACAAGGTGGGCCATAAATGCTATTGTTGGGTCGGAACGACTATATTCAAATAATTATTGGAAAAGTCGAATATTCGATATTTCTAGATTTCGATCGTATTTGAACATCGATGGTTCTGAGAACTTGAATATTCGCTTGAGTTCGAACATCGAAGGGAAGCCACATTCGAATATCATTCGAAAATCGAATATTTCAACACTATTCAAAAACTGAATGATCTTATTCGAATATCGAATAAACTACAAATCTCCAAGCACAGAACCCGATTCGAACAAATTATTCCTTTATTCGAATAAGCAAAAGTGGACCTTATTCGAGTTTCTATGTATCATTCGAAAAACTAATGGACGAATAAATTCGTTCATTAAATCGCCCGAAATATTCAAGCATTTGTTCGAAAACTTTCGACGCAGAATTTATTAATTTATTTACAGCTATGATAAGTACGGAAAAAGTTTGGTGACGTTGTCAAGAGGCACTTGTCAATTGGCTCGAACCCTACATCAACTGTTATACAGCACATACAATACTGTTTGCATTATTACAGCGGTTCCAGTTTCTCAAACTCATCCGCTGATCCATTCCAGACCAAGAACCTCAGGAACTTTCCAGACTTGGGTACATTTGAAATACGATACTGAAGAGTACTTCAAGTGACCGATTGCCTTCTCCTGCTCCGTGCTTATGATTTTCCTGATTTGTCGTGAGCGCGATCCCGCTAATTAGGTGCAAATGTACATTTTGGTAGAGCGACGATTTTAACAGCAAAAACAAAAGGACGTGGTAGCAGTTTCCCACCCAGCTACCCAATTTCGCACCTGGGAAAGGGTAGGTACCTCTAAGGTTTCTCCATCTTTAGCTTTTTATCATTGTTTATCTATCACCTAAGAGAAAAAATCCTACTCTACATTACCTACATGGAAAGATTCCCAACTCATGGTGAGCTTTTGGCAGGATGTAGGGCCCCGTGAGTAGAGTCCAGAACCACAGTCAGTTTTTGCTGAACGCTTCTTTAAGGACCTGAAAAGGAGGCCTGAAAGCGTGCGCGCAACTATCATCAACCCCAGGACACCCAAGGAGATCTGCCTCTGTGGCGCAGCCGGTGACACTGCCGCCTCATAGGAGCACACCGGCGGACTTTTCAGTTCGAGTCCGAGGGCTGCCATTATTTTTGTACGTAGTCAATTTTAGAATTTTTTTCTGGATGGCCGTCAAAAAGGACTGATTTCTCTAACGGTGATTGCTCACTGTTGCCTTCCTCCTCACAGTCATCTTCAGGTGTCCAGCCAATCCACCTCCTCATCGAGACGCACCTATGAAACCACCTAGATGATACATGTAGAAGAGTCCCATTTTCATTATACTACCACTAACCTGTACCGCCCCTTCTTCCTGACAGTCGATATCTCCATAAAAGCGTCCAGGAGTCTTTTTGGCATCCTCAACCGCAACCTTTCTCCTTGTCGGAGAAGTGAAATCCGGTGTGAACTTGAAAAGTAGTGGGCCTACAACACGTTCGGGTGAGAACGACATTTTTAATGTATACTTGTGCACCGATATGGCCTGGTTTCATAATATAATATTTAACCGTAAGATAAGCGTGTCTGTGTGCAGTTACGGTATCTATGGTGGTACGGTATGACATTGTGGTGGTACGAATATGCATACATAGTTGAAAAACTAGTACATATGAAGGCGCAAATAGAGAGCCTTGGTTTGTTGTAAGCATTGTCAGTCTAAAATTGACCACGTGCAAAAATAATGGCAGCCCTCGGACTCGAACTGAAAAGTCCGTCGGTGTGCTCCTATGAGGCGGCAGTGTCACCGGTTGCGCCACAAAGACAGATCTCCTTGGGTGTCCTAGGGGTTGATGATAGTCGCGCGCACGCTTTCAGGCCTCCCTTTCAGGTCTTTAAAGAAGCGTTCAGCAAAAACTGACTGTGGTTCTGGACTCTACTCACGGGGCCCTACATCCTGCCAAAACCTCACCATGAGTTGGGAATCTTTCCTTGTAGGTAATGTAGAGTAGGATTTTTTCTCTTAGGTGATAGATAAACAATGATAAAAAGCTAAAGATGGAGAAACCTTAGAGCTACCTACCCTTTCCCAGGTGCGAAATTGGGTAGCTGGGTGGGAAACTGCTACCACGTCCTTTTGTTTTTGCTGTTAAAATCGTCGCTCTACCAAAATGTAGTACATTTGCACCTAATTAGCGGGATCGCGCTCACGACAAATCAGGAAAATCATAAGCACGGAGCAGGAGAAGGCAGTCGGTCACTTGAAGTACTCTTCAGTATCGTATTTCAAATGTACCCAAGTCTGGAAAGTTCCTGAAGTCCTTGGTCTGGAATGGATCAGCGGATGAGTTTGAGAAACTGGAACCGCTGTAATAATGCAAACAGTATTGTATGTGCTGTATAACAGTTGATGTAGGGTTCGAGCCAATTGACAAGTGCCTCTTGACAACGTCACCAAACTTTTTGCCGTACTTATCATAGCTGTAAATAAATGAATAAATTCAGCGTCGAAAGTTTTCGAACAAATGCATGAATATTTCGGGCGATTAAATGAACGAATTTATTCGTCCATTATTTTTTCGAATGAATTCACGAGCATTAGCGCAAGGCCAGTTTTCAACAATCCATGAGGAATCAGGTGGTATTCTTCAGCGAGGTGCGGTATCACCTATCCTTTTTTTGTAATTTATACGTCTGAATTTTTTAATGAACCGTGTTCAAGTGTCTCATGCATCACGTAGGCTAACGAAGTCAAAGTGTGTAACGTCATCGGAACAATTAGCTATTCTGAAACCCTTCAGAACCCCCAATCAAATGTGGGGCAGATCGTTAGATCCGGCCGCTTTCCCTGATAGCGCTAACTAGGGAAGGGTTTCGACCTCCCATGGAACTTCAAGTTAAGACCAGGATCATTAGAAAGAGCTCGGAATGCTGATTACGAATGTGGGTGTCAAAATTGCGAAATGAAATTCCTGAACGAGTTACGGCCTGGTGAAATGTGGGGGGGGGTTTCACCTAAGCTGGCTGTGCGACACACCTGGGCACGGATTCATGAACGCGGCCGGAGATAAATCCTACCCCCATTTACCTTGACGGCCACTTACCCGCCACTTTCCCTGAACTTACCCATGTTTCTGATTCATGACGGCCAAAACAAGGGTTTTGCTTCACTGTTAATTTCTGACCCAATGTATCCCTCCGCTGGCCCGTTGCAGCTCAGAGCTCAGATCTGGCAGCGGGCCAGCGGAGGGAGGCATTGGGTCAGAAATTGGTAGCGGAGCAAAGCCTTCGCCTTGAAGCTAAATGTTTCCCTACGCGCTGACGAGGTAGCATTTACCTCGACACTTACGTCGGGTTTTTCCCGCCATGCGTTGATGAATCGCGCGTAAGTGGGGAGTGGGGGTAAATCTTGCACATACCCGCAGGTAAGTAGTTCATGAATCCAGCCTCTGGATCGAGAGTGGTGAGCCATCGGGGCTCCGTAAGAAGTGCCCGGCAGCTGCGGCGGTGGCGCAGGGGTAATGCCCCCGCGGTGCGACGTCGTTGGTTTGGTCCCCGTTGCTGCCGGTTTTTTTGCAAATCATAATTTACCTTCGAAATGACCTTTTGTTCTGAATTATGACACGTGTCTGATTAAATAGTCGGAAAAGCTACCATACACGTTTGTAAAAATGCTTGAAGGCAAGAAACTGCTATGGTGACATATTTATTTACAATTTTGCACAAATAGAGCCCAAATCATATATTGAATAACTAGAGGTGTATCCAACGACTTGCATCAACCTGTTCATCTAGAAACCTGTACCTAGAGGTGCTTCTAACAACCTGTGACATGTATGGTAGTTTTCCCTGCCATTTAATCACACGTGTCATAATTCAGAACAAAAGGTCGTTTCGAAGATAAATTATTATCTGCACAAAACCCCGCCAGCAACGGGAACCGAACCAACGACGTCCCAAATGAGAAGCGAGAGCACTACCCCTGCGCCACCGACGTAGCTGGAGGTCCTTCTTACGGAGCTCCGATGACTCACCACTCTCGCGCCAGGTGTGTAGCGCAGCCAGCCTGTGGTGAGGCTCCGATTTCTGCAGGCCATAACTCGCTCAGGAATTTCACTTTGCAATTTTGACACCCATATTCGTAATCACCATTCCGAGCTCTTTCTAATGGTCCTGGTCTCAACTTGAAGTTCCATGGGAGGCCGAAACCCTTCCCTTGTATGATGCTTCTGCTCGGTTAGGTAAATTAGACACTCCATAATAAGAAGGCATCAGACGTTTTAAGCGTTGCTAGCAGTTGAAGGATCTTTAAGTTACACGAAAAGAAAGCTTGCATTCCAGAACCATTACAGAATGTTGGTTGTTAAGGCCATAAACCATACGTTTATTGTGTTCAAAAAGAGCTTTGCGGTCTCGGAATTTTCAAACGGTCAGGCTTCTCAATCTTGACAGGATTTTACTTCAGATGATGCCTAGAGACGCCATATCCACTGTTTGCCTAGCTTGATTAAAGGGAGATAGCAGAAAGGTCTCATTATAGCATTCAAATTCTTAACAGGAAAAGTTTTGTTAGCTATTCCACCCTCATCCTGTTTACTAGGAGCAGGACCAAAATTAGTAGTATAAAAAGTGAACTTTTGGGCTGATTTCACCCATCCAGACAAGTCATGTACCGACTGAGAGATGGAAGGCTTGGTTGCCCTTTGCGAGAAATTTGAACCAGGAACCTGGAATCGAGTACGCGCGATAGACGGCACTTCTTATTGCGCTCCGCGCGCCTTATTACAAAAATTGGGATTCCCTTATCAAAAGCGAAGATCAGGTTGTTTTCCTCTGTGAGGGTAACTCCTGAGCTCAACAAGATCTCGAACGGCGAAATATTGCATCGTTCCCTCAACCAGTTTGGATCTCAAGTCAAAAGTTGAGAAGTACGGAATTTTTGTTTCTTATCCGTTATGCTCTATTTCATGATTTCGTTCCCGCTTTCTTCGTTGCACTCAAAGTATGTGCTTTTCTTGCTGATAGTTTTTTCTCTCTTTGGTGCTAAGGTTTCTAAGGCGCTGTTGTTTTTATAACACGTACACTCTATCGACCTCCGCGAATAAAAAATAAATAAATAATACGCAATTAAGCTTCTGTCCTAAGTACTGACAAGAGTTTCAATTAGCACCTACGCCGTATTCCAGCCGGTTGTTTACCGGAGGTTTCTCACAAATGTTTGCCTACTACTACCAGCTCTTTAAAATTAACTTGAATCGATTAAGCAATGGGAGTATCAGCGCATCGGAGATAGAGATCCCAGTTAGCATCTAAGTCAGCTCCTCCCGATGCAGATGCAGTTAAATAAAAATAAAGTAAACAGAGACCACATACAGAGAAGTAGGCGATGTTGTTGCCGCGTCGATGCAGCTGGTGTGCTTCACTGCTTCTCACGCTTACTAGCGCAGATTGCACAGAACCGTGCTGATTCAATGATGCCTTCCGAATGAGCGCACTTCTAGCAAATGACCACCATCGGCACTCCTGACGAGTCATCCCGTGAAATCCGAAGTGTAATTCAGTTTATTCACCTCAACACTGTAGGAATCTATAAAAGACAAAAGACGTCCTTTGTTTAGCCCTGTTTAATAGGCGGCACGCGTGGAGCGCAGTCGGAAGAAGCCGGTTGCCGTATGCACCCAAAACCAGTTTCTTGGTTCGGATTCCCCGCCCAGGCCAACCAAGCCTTCCATCCCTCCGGAGTGGGTGAACTGGCGCCAGGCTTACCTGTAAAGTTTAGACTACTCACTTGTTCATCGTATGGCCACCACAAGTCATTGCATAAGCCAAATATGCATTCAGATACTATGCATGACATCCCGTAGAAGTAGAATGCGTGGCGAATCCAAGGAGATTGAATAAAGCCGCTCTCTATCCTTTAATAGACGCAGCAAATACGTAACTCTATAAAGGTCTTTGATCATATATCTACCTGTTGGGTGCATGTGGCATAGTTAGCAGGAGTCCTGATCTCGTGCGGCACCACAAATCGATCGTAGGTTCGTTTCACCTCCAGGACAACCAGGCTTCCAACTCTCCCTCTGTTCGGAGGATTCGTATAATATTCTTACCGGTACCTGGTAAGAGAATGGTCCTCAGGTCTCGATCAACGCCATTATTGATCGCTGTTCAAGACCCACTTTAAGGCTGTAGTCGCGCTAATATGATGGCTAATGTACAGGCTTCACAGCAAGTAGACTTTACCGATCGACCCTAGCGATTTTTGTTCATAGTTTAGCATTAAAATGGATCGTAAGTAGTCATAGCGGACAGCAGGTAGACTTTACGCAAAGTAATCAATATCGATGGGCCAACGATTACTGATCGATTTTATAGTTTCGCCAATGGTTCACCGCACACCTGAGTCGAAGATCATGTTAAAATTATTACCAAAGGGTAGGATTCACGAAAAGTAGACAAAGTCGATTATCTTTAGTTTTTGAGGTCAAGCCTTGGCCAGTGGACTGTTATTTAAATGTGTGATCAATGGACAAATAATACCACCACAGCCAATCAGAGCTCTGGAAAAAAGAAATCATGAATACGAATGCAAACGACGAACATATAGGATCATTGCTTCTATAGTGCACTGATGACACTGCTTCATCCATAACAATTACATGTGTGGATTAGTATTCATATATGTATATGAACTGCTATTGCTACAACTTTCATAGTAAATAGAATCGAGATTAGCACGCTACCACGATAAAAAACGACGTAATTCCCAATAATCGCAGAGGAACCACTTGAAGCTTTTGTTCGAAGACGTTTCAGGTCAACGTTTCTTGCATGACGAAACACAAATGAATCTGAGCACGACTCTTAGGAACTCATAGCAGTTCTGAAATTCTTGTTGATCGCCTCCGCCCACATTGACAGAAATGAGTTGGTTACGGGCACAAAATGTATGACGGCCACGTTAGAAGGAGTCTCAGCAACCAAAGCAAATTTAGTTTCGGATAAGGGTTCCTTTTCAAATAGTCCAAGTATTTTAAATTTCGCAAAAGATACAGTATAACAATCAGCAAAAAGGCTTCGTTTGAACTGCTCAGCCTTCTGTGAAACTTAAATAGTAAATCCGTGGTTCCTTCCGAAAGCTCAATGTGTTGCGGTGGCCAGCCGATGAACTTGTCAGGCTTTATCCTTCCCAGAGAGATGGAAAGTGAGGGTAATCCTGGGCGGAAAATGCAAAGAGGAATCTGGAATTGGGTATACGCGATAGCCAGTGCCTCCTCCGACTGCACCACCACGCGCAGTACAATCAATATCTATCGATTTTATTGATTTTTAGTCAGAAGTAACCATTGGTAAGAATAGCGCGCATCTAGTGATCTCTGGATGGGAACCACAACAACGTACTGATCTGTCATTCAATATCGATCGATATTAATATCGAATTTTGTACGTGAAAATAAATGGAATTCAGACAACTAAGCAATTAAAAAAAAAGAAGTGATCAGTATGGATGAATTGCAACCGCCATCTGGAGCAGAGCCTAACCAATAGGCTCACTTTATGTCATGAAGCTTGCCTATCTGCCGTCATATTTACTTGTTATCCGACCCGCATGGAGTTGGTGCTCTTCCTCCTGACATTCTGACACGATCGGAAACAGAATGACGGACAGGTGGATTAGCTGTTTAACTGAGACAGCGCATTAATGCTCATTAATGGAAATACTTTTAGAGATTTCGAAGCATAGCGCTGTCAAAGAATCCTTCTGAGGCCTGGAACATGTGCTTACTCTGGTTTTTTGCATACTAATGAAACGTAGTGTAGCAAGTGCTGCATCTGCACAACGATGTTGTAGCCAATATTTCTATAGCATGGCTTGAGACACATCTTCTTGCTAGCACAAGAATTTAGGATCCAAATATGGACCTTGCAAAGGGTTGTATTAAAAGTTCAGCAAATCGACTTATTCGGTGGTAGAGCGAAAAATACCAGCGGATCACTCTTTATTTAGAAAGCCTCCAGCTTCTCTCGTCATAAAACCTCGGCATTGTGGAGAATAGTTGTCAATATTTTGTTTGTGCCGCTCGAGGTTGTTACGGTGGATCTTTATTGCCAGGCCTAACGTTTCGACGCTCCCGTCTTCTTCAGAGGCCTGAACGTGGTGCAACTATTAGATAAGCGATTTACCCCACCAAACGCTATCCACACTCTAGCGGTTTCGCCTCCTTAGAGAAATCACCCCTGAAAACCTATTCAAAGAGGGATAAACTCACGTTTGATCCACCTATGGAGTGCTTTCGCAACTCTCTGTTAGTACGACCGGGCGAATGAGACTTACTGTGCGGTGCTAGATAGTATACGATAAAGAGAACGACCTGCACATGCGCCCTTCCATTCTACAGCTCTCATTTTGGCACAAACGGCAGAAAATCATTCGTAATTGACGGGCGTTCCTGGCGGTCGTTCATGCCAGGATTTCTTGCAAAAATCCAGAACGCTTCTAATGCCTTCCTTGCCGATATTTCTGTTTCTACTGCCAACGCCTTGCACTTTATCTCAAAGTCGTTACCGTTATGCTGCTCAGCTCTGTGCTTTCCGAGAGGTGTTCTAATGTTACCACGTTGCTTACTAGCCAGGTGTTCTCTAACTCGAATGGCTAGTCTTCTCCCCGTTTCCCCTATATATGTGGAGTTACACGCTTGGCATTCAATCTGATAGACTACTCCCTCCCGGGAACAATCTCCGACCTTGCCGTATGGACATGTAACACAACTTTCTGATAAGCACTGGTTTTCGTAGAGCCTATTCCTGACCAGTTGGTGTTTAATATTGTCGTTTGGAATGTTGACTAAAACGACATCGTTTTGCAACTAGCCTTGAACTATGCTCCTTTGAATTACAGCAGAGACTTTATCAGATATGAAAGGTATACATAAGGGTACCCTGTTATCACGTGGTCCATTTTGTCTGCGGGTAGCACGAGCTCTGTGCTGATACCGTGACGATACATAGCCATTTTGCATGGCTATTTTCGAATCCATTCGCAGTGACTCTTGTCGCTCCTGTTCACCCGTACATATCTGCGAGGCCGTTCGAAACATGTTTCTAACGACGCTGCGTTTTATGCTTGTTGGATGAGCAGAGGTGGCGTTGATCAAGATGTTTTTTTTTTTTCATGGGAATGGGTTTTCAGGGGTGATTTCTCTAAGGAGGCGAAACCGCTAGAGTGGTGATAGCGCTTGGTGGGGTAAATCGCTTATCTAATAGTTGCACCACGTTCAGGCCTCTGAAGAAGACGGGAGCGTCGAAACGTTAGGCCTGGCAATAAAGATCCACCGTAACAACCTCGAGCGCCACAAACAAAATATTGACAACTATTCTTTATTTAGAGTTAATCTGGGCTTCTGAGGAGGTCATCTACTTCATGTTAGAGCTTTCAAAACGGTCGACATTACTACCCGCCGTTACTTTGCGACGTGGTCCTCTTTCACGCTTTCTCACGACCGCCAAGGGTTATTTTAGAACGGACCCTTCTGACCATAGCAATGATCTTTCTGGAAGCTTCCAAATTGATCAGAAAACAGTGGAATATGAGAATTATGTAAGGCGACGATGAAGAAGGTCTAGAACTTTGGTGGCCAATTTGTATTGAACTTCAAGCGTTCATAGCTGTTGGCAGTCTTGGCGCAATCCGAGTTGGGTGGGTGCAGAGAATTTAAATGGTTCACCTAGGATGCGGTAGAGCACATCTCATGTGAACCTGAAATGCAAAAATGAGACTCGGAAAACATCAAATACAAAATAAAATAAAAGGTAAAACACTCACCCATAAGCGTCTGCAGGAGGTCTTAGTTTGGACTTAAAGGACTCACCTACCCTATCGAACGCGAATCGTGCCACGCGGACCACGCAACAGCCCGCGAAGTAAGCCATGTTGGGCTATTTCGGTTCGGCTGCGCGTTCAATGGGATAGGTGAGCCTTTTAAGTGCAAGCGCTAGGCTCCTGCCGACGCGTGTACATAGGTGAGTGTCTTCCATATTATTCTAGTTTGCATTTGATGTTTTCCGGATCTTATTTTTGCATTTTAGCTCCACCTAGGATGCGTCTTATCATATCCTAGCTGGGTCTATCGAAATCATCGCATCCACCCAGCTCGGATAGCGCGACAGTCCTCCACGAACGGAGCTTAACAAAAAGATTACTTAGCAGGACGAAAAAACGAAATGGATGACGCAAAATGAGCTGAATTCTAGTGCAGAAGCAACCACTACGAAGGCAAAATCACCACGTTGCCAAATAAGGCAGTCGTTTTTGGGCGGTTTGACGGTACTAGATTGAGCATGCGTGCTACACGATATTATCTCATGTTTCACTGTTGTCGATTCGACATCCTGTCGTGTCCAATTTCACGCTGCAGAAAGCCTTTCTCGTTGTTTGGTCGATGTGAAACTGCGGACATACCACTGGATACGGACGTCTTCCATGAACATCTGGACGTGAAGAGGTTGTGCGGCGCGGAGCTATCAAAGCCACATTGATTAGGCAGCGCAGATGATCGATACTGGTATCTTCCGTAACATCGTATTGTGCAGCGGCTGCAGTATAGATCCCACCATAGAAAATCAGAGGCAGCAAGCAAAGTAGTTCTGCCTCTTGAAGGTCAGGGATAAGTAGTTGATAGAACTGTTACGCTATCTCCACTTTGTTAAAAAGCCAAGTCTGACTCGATTTGCACGCACACGAAGCTTCTAGTAAAAATCATCAGCTTCAGATCAACAATTGATGACCTACCTTCCAAGATGAACGGCTACTGCGACGTTGTGGAGATGGTGTGCTTGGAGCTCGGAGGCTTAGGGTAGGAATAGGCACATGCGGCAGCGCAACTGGAGGTAGTAGCCCATAATCGCTCAGCTTCCTGAAATTCACAGAGCATAAATCCAAAAAAGGAGCCAAAACAAATACAAATAGCTAAAATCTGACGAGATGGAAGGTAATAACAAATGTGCTCATCATACTTCTATGTGATGCGCCATACATCCAATTTGAAGCTCATGTTGGAGAATTTCACTGCAGTGGTGCGTGGTGCATGTGCTCTACATAGCTCAAAGACGAACTTGAGTCACACGCACGGCAAGTGCACTATCCTCTACTGTACTGTGTGGACGTACTAACGGAACGGTGAATATAGGTGAGCATCCAGAACTTCCGTTTTCCAGGAGAGATCTCTAACTAATTGGAAAAAACTCACGAGTGATCTGGCTCAGAGACTTAATTTAATTTAGACAAATACAACTAAATTGAAGGAATTAAGTGAAATTTGCATCTTCAGACAGAAAAATATTACAGTAATATATTACAGTATATTACAATGGTGTTTTACAATTTAATGCGACCATACCAAATATTTGAAAAACAAAAATGAATGTTACTGTATCAGCACAGCTAAGCACCCAGGGCCCGGATTCATGAACGACTTACCGGCAGGTAAGTACAAAACCTTCCGCCAGTCCACACTTACGCGCGATTCATAAGCGCGTGGAGGGGAAAACCAGAGGTAAGTTTCGAGGTAAGTGCTACTTCGCCAGCGCGTCGTGGAACATTACCTCCATAGCAAGGGTTTTGCCCCGATGCTAATTTCCGACCCAATGCAATCTTTCCTTGACAGTGGAGCAGAACCCTTGCTTTGGCTGTCATGAATCGTACACAGAGTTAAGTTCCCGGAAAGTAGCGAATAAGTGGTCGTCGAGGTAAGTCGGGGTAGGATTTACCTCCGGCCGCGAAGGTAAATCCCCAGAACGCGTGCACCCGATACCAGGTTCCTGGTTCGGACTTCCCGCCCAGGCCAACCAAGCCTTCCATCCCTCCGGGATCGGTGAATTGGTCCCAGACGTGTCTGGGAAGGATAAAGCGCTGACTTGTTCATCGGCTGGCCACCGCAAGTCATTGTATGGCCAAATACGCATTCATATCGTCTCCACGACATACCGTAGAAATAAAATGCGCTGGCGAATCCCAAAGGGGATTGAGTAATGCCGTTCTTTATCCTTTATCCTATATTATAAAAGTAGTATTTATGCAGATAATAAATTAATCGAAAATTTTGACTTGTAGCACCTCCCTGCTTCCCTGATCCACCATTTGAGCAATGCTATAATATAAATTTTTTCCTGAAGGAGGGCGACAAAACGTATCAAACACTTTGTTGCTTCACTTTATTTTTAACTTTTTAAAATTTATTTTACTTTATTTGGCGGTATGGGCAAAAAATCAAAGTTGAGCTTACCACCAAATCGTACATATACACGCGACCACCACCCACTACTGAGTGTGCGCTAAGTATGGCAGCACGAAAAACATTAGAAAACGCTTCCGACGTATAACTTTGATGGGGTGTTTACACTGCATAGAACTCCGACGGGTCTGCTGCAGAAACAACGCTGACGAGTTCCCGCCGAGGTCAAGCTAACTTTCCACCCACCACGGTAGCTAAAATGTGTCTGAAAAGAATAAACAGCGATTTATCTTACTTCTACCCAACGGAATTCATTGGATAGGCAAAACACTCGTTAGAAGTGTTTCCTACACTGTATGAATGGCGTGCCCAAGCAAATAAACACATTAACACCAACTTTTATTTTCATATGGGTTTGAAATGGGATCATCGCTAGCTAAGTGTTCGCCGTTGAACGGTATTCGTTGTCCACTTCCCTTTGTAAGAATGATAAGGATAAGGATAAAGGATAAAGGACGGAGTTACTCAATCCCTTTTGGGATGCGCCAGTGCATTCTACTTCTACGGGATGGCGTGGAGGCGACATGAATGCGTATTTGGCCATACAATGACTTGCGGTGGCCAGCCGATGAACAAGTCGAACCAGGAACCTGGTATCGGGTGCACGCGACAGTCGGCGCCTCCTCCGACTGCGCTACACGAGCCCTTTGCAAGAATGATATATGCCATTATGCTTATCATCACGCTTTCTGAAGCGTGTTGCTACAAATTGCAACATTCCGCAGTATCTTACCCTATTGAAAGACAGTATGTACTTTCGAATTCACAGAAGAATTGACTATCTAGCAGACGAGGAGAACACAATTCTCTTCATCATCTCGTTGGATACGGGCAAATAACCGCTTCACATGGAATCCAGCGCTCCTTTAATGAGCAAAGTTTATATGTAGGCACCTCCAATAAAACCTTCAAACAGGAGTCCTTCGACATTCTCTGGTCCCATTCACACATACCAGATATGTCAGAAAACTGTTCTAAATATATGTAAATTTGAGAAAACCATGACATTGACTCAAATTCCCTCTATCATCGTAGGCCTATAGCTCATTCATATAAACACAGTACACCTTATCGAATAGCATATTTGTCAACAACAGTGAAAACCAACCAGTCACCTATCATTGGTCCATTAAATTTCCGCTCAAAATCTTGGATTTCAGTCACAACAGGGAAAGAATGCCAGACGAAAACAACTGAAAGTGATTTCAGCGGACAACAAAGAACGACCGTTGGCTAACATCGTGGGAATGTGTTTAGCTCGAAGACGTACTACATATAATAAGCTGTCGCAAATTTGATCGCCGAAATGGACTGCTTGAAACATTCCAGACAAGTTCAGCACCAACTAGCAGAGAGACGGAGGACGGCATCCGAAATAAAAACCGCGATCTGTATTCATGTGACAGCCAGAGTTTGCTCGGCCTCGTTACGAATCAGTATTAGTTGGATTTTCAGGTGTAGTTATTTATGTAATACAGGAATAGGTGTTGAAAGTATGGCGCAGTGGAGATAGTCTTGAATTTGAAATACAATGGGAAATTCACGCTTTGATTTGATTTGAAGATGCACAAGTTCACTTATTCTGAAGGTGAAACAAATATAAGAATAGGTAATGTCTTGAAGACTAGTACTGACTTTCCTGAAACTTTAACTGAGCACTTTATGCACAGAGCTCAGGTTACAGAACATAAAGTGCCTCACCAGATTGTCAGTTGTCTTACTAAATCACTTCCCCCACTTTCAGCAGACAATTCTGTCAAATAGCAATGTTTGGCTTTATCGGGAGAGCGAGCAAATTCTAAATTACAAGTCGATACCAAGAGAGAGGCACCTCCTTTTATCTCTGATTTGCCCGAGGAAGAAGAATCCCCTTCCAGCTCTTTCACCTTCGAAGTTGAATACTGCCTTGCCAACGTCGACTAGGACATAATGGGGGCACCAGCAAAGAAGGTGTAAGCGCAGAGTCCCAAAAAAGGAACGGATAAAGCCTTCGGTTTTTTTTCAGAGTGGGTAAACAAAGCGTGGCAAAGCGTCGTCTTTGAACTCCTTTCAGTTTCATACGTAAACATCCGCAAGGCTTGCGGTAGCGCAGTCGGAGGAAACGCCTGCTTTCGCATGCACTCCGATCCACGGTTCTTGGTACGAGCTCTCCAAGCTAACCAAGCCTTCCATCCCATTGGGACCGTTGAATGGGCGCCGGAGCTATTTGGGAAGGATAAAGCACTGAGTCGTCCATCGGCTAGTCAGGGCGAGTCACTGCATAGACCAAATACACATTTGCACGCGTTAACGAAATCCTTTACCCTTGTTAGATGAGGAAAGCGTCGAGCATCCCAAACACGGATTGATCAATGCCGTGTCTTCATCTACATCTTTGAACAACTGCAAAGCTGACGTTTCCGATGACCTGCCGTAGCCGTGTTCAACCCCGTCCCTTCTAGCAAGCAGCCTGTTCGTTTGCTCTCTCACCCGACAATTAACACGAAAATGATTTGGTTCGACTGCACAGTTTTTCTTCACGCATGAAGGAGAAGCTTTACGACCGCATATTCTGCCACTCGTTTCCGATTGACTGCTTCGGAGTTAATGGCTCTTCAAGTCAGCATAGATGACGAATAATCATGTCAATATTCTCAAAGAATGCCCACATCTGAAGCTAAAATTTGCTCACATTCCTTGAGGTACAAAAGATTGTTGATTCTCCAGAGGGTAGGACGGAAGTAAAAACCTCTCACAAAGAGGAACCACCGAGATGAGCGATGGCGACGAAGATGAATGTCCATCTTCATAAGAACGTCGTCACGGCTTTCAGGTTGTTGTGCGACTGCCAACATACAGCTTATGCGATGGGAGCATTACTTCGTCTACGCTCTCCGTTGTCCTTAACCTTTCCTCGAGATTTTAGAAGATGTGCTCAACCATGTAGTAGACGTCACCTGCTAGTTCAAGGTTGTCAAATACAGAGAGACACGAGCGACTTCTCGAAAAATGACTCCTTCAGGTAGTAATAATGATTGTGGAAGTAGATTCAAAGCCATTTTGCCGAAAAGGATAAAAATGTTGCAAAAATTATTCAGTAAACGAAATTTACTAACGCAATACGAGAACAGGTGTCTACCCTCTTCTTGAAAGCAAAACACCGGCCGCTCCCTTTTCCCCAGTCTTAAAAACCATACTTATTTGGTAGTACTTAAGTACCGTCGGCAGAACGTCCTTCATAGAGATCAGAAGTATTAGGGAGGGCCAAAAGTAATGGGACTCTCCATGCCGTGCCCATATATGTCATGACTGGAATCCGGTTTCGTGCATTTCGTATTTGCATGTTTGTTTGCTACTTACTGAAGGCCACCTGAGAGGTGACCACTTCGCCCTTTCCAGAAGCCTGCCAAAACCCCAGTCTGTCTCATGCCGAAACCCCAGTCTAACGAGTCGACCTGTGTCGCGCAAATCTCGCCCAATTCCCTACCCTGAGCAGCCTGTACTCAATAGTCACGCAGGATGAGAAGTACGTCTTCTCCCTTAACCCTGCCAAGCAGCGAGTCTGGGTGAGGCCTGGTGACCCGTTACCGACCTTCGTTCGGCGAGATGTTCACGGCGAGAAGAACCTTCTGAGCTTTTGAGTCTGCGCCCATAGACCGGTATACTGGAAGCTGTTTTCCGAAAGCACGGCGAAGGACTACAAGGCCATGGTGAACGAAATAGAAGAGATGAACCGGCGACTCCCACTTTTTCGGTCTCAGCGCTTCAAGAAGGTCCTCCTCTTCGACAACGCCGCTCCCCATCGGGCAGAAGTGACCACGGATAAGCTTGCTCAGCTGGGCTACGTTCATATGCCTCACTCACTGTATTCGCCGGACAACTCTCCATGCGACTACCACTGCTACTTGAGCCTACAGGACTTCATGGTCAGAAGGGGCACAAAGACTCAAGCAGACCTCGACAACCATAACGAGCAGTGCATCAGCACCAGGCCTAAGCGGTTCTGGAAGCATGATGGCAGCAAGGTCATTGACCTTAATGGTGAATACACTCCTCGGCACCGTTGTGTTGTAACTGAGTTATGAAGAGATAAACAAATTTGTTGAATATGTCTCAATACTTTTGGCCCATCCAAATATTGGGTAAAAGAGGACCTGTTATGCGATTCGAATACTGTTGGTGGCTCTGCTAGGTGCAACTGGTCTTAGTCTGCAAGGACTCCTCATACATCTCTGTTCATAGTAGACGAGAACATTGATGAAATGCCAAACGTGTCTTCTCGAGGATGTTCCTTTGGATCAAACAGCTTGCAAAACTGAAGATGCGGGTTCAGGTCCCGATTGACGCAAGAGTTTTGATTGCAACTAAACATGCTTCTAACTGCTTCTATCCCTTATAACCGCCGCTCCGGACTTAAGCTAAATTGTAACACAATCACAAAATTCTCGAAACATGCACTAGTCGTTAATGTGGTTTACATTGAGTGGCAGGAACGTAATGGCCAATCACAGGCCACCAGAGCACTGATCAAGCATCGCCAGTCGATTAGCGCCACGAACGTACACAACTCCATTCATTGGCACATCCATTCAATGCGGCTTATATTGTTGTGCGTACTTGTCCCCATGTAAGCCACTTTAGCGACTAGTACCCAAAAAAGGATCGAAACAGGTTTATGAAAAATTTAAAGGATACGTGAGTGAAAATTTTCCTCGATATTCGAGATGTTATTGTGCAGTGTATCCGATGTATTAGGTTGTCCGGAAAGTTTTCAGCGTTTTATGCTGCTATTGTCCACTCCTCTATTACTGAGTAAAAATTTAGCTTGCATTGCGCATTAATGCTGCTCTTTGTACAATTTTTTCGCTTTATCTGACTAAATAATTTATGTTTCAACTTTGTTTATTATACTTCTTTGTTTATTTATATTTCTGCTCTTGAAGGGCTTATTGCGAGTTGAATGAGCTGCAAAAATAGTCACGTTTCGAGATTTCTACTTTTACACAACAAAACTGATCCGTTTTCGGATCGAATCACCATTTGTGATAAGAAGTGGATTCTGTATGATAACAGGAAACGTTCCGGACAGTGGTTGGAAGCCGACAAACCCCTAGGCATTTTCCAAAGACGAACCTCCACCAAAAAGGTAATGGTCACTGTGTGGTGTTCAGCGGCTGGTGTGATCCATTACAACTTTTTGGCACCAGACCAAACAATCACAGCGGAGCCCTGCTGTAAGGAAATCGACGACATGCACCGAAAATTGCGTCAACTTCAGCCAACATTATTCAACAGAAGAGGCCCGATTCTTTTACATGATAATGCCCGCCCACACGTTTCTCAAAACCCTATTCGAAAATTGAACGAATTAACAGGTGAAGTTCTGCCTCAGACGCCATATTCTGCAGACTCTCACCAACCGACTACCACTTTTTCAATCACTTTCAGAACTTTCTCGCTGGTAAGACCTTCACCAATCAGGACCAAGCCCAAGCAGCTCTCGTGGATTTTGTCGAATCTCGTCCACTTAGTTTTTTCGCTGATGAAATAATTCGACCAGTGGCCCGTTGGCAAAAGTGTGTTGATTTGAAAGGTGCTTATCTCGACTAAATCCGATAAGAGTTGAGAAAGTTATGGTAGTTCAAAGTGAAGCACTCAAAACGCTGAGAACTTTCCGAACAACCTATTATGTGTCACGTTGTTGACTTATCAGGAGACTATCTCAACGTAGGTCGGAACGGCATAAGTGCTGTGTATGTGCAGAATCGCCTCTCTCTGGGAAACAACAAAATGCAGGTGTCTCGACCCCAATACAACCCTGTACAGAGTTGGGGACGAAGGAAGTTGGGCCTTTGGCGGGGTTAGTCCTCTGCCTGCACGCGGAGGACGGGCTCAAGATGACTGGAAACATCATAGGGATTACGCCGCCCCTTCTACGCACTGCGCCACCATCGCTCGCTCGTCATCGCAGTTTCCAGCCAACTTGAACTCGCCCTCTGTAAGCATAGTTCTAATGCCGCCAACGGCCCAACTTCTGTTGCCTGTAACTCTACGCAGAGTTGTATTGGGGTCGAGATATTTGCATTTTGTGGTTTCCCAGAGAGAGGTGATTCTATCCATATACAACACTTAGGCCGTTCCGACCTACCGTTGAGATAGTTTCCTGCTTACTTCGAAGAGTAAATAAGACAGTCAACTTTTCCGGATAATGTCAAACACTACATACGTGACGCTGACATCCAATAATATTAAACAACTACGGCTCCCTTCAATTTTAACTGATCAAGCATCAATAAGTAAATAGCACAGATGGTTCGGGACGCTGAAAAGTATCACAGTTACGATCAAAACTACTGTGATAATCAAAACTTGAATCCGTGCCCCTACTTTCCGGGCGGGACACAGGCCAAAAAAATCATCAGCATTATTTGATCGATTGTATATTATGGTTAGCTCATGGCGCTGATGGAGTAAGGGCAAACATCTGTGCTTGAAGAGCATACAAGAAAGGAATCCACTTATTAAAAAATAAACGTACACTTTTCTGCTTCAAAAATGCACAGCATTTCAACTAACCATCAATTTCCTTGATCCAAAGTTTTGAGTTCGGGAGGTTTCATCAAGCGAGGTGTGGCCTGGGCCGTCCCCACCGTTATTTTCCCAGCACCCAGGCTGCCATTCAAATCCAGAATCCCCTTTTCCATTAGCTTTTTTTTCTAACAAGTTCTTTGCTGCTTAACTGGCTCCATGTTTTAAGACGATTTATAAATACTTGCACTTACCATGTCAGTCACTCTGAAGAACACAGTAGAATTCCTTGTTCCATCAATAAATGAGTGACGGCCACTTCAATTCTTTCAAAATTGTGACTTCCATAATGGTTCAGAAACCATCCTGCGTGAAGAACGAAAACTCGGGAAAGCTTTTTGAAGGAAAATTCAAAAACGTGAACATGAAAACTTAGTCTCTTTTGCCAGCCAGCTTTAGGCATGTAGCACATTTCATCTACCACGCGCTTTAGGATGAGATGGTTTTCGCCATGAAAAGCGATAACGTGGGAAAATTATTTTCATAGATAGCAGTATACATTGAAATAGTAGCACTAGAAATTTAGCCGACAAGCCCTCTGGTATTAGGTTGATTCAAAATAATGTAGGATCTTGTCATCTATAACTTCAAAATGTTTGAAAAATTAGCCATGAACTAGTGCTATGTTTTTGATAGATTTGGCCGTGTTGGCACTTGGAAAGTTTTGGTGCCGTTCAGAAATGGTCTACATCTCCTTAGCGTAGAACTGTTAGCTTTAGCTTCTCCATGAACAAGTTCATAACATCATTAATAGGGCCAAAACCTGTGCAGCGAAAAGTCGTAGGTAGTAGCCGTGGCTCCTTTTAAAAAAATTCGAAGAATTAGGCTGGAGAAGCAGTCCCTTGTGCTTTTCGTGCATGATAGGTATGAATGCACCTGTACCCGATTTTGGGTAGAAAACTGTTCAGCTGTAAAGGATGCTGAATTGTATATCGCCTACTTGTTAGTATTTGTTAACATACGTGATTTATTCACATATACATGCGCTATTCGCTTAGCAATCACCTGCATGAAACTGAATCGGTCGGTAAAACTTTAGTCGCCACATTAAAATCGCATTGGATAAGCGGATTAATAGTATTTCATCTGATTCTTCCGAAATCTCCGTTCAAGTTTTTTGAAGTACTGATCATACAAATTAAAGGCGTCCACAGTTCGAACCAAATTCAAAAAGCACACAACGCACAGCAGCAGCAGTATTCGTCCACAACTAAATGCTTCAACATGAATCGATTTTATTTGCTAACTCGAATTTTCAGATTATCGAAGCCTGAAACTGTAGGTACTAAAGTCTTTGGTAGTAATAATGACATAGTTCGTATTAATTAGTTAGCTGAGAAAGGAAGTAGAAGCAGAAGCTAAAACCATCAGTTTCATGATGTCTTTGTAGTTTGGATACGCACTGTATTCTTTTTTTAGAATTTTCCATCTTTTGTCTTTTGCTCTGCTAGCTGTATAGAGACTTACACCTTATCTTTTCTGTGGTATAGTTTGATTATCTCGTAGCTAATCGTTGAAATTGCTTCTTTCTAAAAAAAAAAAAACGAAGCAAACCGGAAAAAAACGAAAACACGCCCATGAGAAGCTTTCTCATGAGCATAATGTTGACATTCTTTATGTTGTCTTGTTCATATGGAAGTGTTGCTTAGTATAAAAAAGAACGAACCGCCATTCCGGATGTTTTTTTATACCGTCCTGTATTTCGCATTATTTTAGGCTCGTCGTTGTTGCTGTCGTTATTTTAACGAAATATAAAGGTTTAATTCTCTAAGTTTGAGGTGTAGACGGAAGGCGGTCAAGCTCCAAGAGGCTGTATCGAGGTCTTCTACAAGCTGTATGTACTTGTCTAGTTATCTTAAACATCTTTTACGTTTATGATGGCGCACTCTTATGCGCATTACAAATAAATGAATAAAAAAATTAATTTTCCCTAAACTTTTTTTTCTTGAACTAGAAAGGGTGGATACAAAACGATTTCCTTCAGGAGCTGTCGTAAGTGGTTCAACCAGGACCCCAGTCCTTGAGCAATTCTCGCGTTGATGGGTGTTAATCCAACTGCGTCACTGCAAATAGGTTCACGCCTATTCGAATCTTTTCAGAATCGTTTCAGGCAACTTTTTCCGTTCCATTTTAATGCCGCAAAGGCCGCATGGTAGGTTCATTAAGGAGCACCTTTAGGCTTAGTCGTACTAAAGTTGGGTTTAATTTTCACCTGCCGCCTGTATCACCTGTCGTCCCGTTGATCATCGACTTGCTCGAGCGGGTGCCAGCAGCGTCTCCATTCGTCTCTGTCGCGTGCCAGAGTGCTCCAATGAATCCTCCTCACTCGAGGGACACGAAGAGCGTCATAGCGGTCGTTCAGGGCTTTCACGAAGAAGTCCGACCAACGTGTTGGTGGGCGCCCTGGTGTTCTCTTGACATCCCGCGGAATCCAGTTGGTGACGGCTCTCGTCCAGCGGGTGTCTGCGAAGCGCATTACGTGGGCGGTCCACCTAATTTTCGACAACTTGGCCCACGCGACAGCGTCTCTGATCTTCGAACCTCGGCGAAGCTCGGAACTCCGGAGGCCTTCTCTCACTTGCGTGAGTCGTGTCACTCCAAGCATCGTCCTCTCGATTCCACGCTGCGCGACGCTGATCGCGTGTTCATCCTGCTTTCGTATAGCCCAGGTTTAATTTTAGCTGCCATAAAAACAGATCGTGCACGTCGCAGATCTGTTGTAAGCGAGTCAGTTTCCTTGTATGTACATATATAGCACCAAGCAGACAAAAACGTTGCTGAAGCTGCGTTCACCACATCAGTAAGGCAAGATTTGCACTTCAGTCGCCGTGCGGGGTGTGGGATGAGCCATGCTTTCACTGGTAACCTGTGTTGTGAACTTGTATGATTGCTTGCCACAGGTAGTAAGTGGACCAACTAGCCTTTCATCCTTACCATAAAATTCTGCGACCAATTCAACGACTCTGGTCAGGTGGAAAGATTGCTTGGTCTGATCGGGACAGGATCCTTGAATAGAATCGGAATTTAGACGATTGCCGTTGCTTCGTCCGGCTACCTTAGCTGTCTTATTCTCAGAATTTTTTGAGATAACAAGAACAAGGATAAAGGACAGCGTTAGTCAATCTCTTTGCTGAATGCGCGACGCATTTTGCTGCTGTGGATATCGCGGAGGCGATTTGAATGCGATTTGGCCATACAATAACTTGCAGTGGTTGGCCAATGAACAAGTCAGCGTCTTATCCTTCCCAGACACGTCTAGTACCAATTCGATGACCCCGAAGGGATGGAAGGCTTGACTGGCCTGGGCGGGAAATAAAGGATAAAGGACGGCGTTACTCAATCCCTTTTTGGGATGCGCCAGCGCATTCTACTTCTACGGGATGTCGTGGAGGCGATATGAATGCGTATTTGGCTATACAACGACTTGCGGTGGCCAGCCGATGAACAAATCAACTTTATCCTTCCCAGACACGTCTGGCACCAATTCACCGACCTCGGAGGGGTGAAAGGCTTGGTTGGCCTGGGCGGATAATCCGAACCAGGAACCTGGTATCGGGTGCACGCGACCGTCGGCGCGGCTGCGCTACACACGCACCCGTGCAAATACTTGCATGCTTGGCCTATTCAATAATTTCGCAAGGCCAGCTGCTAAAAAAGTCAGTGTCTTCTCTTTCCCAGACACGTCTGATGCCAATTTGCCAAATACGGAGAAGGAAACGTTGGTGTATCTGGGCGGGATCTGAATCAAGAACTTCGATTTGAAGTGCACATGGCAGCAGCCTCCTCCTCTGAGCTCTTAGTAACATGAATCAGGAATTCTGATAACTTAATTTCTTATGCCTTTATGTTTTCATCTTTGTATTATATCAGTTGCTTATAATTATTTATTCTAAAAGTTAGCGTTCCCATTTTGCTGAGGCTTCAGTTAAGTCATTATAAGGAACACAAATCACAATTGGGTGGAGCATCTTGAGCGTTTCTGCTTCAGTTTCCACTTATGCCACTCAGGAAATCTACATCGTGTAGATCGTGATAGACTGGCGATAACGGCGCTAGAAACCTTTCCTTTCAAGACTTTATAACAAAACCAGAATAGGTGGCATTTGTTAGTGGAGTGTCGGCCCTGTGGGTACACGGAGCTCTGGTATGAGGCCAATCTAACTGGACAAGTCGGTGTTTGATAAATCCCATACAAATCTGGTACCAAGTCGCCGATCCCCTAAGGTTGGAAGGCTTGATTGAGACCTGGGCGCGAAATCCGAACCAAGAATCTGGTCTCTGCTACACACGACAGCCTGCACCTTCCCCAGCAAGGGTGCACACAAAATTCTGTGCGTTAAATTTTTTTATCAAAATTTTTCAACGGAAAATTTTCGTTAAATTTTCGGTAAATCGTTAAACTTCGTTAAAAATACAAATAGCTGTTAACTACTATTTCAAAGTGAAAAAATCAAGGAAACCTTATACGTTCAATTTCAAGAGTTCAACAGCTAAAGTTCAAGGAATGGAGTGTAACACTTCAATGTTAAATAAACAATTCAGCGTCAACAAACACAGAAAAATAGAGGGTGTGGAATAAGAACGGGCATGGAATTATCATTCAAGATGATGACCGACAAGGCATCTTAAAATATGCGTCCATGCAGACACCGGAGTTCCCCCTTTCCTAGTTCTTTTGGCTAACTGTTCTACGAGCATATGTAACCTCGATACGGACACCAGCCCATTAAGTACAGAAAGAACTAATAAAAATGCAATTAAAAGCCTATCAGTGGGAAGTTAATACATGGTCGAACTCACGATTTCCGAGTGCCTGGTGCGTGAGGCCAATCCATTTATTGCAACGTCGGGATCATGACACGACATCGTGTCACACGCTCCCACACTGCCGAAAAGGTGTGGCACGTCGTCAACGTGTTAACGTTCAGGAAAAGCAGCTTTCCTAATTTTTGTTAATGGCGTTTTTCTAAAATCGTTTAAAATACGCCCAGCTGCCGGAATCATTCTCTCCGTCTCGACTGTTCCAAGTGGCTAGCAAAGCCCTTTGTCCCCTTTGGGATGCGCCGCGCATTCTAATTCTAAGGGATATCCTGGAGGCGATCTGAATGCGTATTTGGCCACACAATGGCTTGCGGTGGCCAGCCGATGAAGAAGTCAGCTCTCTATCACTCCCAGGCAAGTCTGGTAGCAATTCACCGACCCCTGAGAGATCGAAGGCTTGGAAAGGCCGGCGGGAAATCCCATAATAAGGACCAGAAACCTGGCGTCGGATTCATGAACAATTAAACCCGTGGGTATGCGGGGTTTAAGAGATAGAGATAATGTAAGAGTCAGAGACGCAGGTGGATATCTCTACCTCCTATACCCGCGGGTTAGTCCTTGATGAATCCTGCCCCAGGGATAGGGTGCACGCGACAGCCGGCACATCCTCCGACTGCGCTACACGCGCCCACAAAATGCATTATTTCCAAAAATTCAAAGATTAAATCATGAAAACATTAAAATATTCCTGCTCATTCCAATAGTTTTTTTTCAGAAACCGTCCTAATCGGGAATATGAGACCTACAACACTAGAGAATACTAAGGGTAAATGTGATAAACTCACTGAGAAAAAAGTCCGTTAAAAATTCCGTTGAATTTCTAAGAATTTCCGTTGAGTCGTTAAGCCAGAATTTAACGAAAAATGCCGTTAATTCGTTAAATTCGTTAAATCGTTAACCGTTAAATGTGCACCCCTGATCCCCAGCTGCTCTACACGCGCCCAAATCACCTCCACAATCCTAAGAAATCTAGATGAAGACACGGGGCATTGTCCAGTGTAATTTATTTTTTCACAACTAACCACATTAAGCCCAAACACTTTTCCTGCGACTTCTCTCACGACGCCCCTCTCTGCCCTGCTTTGCAGTCACTTCTCATCCGCCCGCCTTTTTCAATGGTCTAGACGCGTCATCTATCCAACCGCTGACCACATTTAGACGAAGACCATGCGGGATGTGTATGTGAAGAACTCAGCCATTGCCATGCTCCCTAGAGTATTGAACAAAGGGCAGTGAAGGGATGACGTCACGCCGACAAAAGTGGCGCGAGCTGAGGCGAAAAAACGCAATTCTGACTGATATCCGCTATCTTTAGTTGAGCACACATCAAGCATGACCAATTTTTCGGCGGCGTCTGGAGAGAGAGTGCGTGATTTGTGATTTGTCCGGTGTCAGACTTGCGTTTCACGCCACAGCCAACGTTGACCACCAGGGATCTGGAAGGAAAATTGATGACGTCCCTTGAAGCGTCATTCCTTTCATCTTCCGCGGCTGCAAAAAAGTCTAATTGTTGATGACGAATGAAGATCAATACGCAGCAGGCGTCTATAGATGGTGCGCGTGGCCGAAACGGCAGAAGGCGCCGATCTCACTCTAACGTCGAATCGATCGTCGGGTCGTTTCGTAGACGAACCAACCAACAATAACATGTGTTGGCGATTTCGGATCAATATTTTCCACAACCGATAATCTAAATTACACATAGGCTCGACAAGGAAAATCGTTCCAAACACCCAGTTCGACTTGACAGGCGAATGCTAGAAGAGTCCGATGAGGAGCCGGCGGCCCGCGTACTCCGATTCAAAGTTCTTGGTTTTGGTACCAGCCAAGCCAATTAACAAGGAAGCTGTCTCAAAGGTACGCAGCCGGAACGGCAGCAACGAACTCTATACGAGTAATCTCCATCCTTTAAATAGTAACAGAACATGTTTTGTTTTTGCCGAATCCTCAAGGCAAATGAGTAGGAGGCACTGAAGGTCCGTGTGGTTAACATCGGTTAGCCATCCACAGTACGGCTTACCATTTGGAGGCGTGAATTTGGCACTATAGTTGTGCTTATTTGACTATTCGAATAATTATTGGAATAAATTATTCGCTTAATTCTTGGTTTTCGAATACCCGAAGCTTCCTGATTTTCGACTTCCGTTCGAAATCGAATATTCGAAAGTTTCGTCTGCCCACGAATGGGACGTCGAGGGCTCGATTCCTAAACCATTCCGAGTTTTTGCATCTACCCTGGCATCGAATTTCCACAGAATAGTAGCCTTTTTGGTGAATACTGTTTTTACTACCTTTTCCTAGTTAACATTTCGTGATCCATTACCAATGTCCCAAATTTGAAAAACATGAAATTTTGTTAGAGACCGACTTTTTTCAGAAGTGTACACAGGTACCTAATGTGCATAAAATTCCTTCAACAAGATTCTTCCTATAGTATTCGTTCTTAGCGTTCCGCCGCACATAGTGTTGAGACAGATGTTGAGCAGAGAAAGTCGCTCGGAATTAGAATATGTGGGCGTTCCGCAACGGAGACGACTAGCGCCGTCCTTTATAGTAATATCCCTCATCCCTTCATACTGCCTCCTCGAAATTTACCCGAATCTTGGTATGCCTCGAACACTTCAATTTTGAATGTTTCGCCAGCATAATTCTATTCATGTGTAATTATTTAAATAAAAGTAGAACCTTCTTTAGCGCAGTACATTTATTAGTACATTTAAACTTTTCTTTGTTTAGAGACGTAGGCACATTAACTGCTCAAAGGGTTTTGTTCATCCTCGTCCTCAAGCTAAGATTTCACAAATCGAAAAAATGAAAATTTGCAGAACAAGAAAACCTTCAACCTTCAAAGTGTTGGGATGACAAAGCTTTTAACATCACTGAGTTCACAGTATGCCATGTGAAGCTATGTGTTGTTCCAATATAAAAAATGTTCGTCTTTATCAGAACATGGCAATCTTGTGAACCATTTCTGTGGAAATTCGTTGCAGGGTTCTAGGGCGTAGCCAACTGCCAAATTTAGCAGAAGCCTTAGTTATGAGTAAAAATAAAAATTCCACCCTTTTAAGGAGAAAGTTCCTGTACTCACTATACACTTGGAAACCAAAAAATCTCATCGAGCACAGGTCTTCCACTAATCCATCAAAATTATTTTTTCCTCGAAAATCTAGGTATTTAGTCGACGAGCTACCAGAAGTTCTAGTCGTCATCATCCTTCTGTTCTCATAAAAGTTCCGAACAGTATAGAGAATCTTCAACGTTCAAGACGTTAACGCGAAATACGAATTCACGTGAATAACTCGCATCATCAAGAACGACCACTCTAAAATAGTGACTTTTTTCTGGACCTGGACAAGTTCTGGAGAAGCTTTTCTAAAAAGTTTGATTAACCCTTTCACGACACGAGGGATTTTCAGGTGACTAACGCGTGGGAGGGACAGCGCGCATTTTTCCCTCGCGCTGATTTTTTGTATTATTTTATTTTTATTATTTGTTAAAATGAAAAACCGTAACAAAATAAATTTTCCGAAGGACCACCTTGACCGTAGATAATAGTGGATACTTTGATTAATACTGTACTACTAAATGCTTGATAATTTTCCATGAACTATTTTTATGATGGTGTCCGACGACATCGTCGGACATTGTCCACGCGGCAAAAAAGACATCGTCGGACAATGTCGTGAAAGGGTTAAGAAGGCTTCATCCTCACTAATCCTACCAATGCAGAGTGGAGTCGGCACTATTGGTGAATCAAATCGCCGGTGAAGGCGACGATCACTTCCAAACTTTAGGCCATTAATAAAGAAAATCCGCAATGAAAACCTTCTTGGGTGCACTACAGTACCTCCGAAAAACATCGAACCAATTGACGTTTGCAACTCAAAAACGCGTTTCTTTGCGTCGCATTTAATTTAATGAAAATACATTCCGTGAAATCTGAACAAGAAGTGATGTGAATTTGAAGTCTCGTCACCGACGAAAGTTGTCTTTTTCGGGGTGCTGAATCCGGGTAATGAGACCAACTGGTTTCTCATTACTTTTAGTACATACTCTACACATTGTACCTGTTCACCTAAATAAAAAAGCCGACAATTCATTGTGTCGAAACATTTTTGCGACCAAAAAATGGCAGTAGTAAATTGCAGCAGAAAGCCTATATACTTAAATTTGGGCTGTTCAAAACCTAGTTGACTCTTATGATAATTGAGTGAAAATTTAGATTTATCATGTTTTTTTCTGTCGCCCACATCCTGATTAATTGTCGGACCTAAACCGTGCCAGGAATAACGTGAAACACTAGTTTAGAAAATCACGATTGATCGGGAACGGCAGATCTTGAAGACCTTCAAATAAATGGCTGATATGCAGATTTGGACCGCCGTAAAAAGAAGATCCTGAAATAGCATGAAATCGCTTTATGTTAAAGATCAAAGTTATTAAAATTTAGGTGGACAAGTCTATTTCTGATAGGGGACATAATTAAGCGAGATTCAACGACAGATGTGGCTCAGGCAAAGACAAGTAAGAACTCACTTAATTTCATGAAAGTTTTTCAGGCTCCCATCTACTCTTGAATGACGTCCGCATGCCAAATGATAGAATCGATGATGATAGAAGTTCTCGTAAATTTTTGTAAAAGAAAAAAAGCGTTTTTTCGGCGCAAACATCAGTTGGTTGAATGTTTAGTGGCGGACCTGTGTTAACTCCTGAAATTTAATGAATGATGTTACAGTAGCACAGTAAAATAGCAAAGAGGTTTTATTCTTAAACCAGGTGTTCAGCAGCCTACCGGCCGCCAAACGTCTGCTTGGGGCTTTGCCCCCAAATTCCGACAACAGCATGACTAGGTTTATCAACCTTTCAAACCCTATGAGAAAGGAAAAACTGCGCTCGCTGATCACATAGGATAGGGTATGCTAAGATGATCAAAAAGGATGACGTGAGGCTTATCCACCGTCCAGCGCATACGTGCAATTCCCACTTTAAAGACGCTAATTTGCGGGCAAATTGGTAAGATCCATGAATTTTGTTTCGCTGGTCGATACATTGAGATGCTCTAGATCCTGTCTGGACGCCATCATACTGGAGTATTTCCAGCGAGCGACAGTAACACTTTCGAACTTTCGAAGAAACGGACGCGTGGCTCCCACCTTAATGGATCAAATCTGAGCAAAACCGACAACTCCGGTTGAAAAGTCGATACCGTTGATCGATATTGGTCGCACGACGGACCCCTACAACCTGATGCGAAGTCGATACATCGGTCATCATAATTGCGTGAATTTCAACTCCAACAAACAAGTCTGAACGAAAACCGTTAACTCCGACGGAAAATCGATAATATCGATCGACATTGGGTGTCCGATCGAATCTCTCCACTATTTTTTCTTTCTTTTAAATCTAACCACTTCCCGCCAATTGTCGTCCATTTCCATCGATTGCACGTGACGGCAACTTTGACAGATTTTCCATGTACGTGCGGATTACTTTCACATGTTCGACACGTTTCACAGGCTTACACAGGTCTGTGACATACACGGACAGACGGGCTAACGCTTTTATATTAGTAGGATACTGAAGGACAACGACGATAGGCCACGGAAGACTACAGTTGACCCCTCGAGCGTAGAGGTCCAGCTTCACATCCCGGACTCGAACCAGTCTCCTTGTACTTTTAAGTAAGATTGACGCTGATTGTTACCCTAACCGAATCACGTAGTTGTTCCTCAAGAAAAAAGGGGAACAGCAGGCTTGTGCCGAAGCAGTCCGTTAGAAACTCAACACAATGCACAGCATATACAAGTGACGCGAATGGAGATTCAACGCAGTACTTATGCACTCCTAACCCGTTTTTCTCAATCAGTCTCGTAATCCGTGAGATTGTGCCGTTCCGTAAGATGCTATAGCGACATTGACTGCCATCAGAACTCTAACGCCAGGCGGTACTCGAATGCGCTTCCATTCTTACCGGGAAGGATGCTACGCCATCACACCACCGGCGCGTCTCGTCGCTACATCTACGACAGCACGAACGTCTATTGGACTCCTCATTTATTTAAACAGGAGTGAATGACGACTGCTTGCCTTATAGAAGCCACCCATACCCTTTAGAATCATTGTTCGCAGCAGTCCAATCGTATAACGCGTCTCCCTAGAAACAACGATGGCTGGGGCTTTGACTTAGTCGCTATTAAGCGATATTGCTTCCTACGAGACAGGACAATCAGCAAGGAAACACATTTGCGTGGCTGTAACCACAGATCTTGTCGGAAATCGATAAAATCGATCGATAGCATTCTTCTCTTGTAGAACCTTCCCGTCGACCAGTACAGAATAATATCCACACAATTTCCACCTCAAACAAAAAATTGCGGGGAAAATCGATCAGATCGATCGATAGCGGTCATGCGAAAATGGTAGCCTTTTGACCAATCATATTCTCATAATAACCCCTTTCAATTAGTCAACCTTGGGCAGAGATGCATAACGCCGATCGAGAAGTGATGCCCTTTTCCCATCCATTGTGCACTGCGATGGATGAACGAACGGACTGACAGACACACAGGCAGAGAGAAATAAGGTCTTATATACATATTAGTGGAGTATAAATTTTACGCTCCGCTCTTTATCATTCACATGACGTCATTCTAAAACAATAAACAAAAGGATAAAAAAATAAAAGGATGATTTTTGAAATAGTTCCAACATCCATGTGAAATCGTGCCGTCAGTTCGAAAACGTGCTACTGCTACTCCGCGGAGACCAAAGAGACCAAACTATGAAGGGGATAGTGATCTACTCCATCCGTGGTGAAATTCTGCATCGATCTAGCAGCCGCGGTGAAAAAAGGTCCGCTCAGCACGAGACTTAGCTCAAAGGTGACATGTGTGTTTTCAAGAGCTGACTGCTGCGCCAAAAGATTTAAAATAAAGGCGTCGATAGACGACGAAAGCCGAAATCGCCTGACTCCCAAGCATTGGGATTCAGCTTCTCGCATTGAAGCATGCACTTTCTACCACGTTGGAGACAACATCGTTCACTTGGCAAACGATCACCTCATTGCCATCATTTGAACTATGCGGAGTCGCAGACGTCTCCTCTGTCCTATGCTGGCGCTTTCTGTTTTTTGTTAAATCCGGCTGAACTCCATTCGTGCAGCAATTCATTATGCTTAGAGCTCAGAAGTATACCCCCCAGCTCAAATTTTATCGAAAATATAGGTACATTTATTGGCACATTTGGTATTGGTATTTTTAGATTCACAAACAATTCAAGTACACCTCAGCCCTATTCATAATCATTCCTGTTTAAAAACTAAATGATGGAACAAAGTGCCACGAAACTCTTTCGGGAAACACATCTCATTGTCTCTTGGCTCGTAACAACGTGAAATGATTCTGTTTTTGAATACTTAGGCTTATACTGGGGTTTGTTGGGTCGGCTGATGACCACACCAGCACCCTGAGCTTCGTATACATGACTGACGCAATGTCATGAACAGTGTAGAGTTTAAGCGTGCTGGCCGAGCCCATTATTTATTTGTGTGAACACGTAAGAAACTTAGACAAAATATCTCACTAACAACTAACAATTAGGCCGTTACAAATGAAGTAGCCGATTTCGCTACCTCAAATTCTGGTAAATTTTTCGTGGCTTAGATTCCTTCCGTTTCAGGCACTGTATATAGCGTCTGAAAGCGCAGAATCTCCGCTTTCCTAGCATTTATAGCTTTTGTGATATAATTGCCTCTTACGAGTTTTTGACGTCGTTTTTCAGCATGCTCTGTTTATATGAATGGAAAAGTGAACACAACGCGCGTCCGCAGCTCGTAACATCAGCGCTGCGTTTGGGGAGGATTTTGGTAAGGAACGCGAAATTCGCCACTGGTTAGAAAGGTTTTGATCCGGAGATGAAAATCTTAAAGACGAAGACCGAGTAGGCGATTGTCACTACTTAATGACGACCAACTCAAAGCCATGGTGGAGGCGGATCCGCGTCAAGCCGTGAGAGAGCCAGCACAGCACTTCGGTGTTGACGGCAGCATTATCGGTGGCCGCTTAAGTGTGATCGGAAAAGTGAAGAAATTGGATGAATGGATCCCACACGAGCTGACCGCTGGGTAGGTGCTGAAGCGCCACGACACCTGCGTTTCGTTAAGGCTGCGCAATCTAAGGGAGCCTTTTTCGGACAGCTCGTGATATCCGACGAAAAACGGATCCTTTGTCTCAATCACCGTCGCTCTGCACAATGGCTGGAGGAGAATGAGAGTCCCAAGGAGGTGCCAAAACCAAGTCTGCCAATCCAAAGAAGACCATGGTGATCATATGTTGAAAAATGACTGATATAGTCCATTACAAGTTCTTGAAGACTGGAGAGACTATCACAGCGGAGAAATTACTGCGCCGAATTTGAAGTGATGCAGTAGAAGGTGATTGAAGAACAGCCGTTTTGGTCAATCGAAGACGCTCAATCCTACTGCATGACAACGCACGTTCGTACTATTCGAAAATTGTTGTCCAGAAACTGGATGAATTGGGATACGAAAGTCCGCCACATCCAGCATATTCACCAGATTTTCCCTCCCGATTATTATTTTTTTCAAGTGAAGTAGATCGCCATGTAAATGATGAAAACTTCAGCAACCAAGATTATGTCAAAAATGACTCCTTATCACCACCTATATATAAATGAGTTTGTCCGTGGTGTGATCTAACCTAAGTGTGGTACGCCGCATCATCCACAGTGAGGGCAGTCGAACGATCTAACCTATGTGAGATATCACCACCTATCACCATCACCATCACCACCTATATATAAAAGAGTTTGTCCGTGGAGTGATCTAATCTAAGTGAGATATGCCGCATTATCCACAGTGAGGGCAGTCGAACGATCTAACCTATGTGAGATATCACCACCTATCACCATCACCATCACCACCTATATATAAAAGAGTTTGTCCGTGGAGTGATCTAATCTAAGTGAGATATGCCGCATCATCCACAGTGAGGGCAGTCGAACGATCTAACCTATGTGAGATATCACCACCTATCACCATCACCATCACCACCTATATATAAAAGAGTTTGTCCGTGGAGTGATCTAATCTAAGTGAGATATGCCGCATTATCCACAGCGAGGGCGGTCGATGATCTAACCTGAATGAGGTATGCCTCATCATCTAAAACGCGGGCAACATTTGCCATTGAACGTGGGATGTTGCTGCAGCAGAAGAAACGCAGCCCTTTACTGCTTGACACAACAGCACCTATCTCTGAGCGTCCAGATTCAGGAGCCGACTTCGTGCCATTAGCATGAGAAGACTACTAAAGGGGTAAGGGTAGGAGGAGCTTGAGGGTGGGGAACCGACAGCGACCAGGAGGAGCATCGGGATGGTCGATGCGGGGAACAAGGAGGTAGGCCAGGAGGTGGCACCAAGAAGAGTTCAGGCAATGTGTAGGGATCATTAGGGAGTTACTAATCAGGGGAGGGGGGGGGGGCAGTAAGGAGGATCAGCAAGGAGATCCATTACCATTAAGAGAGACCGGATTTAGAGGATGTGACACCGATGTCACACAATGGGCGTTCGCTCGCCGTCGTCGTGAAGGAGTATCCCGAGGGGGAGGAGGGAAGGAATTTACCTGGAAGAAGGGACCTGGAGGCGGGACCAGGACGGGGAATCAACAAGAAGGGAGCCGTAAGGGAATTCACACGGAGAACAAGGAATCTGCCATATGCACAGCCTCTTCATGCTCGACACAGCGGCGACTGTGCGCGCTTCTGAGCTTCTTGATCCAGAAGGCGGGTCCCCTACGTCGCGCAGCAAGCATCCTTATTCTGAATACGTGTCACCGACGTCTGCCGTGAGGATGTGAGGACCACTAAGGGGGTGTTGGAGAAGGGCGGTAAAGGAGACCTCTATGGTGGACAAGGAGAGCGACCAGGAAGGAAAGGAAGAACCTGGAGGAGAGGCCAGGACGGGAAACCAGCAAGAAGAGACCAGTAGGTGTCAGTAGAGGAAACAAAGAAGTGGGCCAGTAGTTGGGACCAGGAAGGTGGGGAACTAAAGAGGGGAGGGAGGACCTGTAAAGGCGGACCAGCAATTAGATCCAGTAAGAAGAAACGAGAGAGGGGAACCTGGCTTCGAAAGACATGTCAACGACAACTTGAAACGCTAGCTGTTGAGCATGAGAACGATTGCGGAGGAACAACCTGAGGGACAGAGGTACTGCGCAGCACAAACCAATGACATTACTGGCCGTTCAGGAAAGAATGTCTATGATGAAGGTACCAAGGTGGTGAAGGACTTGATTCCGATAACGTACGCACCAAGTTCTTAATTGCTAGCGAATTTTATGTTTTACAAAAACTACTTTCCATATATCAGTGATGCTACAAAGTCGCGCGAAGCGCGCAAGTGCGAGACACGCCGTTAGGCGTGTAGGAGAACTTGTGTTTTATTAATTCTCGAAGTTCTGATTTTTATAAAGATAGAATGTCTAAACTACTGTCGCATTGGAAAAGGTGTACTAATTGAAATTATGCTTAATTCGACTAATAAAACTGCTTCTAGTCAAAGTCATGATCTGTCAAAATTTTCAGTCAAAATCGGCCATTTCCTACGCAACGATATAATACAAAGACAGTAGTTAGCAGAAATAAACAGCAATATCCTACTATATATAAAAGAGTAAGCGGTTGTCCGTCCGTCTGCCTATCCGTCTGGCCTTTCCTATCCTAGATCCTAGACGTCGAGTAACAGGCGTCCGGGTTCAGACCATGTGTCACCCATGTCAGGTCGACAGGGTCAGAAGGCGTGTCACCGATGTCGCGCAAAGGGCTTTCGTACTCACCATGTCACCGACGTCGTTCTACAGGCGTCCGAATTCAGAAAAGGTGTCACCGACGTCGTTCAACAGACGTCCGGGTTCATAAGAGGTGCCACCGACGTCGTGCAACAGGCGAACGGGTTCGGAAGAGCTGTCGCCGAAGTCGCGCAAAGGGGGAAAGGGGGGGGCAGGTACAGAAGACATGTCAGCGATGTCCTTCAAAAGACGTCCGGCTTTAGAAGACGAGTCAACGATGTCGATTAAACGATGTCCGGGTTCAGGCATGTCACCGATGTCACGCCGTGAGCGTGGGAGGACAAGTTTGGGGGGGGGGAATATCTTGAAAAGTGAAATTCTTGAAATTCGTGAAAGTGACCTGGAAGGGGGAGGGGGGCTGGAGGTGACACGGAGACGGGGAACCAGTAATACGGGATCTCTAAAATGGGGTCAGTAGACGGGACCAAGGGAATGGGGAAACCAATAATGGTGTTCAGTAGACGGTTACCAATAAGGGAACAAGAAAGGAGGAGTTAATTAAGGATGGTTACCAATAAGGGCAATCAAAAAGAAGGGGTCCAGCAGCTGAAGCGGGCAAGAGGGGACCACTAAAGGATGACCTGTTAGAGAGAACCAGTAAGGTGGGGTGGGGAGGGGGGGGGGGGGGGTGGCGTCCGGATTCAAAAGATGTGTCAGTGTTGTGGGGCAACGGGCTTCCGCGTTCAGAAGACGTGTCTCCGATGTCGGTCAAAGGCCGCTTGGGATTGCAAGACGTGTCACCGACGTACAGAGGCAGGCGCGTTCGCTTATCCGTTTAGTATCTCTTATTATTGATAGTTTTGAGGAAAACATTTTTCTAAAACATAGGAGAGAGGTTATCTCCTCCATGGATGATATCTGTGTGATTCTTTCCATCTTCTAACAGTGATGACTTTATTGGGAACTTCATTTCAAGAGAGCAGTTATATGAAACAGCTGTATCACAATCGCAGAAGGTTTCGGACATGAGCAAACCGAATCAGCATGGTATGCGTCTGTGTAAAGAAGTTTTTCAGGGTTTCAGGGTTTGGGGGCGAAGCCCCCAACCAGACGTTTGGCGGCCGCTAGGCCGTTGAACGTCTGGTATGAGATAATTGAGGCGTTAATTCGTAACGTTTTAACAACAAATGATAAATGTTTAAAGGAGCACATGAATTTCGGATAACAAAAAACAAACGCTCTACTTAATTAAGCAGATGTATTCCATTATTTTTGGTGAATTCTATGGGAAGCGGCCCGTATCACTGCTTATGATTCTCAAGATCCGTGTTTTCTGCTATTCGTTGACTTAAAATTTAAGCTCTTTTTGCGCAGAACAGAGTTTAGTTTGCTTGAGCTAATCGACTTAGAAGCAGGACGCCATGCAAATGACGTTCTTGCAAAGGAGAAATGAAGTTGTTCCAGTTAAGTAAGAACGGCCACTTCTTCAAAAAATGCTTTAAAATTCAAATCGAAAAAAGTGACAAAATAATAAGACAAACATAAGCGTGTCGACGGATTTGTATGCAGACTAACGCTTACCGCTGTTCCTCCAGCCGCTGGACATGAGACACCAAACCGTAGTCGCTGTGACTTCGTGAGCCTTGCAGGGTGTGAGAAGGGCGTAAACCGCTGCGGGGGCTCTCATCCTTATGTATGGAGCGTCTCCTGAAACGAAAGAGTGTACAGTTAGAATCTTCGGCAATACCGTATTCCGCACAGACGTCAGCAGCGTGGTAGGAGCGTGCAGGATGAGTACCTTGTCTGATGGAATTGCAGGCCGGAGTCGACACTCATATGCTTCGTCCTACTGAGCCGGGTGCGAACTCATGCGCATATAAAGGTCCCATGTGATGACGTCATCGCTGAGGAAGCGGTGTTTTCGCGTGTACGAGAGTATGAGGCGCCACGGGAGGCGGGCGGATGGCCCTCAATCCGGGTTCGTGGGCGGGTCGAAGGAGTGTGAGCACTCGGGCGAGCGCTGACGCGTGGTGGATTACTCGTCCGAAGACGTGCGAAGAAGAAGGGCTGAAGATGGAGACAGCACGGCAGAGCTCGTCACACCATCCGCCCCGTCCTGTTGACGACCGTATCAGAGAGCCCATGGAGTGGAGCGGCAGTAAATTACCTTCCTTCTCCAGCCTCACAACACACTCAGGCAGTTCGCCCACCCGATGTCATCCATCATGGCGAAGCGATTCGCCGACAAGTAGCCTCTTTTCGTCTATGGGCAGCTGAAGAGGTCTAGCAGCGCTCAGTTCTTCTGAATTCTAAAAGCCAGCTGGCATTCCGATCTCCGTCGCACGACGAAAACAATCAGCTTCGTTTAGAAAAACTTGTTCGAGGGACGCTGGCCAGCAGAACTCATTGCCAGCCACATCCACTGTTTCGTGAACCCTTCGACTTCGCCACTCGTGCGTGCGTGCGGAATTAGTGGCCATCTTCATTTCCTCTCGAAACTGTCACAACAACTTAGCTTCAGGAAAAAGTTTAGCTTTTATGCTGGCAAAGCCGAGATCTGCTACTGCTTCTAGGTTTTTAATCTGCAGGAATGTCTGCAGGTGCTTCAGCTTTTTTGATAACAAAATGACAATTTTGTAGATGCTTTATCTTACACTCCAAACTGGGAAGTCAGAATATATCATTTAACAAAATAAAGACTCGATCATTACAACGAAAGGCTGCAGCACTACGGCGTGGGCGCTGACACTACATCAACTGGTTTAGCATTAAAAAGCAATTGCCTTCGCGTAGCATGGATATCGATTAATCGACTCATATTGATCACCATTTTCCTCAAATCACACTGAACTGCTCGTCCCAACCAAACACTTACGCTTAAAACACGTCGACGAGCTCGATTACCGCGTGTGTGGCACGTGCGACAAATCGATTTTTTGCAACGCCGGGAGTTGGCTGTGAATTGAGGCCACTGCTTCTCGATAAGCTCAATAAATCAGTAGCCGTGAAATATTTTCGTGCAGCATGCGTTTTACAACAAAATATAAAGATGAAGAACACATAGCATACACAGGCTCGCTCGAAAGATTTGACTCTAACTAAAAAAAAAGATTACAATGCTGTGACACGACATCGTGTCAACGTGTCAACAATAGTACGGAATGTGCCATACAGATCAACATTTTCATTATTACCCTTCTGGATATATCCTAATGAGGGGGGGGGGGATTCTACAATAACTCCTTGACGACTGCGCAAAACTGAAAGCAAATTAAGTTACCAAAACAACGCGTTGAGTTGGATTGAACGAGAGGATCTTTACCTGCAACTTGTTAGCAGGGAGAGGTCTGGCAGTTTACATCTGTCTCGCTTTTCTAGTGATGACCGCTCTGACTACATAGGATAGTTACATACTTCTTCGTCAAACATTGGCACATGTTTGTTTAGTTCAGCGGGATTTATCCTAGCCGGAGGGGATATCTTTCACCTGCAGCCCTTTGCTTGGATGTCAAGCATTAGCTTCTCTTTGATTATGCGAGGGCTTCTATTTAAATTCAGCGGATATATTTAGTTGTGAAGCATGAGATGGCGAACGCAAATGACATTTTACGGTTGCCCCTCCCGACTGGGATCTATTCAGCGGGAAGATTCTACGTTGAAAAAAAAAACCATCCGGTTGATCTCAGACAAAAATCATCTGTTTCTTTTTATTCCAAATGAATTAACCATCATAAGGCCCAGGAGCAAGAGCTGCACGAGGTTCACTTTGTCTAAATCCGCCATCTCTCATTAACCCCATCCCTCTTCACATGCCACCTGTTTGACAGCATGGTTCTGGCGAAGGGTGGGGGGGGGGGGTGGGTGAGGGGAAAACTATCAGTGTGATCTTATCGCGAAAGAAAAGGAAGGACCTGCTCTACCATGTTGATTCTAGATTTAGTTTTTTTACGATAAAATTGAACGTCAACTACGTGGAAGAGTTTGCAGACTAACCTAGCCTACAACAATACCATTCTATGCAATTTCCTAAATGGGATAGAAAGCCCAGTGTGTGCTTGTTTGGCTTTTCTAGTGGTTCTCCACTCCTCTGACTGAATAGATTCGAAATGGCATTCAAAATTTATTTTCGGACATGAAACGGTCATCAAGGCTAACTATGAACGGAGCTTTCCTAATGAGCACGTCCGAATTTTTTGAAAACAGTACATCAGACTTGAGAAAGTTGTTCCTGCTTCACTGTGAAGACGTCATTCTTGCAGGTGAATTTCCAGAGCACTCATAGGTTTTCCCGATATCTTTCAGCAGATGTTGCGGAATGTACTCCTTCAGTTCGACCGTTTAATGCTGAATTGGCGGTGAACAGCGTTTTATCAAAGAAAGTAACGCGCTGACGACGCAGCGACTTAACCGATTCAAGACACACTCATGAACCTAGATTTTCTTTGCAAATTCAGTTGGACTATCAGTGTTTTGTCATCTGATGAGACTAGTTCCATTCAAGGATCAAAATGTCGGCTTTAGACGGATCCGTTGATGAATGCGCAACGCACTCTACCTCTACGGGATATCTTGAAGGAAATTTGAACCCACTTTATTACAGAGGGTTCAGAATAGCGTGATGAAAGTTTGAAGTTTCCCACGCGAACGTATCAATCCGCAGCATTACGACTTTAGCGCCATTTTTTGCGAATCTTTTTGTTCCGTTGATAATCTTTAAGTTCTATTTTGTCCTTGTTGCGGTTTTTTCTCAAGACGTCGAACCACCGCGCTGCGATTCTAGAGCTTCATCGTCAAGGAAAGCGCCAGTGCGACATCGTTCACCTGTATGTTGTCACTCAACCACTGTCTCCTCAGCAATTCGTCGATTCAGGGAGCTTGACCATGAAGGTGATCGCCTAGGATCGGGAAGGAATCCCACCGTTAATACACCACAGATCTGGAAAATCATCGAAAGGTGAGTAAATCGAAATTCAAGGGTTTCCATGGGAAAAATCGCCCACGATATCGATGTCAGTCTCACGTCAGTGCCTTGAATAGCCAAGCAGATTGGACTTAAGCGCTACAAGCACCTGATGAGCAAGAGTAAGCGCTAGAGGCCCCATTGATGTCGCCAATTCAAACTGCAGGTCGCAGGTCGTAGGTGGGAGCGAACACTGTCCACGAACGAAAAGCTGATCAACGTGGAGCAGGTTCACAACCGCCAAAACGACACGGTCAGGTACAAAGGCTCACTTCACTTCCGCCTTCGTCAAGCACCGTCAAAATCTGCATGCGGTAATGGTTTGGGCAAAATCTGCACCAACGGAAAGACCCACCCCTGGTTTGTTGACGAAGGAGTAAAAATTACTCAAGATGGGTACCGACAGGACATCCTCGAGGTCATGGTGCTTCCAACGGCCAAGCAGTACTTTGGCAATGCGCAATGGATGTTTCAACAAGACTCACCATCAGCCCCGCACATAGGACAGAGAACATGCATGCGTGGTGCAAGGCCAATTTTTCAGAATCCTTTACGTCTACGGAAGGGCCACCGCTCTTCCGGATCTGAATCCGATGGACTACAGCGTATGGTCTATTTTGGAGGCCAGAGTCTCTGCCAGGTGTCACCACAGCCGGGATTTCCTGAAGGAGTCTTTGCATCGGGAGTGAAGCGGACTGCCTCCGGTTGACCTGCGGCCCATCGCTGAAAACTTCACCAAGCTCTTAGGCCTCGGTATTCGTGCCCAAGGAGACCACTTTCGAATCTAGTCGATAGTGTTGCCTGGTGTGTAAGCTGTTGTTACTTCTGCGTCGTTCTGTTAAGTTGTTATTTTTTCGTAGTCATAATCAAAAGACCTTCATCATGTCATTTTGGAACAGCGCTATTTATAGGGCCTATACTGATACTTCCGATAGTCAGCCGATGAACAAGTCAGCGTTTTATCCTTTCCAGAAATGACGGATAGCGCTTCAACAACCGCGAATGGATAAAAGACTTTGGCACGAGTGAAATTTTAGCCGAAAACCTTGAACCGGAGTGCTCACAACAACCGATGCCACCGACTGTGCTGCCACACGCCTAGTTGCAGTTATTAAATAGAAGCGCTTCGGCATTAAGCTTTGTGAATTGTTGGCAACTTTTCCAAGCAACTTTCATTGATAGTTGAGAGCGTACCAGGTAGGTATTTCTTCACTCAATTCTATAACGTGTAAAAGCATCCTAATAGGTCTTACTCGTTTTGAGAGATACTGAGTGACAGTATAGCATCGTTGTATGCTGGTCACCTAGCACGTTCTATACACTAGGAAAAAGAACGTTAATCCACATACTGTATGGGAATTCCTCCCAACATTAAATCCAGCCGCATACTAATTAGCGTTCTGGTTTTGTTGCTGCAGAATCCAATCATTTACGGATATCGTCCAGCAAGGATCAATATTGAGTTACTCGAATCACGCCTTATGAATCAGAGCGCCTGTGACACGTTTCTACTTTTTCTTCAAGCTGCATTTATTTCACAATTCTCAAGATGAAGACAACAGCGATGAACTCTGCTCTCTATAGATGGGAGGATAGACAAGGCAGTGACCCACGGCTTCCACATAACTTTCCGGCACCGATATGTGGCTTCTGATGGACAGAACAGCTAGATGGCGATGAACCGAGCGTAGCTTATTCGAACTCCATTACTCGGCGCCCCCTGGTATGTATAGTGCCACAGCGTCTGCCTTGAAGCAGTCTACCTCACCTGATCAAAAGGAGAGCACTGAGCTTAGTGAGAGCACCCTATCCGTCCGTCTGACTAATGCAGACCCTCATCAGCGCCAATCGTAGGCTATTACTATAAGTAAAGGTGAAGCTGCTTAGAATGGCTTACACTGCCAGACGAACGTCAACGTTTCAACTAGACGAGAAAATTCCGATATTTATATCAAGAGCAAACTGACAACGAGAGCAAAGAGCTTTATCGTAAGACTGATATTTGGCCTACCTCTGCCCTCTAATCCTGACACCACACTCAGGAGTGATGAATGATTGGGATTGGTGTTGAGCGGCAGCGCTAAGAAAGGAAACCCCGCAGTTTTTTGCCACAAAATGCAGCGAAAGAGTGAACTATAAATCCATGGGAGGTGCAAGTCACTTGCAGAAGAGAGGCATATATGCTGATAGAGTTCTATAGTAACCGAAACTGATTCTTTTTGCGACAAATGAGTAACTTGTGGCTGAAGTATTTTGTAAAAATCTTAGTAGGTAATTACACTATTATCTATTTACTTCCTTTTTCAAACATTCTCATTGTTCCCAAGGTTGGAGGTGGAGACAGCATAGCATCTGCTCAAGTTTTAATAAGAAAGCTGTTTGCACGAAGTGGCGAAATGAGTCTTTTATTTTTGAATCCTGAAGTGCGAGTGATAGTGCAGTTGGAGCAGGCACCTTTGCGCTTGCCATCAATCGCAGCTCTTGGTTCAACTCCCAGCCAGCTCAATCAGGCCTTCCATCCCTTCCAAATCCTGAATTGCTACCAGACTCGCGTGAAAAGAAGAAAACGCTGACATGCCCATTGTCTGACTACCACAAGTCTTTGTTAAGGCCAAATACGCACACAAATTGCCTCCACGATATAATGTTAAAGTAGAATCCGTAGCGCATCTGAAACACAGCGTGACTAATGCCGTGTTTTATCTTTTGTCCTTATCATATCTAAAAAACGCCAGTGTTGAAGACAATTAGCAAGCAACCACGGGAAGACCCAAAAAATAGGGAAAGAACTCAAAGAGAAGGCTCTTGCCTAGATCGACTTTACTTTATGAGATGGCGAAGTTGCAGAGCAAATCCGCAGGAACAGCAGATATTGCATCTGGGCGAGACCAGTCATTAAAAGTAGTGCTTTGGTAGTATATACCGTATTTTACGAAGAAAGAACACGAATTTTAGCGCTGTGGGAAGTTTAGAAAATTGCACGTAGTGCAGCATCCTTGTAAGATAGTTGAAATAATTTTTTGTTCAAGAAAAATTTGGTAGAGCTTTCTTTGAAATTTTTAAGTTCAGTTGCCCCAACGAGTGTAATAATTTCATACAAATTTTATTTCTGGAAAAAATAATAAATTAAATTTTGCTTTGACACGCAATAAAGCAGCAATCAGATAATGCATTTAAAGACTAGATCGTGCAGTGCACTCATAAAGCAAGTTGCAATGTTTATTTGATTGATGGTGTAAATGCTGGTTACGCGCAGCAAGAACGTTATGATATGTGTGATTTTTTACAGTTGTTTATGTTGCACCGTTTACAGGTGTGAAACCGCATGCAAGTAAAAATGTTGCTATCAATCGAATGACAATCGCGAAGCTTCGGACAGAGACGTGGCGCAATCTCTGTTTTAGAAATATAAAATAGCCGGCTTTCTGTTCTTTAAAACAAGTTTAAAACCATTGATTTTCCTCAATTTTTTTGTAAAATTTCAAGCAGTTTTCTGTTGTTGGGAAGTGAATAAAACTTTAAAGAAAGTTATTCTAAAATTTTACTTGAAAAAAAAATTATTCGAACACTTTTAGAGAGACTATAGTTTAATGCAGGAGAAACTTATTTCGATTTGGAAGAGTTCACTTTGATTTCAGAGATCTTAGGATAGCTTAGAAGGGTGTTCAATTTGACGTGAAAAGTGTCCAGTTTGACTTGAGAGAAGTGAGCAATTCGACGTGAAAATGGTATAACAATGACCTGTGTTGGCCAGCCGATGAAAAAGCCAGTGATTTAATACTCCCAGACGAATCTGGTACTAGTCCACCGACCTCGGAGGTGTGAAAGGCTTGGTGGGCCTGGACGTTAAACCCGAGCCGCGAACATGGAATCGTGTGCACGCGACAGCCAACGCCTCCATCTACTGCGCTACCGCACGCCCCGCAATGATTAGCCATCCCAATTTTCCCTCGACATTCCATGGAAGTGCAGTGCATGACACATCCCAGAAAGGAATAAATTGACTCTGTCCTTTGTTCCTTAATCTTTATAAATAATTATATAAATAATATATATGAAATTTTCTTTTTATGAGAGAGCACAAGTCTATTGTGCCTAAGGCAATGACGACATCGTCACCACCTAGGCTAACATAATATTTTTCGAGCTAATAGCGTGACCACGAGAAGTTCCAAGAAGCGTGCTTCTTGCTTGGAATATGCCTTTCTATTTTTAGCGAGCAGAGTCCATTTTTCGTCACAAACGACATTTCGACCAAGGACTAACTGGCGTTATGATGACGAATTGAGGGATTAGGGCTAACGTCTTCTCTCACGTCGTCTTTTGCTCTTAGGTGGGCTCGAGGTCTCTGCTGCTCATCTACCTCTTCAAAGCTCTTTAGTAGGCATTTGGCAAACACCTATAGCTAACGTTAGAAGTTCAAAACTGGAGGTGAAAAAATGGAGACAAACAAGGAATTTTTCAGGCAGTGAAAAAGCAGCTAGAAGAAATCGACGAAACTAGCTTTTCTGCATCTTGTTGTCGAAAACTCTGAGAAAGATTTCTCTGATGAAAAAGCAATTTATGCGTTCTCTCATAAAAAATAGATACAGAAAACGACATGAATAAATTTTTTATGGGCGCGCCATGCATTGTACTCCATAATGATGTAGTGAGAACCAGGGGTAAAAACAAAATTCTGGGCGTTAAATTTTTCGACGACTTTTTAACGAAATTTTTTCGTCAAATTTTTGGTAAATCGTTAGATTTTGTTAAAAATACAATTAGCTGTGAACTGTCACATTGTTTCAAATGAAAAATCAGAAAAATCTTATGAGTGCCGACTTCAACAGGTTCACAACTAAAGTCAAACGAAAGTAGCGTAACATACACTACACTATAATCTAATATTAAGAAATCGCTACCGGCGAAGAGCGGACAGCAAAATAAAAAAGCTTTCAGTGAACAAATTATCTTCAGAGTGTGGAAGATGAACAGGTACGGGATCATCAAGCAAGAAAGCGGGACTTCGTGGTCTAGTGCCAGCTCGCACCGGCATGGCCTTTAAGAATGTTAGACCAGGGAGATCCCGAACTTTCCTCCTCTCCTAGTTCTGTGCAAAACCAGTTTGTGTGATTGTTCTTCGAGCAATTATATTCTCAATGTCAGCATCGAACCGTCCAGTACTGGGAAAAACTAATAAAAAATATGACTAAAGGTTCATCAGTGAAATTTTAACGCTCAGGAAAAGTATGTAGCGTAGCATAAACTCCGAGATCAAGCGCAAACAGATTGGCGTTGGTGCGCGATATATATCTTATCGCCATTTGCTATAACGCTGACTTCAATAGCTTTCAGAAACTGTCCTAATCGCCTGATAGTGGGGGTGAGGTCTGCAATATTGGTGAAGGCTAAGAGAAAAAGTGATAAACTTAATGAGAAAAAAATCCTTTAAAAATTCCGTTAAGATCCTGGAAATTTTCGTTAAGTCGGTAAGCCAGATTTTCACGAAAATGCCGTGAAATCGCTAAATTCCTAAAAATATTTTGATTGGGAAATCAGTGGAAGCCTTAAACAAATGGCAAAATAAATATGACCTCATCTTTTTCTTTTAAAACCAGCCATAACTGATTAGATCCTAACTTATCCGCTCAACTACTTCTCAATAAAGCAGAAGATATAGGCTGATGGATAGGCAAAGGCAGGTACATACAAAGAGCTAGCGATTTTCCCGGAAAGCGCCACACATTCATTTTTCTACTCGATGTTGTGAAGGTATTCGAATACCTGTATGGCTACGACAGTAGTCAGTCGATGCAATTATGTCTCATGGTTAATGACAAACTCCAGGACAATCTATCGATTGTACCTGCATAGAAATTCAAGTAAGCATGAACCGAATTCGACCTTAAAATCGACTTAAGATCGAATGCACTTTCCGCTTGCTGATGTTGGCGCATCATACCAAGAGTGCAGCAAATATTGATCCAAGTCATTTTTTTTTGAAGTCACAGTTATATTTTACTGAGGTTGCAAGCTGTTACAACTACATTTTATCGTGTTCAACACTTTAGCGCCAAGCAGGACTCGAACCCTCACCGCCTGCTTATAGGGCGAGATGCTTTCCGCTATTGCATCACCGGCGCTGTTTGTTCATTCGCATCATTCATTATTTTGAGCATTACAAATGATGGAAATGAGGTCTTTCAATATTGGAAGGCAGTAACGAAACTCCGGCCTGAGATTGGGCCTAAACCCGACGGTCATTTTATATAGCCACGTGTAGGTGCATTTCTTAATGGAAATAAAGGATAGCAGATAAGGGTTTAAAAGAAAAAACGACAAACATCCCGAAAAACGGTTGGTAAATTCATCGCATTGTAGGATAAAAGGGTAAAGAATAAAGAAAGGTGCTACTCAATTCCTTTATGAATGTGCCACGCATTCTATGTACTTCTACGGGATGTCACGGAGGCCATTTCAATGCGTATTTGGCCATACAATGACCTGCGGTGGCCAGCCCGTGAACAAGTCAGCGATTTACCCCTTCCAGACAAGTCTGGTACCAATTCACTGACTCCGGAGGGATGGAAGGTTTCGTTGGCTTGGGCGCGAAGCCCGAACCAGGAACCTGGCATCAGTGCATGCAACAACCGGCACCTCTTCCGACTGCGCTATATGCCCCTTCATTGCTGGATATGCTACGCATTCCGTGCTTCTATAGGGTATTGTGCTGCCATTTTGATTCTTTAGATAATATTAAAAAATTTATTACGTGGGATAAGACACACACTAGAAAGAGAAAACCACTGCATCAAATACGAATAATAACATGGTTATTCAAAATTTTAAAGAGAAGCAATACCCTTTTAGCCATACGTTCGAAAGAGCCGGATGACCTGTACGACAACAGAAAAGTTTCGTTCCAAAGACAAATGTGTAGATCGTGCTCCGAACCACCTCTACTTCTATAATAGGTGGTAGGAAAGAGAAAAATTGAGAAGCATCAACGACCACGATCCGTGACAGCGTTTTGAAGATAGCACAGACATCTCTAAGATATCTACGGGATTCCAGTAAGATGGATAATACTGTGATTTGCTGTGATCATCCGATGACCGGATCACTCCGTTTCGTTCTCCAAACAATCCGCAATCCTGACGGGATGGAAAGCTTGGTTAGTCTACGCGGGTCACGAACCAAGAACATCGACTTGGGGGTGCAAACGACAGGCGGTGCCTCCTCCGACTGTGCCAACAATTGTTCTACACTATACTGTGCTATATTATTTCGGATTATTTTTTGTTTATTAATACCTTTTTACTGCATAAAAATACATCTAGGTGGTATGATGAAACTGAGAAATGTAGGCAGTGTTTGAATTGACATAACAGTGGTGCCAGTAAAGCTAATGGAGAAGGTACACTGCCACGCATACATACTTCTGTACTTCAGAAGGCTTGTAGGATCTCACATTCACCGAAGGTACAACGCATTGTATAAGCTGCGCGATGATTATTTTCCATTTCCAATCACTTTCAATCATTCATTAGAACCATATCCTGCTTACGAATGCTTTAAATCCTATATCAAAGCGGTTAATTACACTTGCTTGGATGGGCACGTTTTAGAGAGGTGAATGTTCTTTTTTTTTGAATTCGATGACGTTACCGTGTAAAATGACGTCTTCTTCCAGCCCACACCACACTCTCTGCAGCAGACTTGCAAGGTGACTTAATTAGAGGAAACCTTTGCCTATTGCGTCAATGGCAGCAATATGTAAGGTGTCATCACCCGTTTTTCTTTCAGCACAGCGGCTTCAGCCGTTCGACGCTTTTCATTCAATGCAGCATGATCACCTACATAGATGGCAGTCATCACCTCAAGAACGATGTGTTGATGGCTTTCGCGCCATCATCTTCACCGCGTCTACGACGGCGTCATTCTGGAAATTCTCACCGATCATGCACCGCCGTTCCGATTATATCCAGAAATGGCCGCAGAACCCTCTAACTCGATTGCCAGCGAATTTATAGCCTTGGCTGGCAATTCTCCAAGTTTAAGATATCTTAGGTTAACGAATAAGTCTGTTGTGTTTTTTCCAAGAGTTTTATTTTATCGATTTGCTTTTTGTTTGACGAACTGATTTTGTTTATCAGAAAGTACTTTTTCAGCTCTACAAGCTATGCTGTTCGGCTTTTGTAAATAATGTAGTTTTTCTTATTTTTTAGGCTTAGAAATGGAACACCCAGGAGGTAGAAACCAGCAACCGAGCGGCGGGAATCAGAAGACGTGTCACATATTTCGTGCACTGTGAGTCTGGATCCAGAGAACGTGTCACATAGATAGTCAAATCTGCGTCGTAGATCAGAAAATGTGCCACAAGTTTCGTGCAGCGTGCGCCAGTGCTAAGTAGACCAGTTGCAAACCTATTCAATATGCATTGGGATTCAGAAGACGTGTTCCAAACGTATGTAGTACGCGTGTTTGTTCGCCACTTCCTTTGTCTGCCGACGCAAACACACAGGAGTGGAATTTTTGTTATCGAATTCATAAATGGCCTATCATCAGGCTACAATGCTAGCACTCTACATGCTCAGAAAGTGGTAAGAAAGTCCAGCTTTTCCATACAAATGTTGCACTGTCAGAGTGTGTATTCTAAAACAATGTGAGGAAAGCATAAGGTACGAAAATTTCGCGTTCGTGAAAATCACGAGGAAGCTTTTTGCGGGAAACACTAGACTATAAGCTTTGTACTATTCTACTTTTCAGAGTAGATCTTTTTTGAAAGGTGCCTATCAAGATGTTGAAATATCAATGAACTCCTTTTCGTGGCTGAAGTATTACACATCAAGATGTGTGAGCATGAAATGCATGCTGTTAAAGCATGATCCAGAAAAGGGCACTGCTATAATAATTAAAGCGGCCTTCACGCGTCATTGAACCAAATTTGCAGTCAATCTAACTTTCAAGCGAAATCTTATAAAATTTTCAGCTCGCCTTGCTTCGTCGGAGTGCACTACGTATGAAGCCTAAAGACGCCCAAAAATAGTGCACGAATGTGCCATGAAGCCTTGCGAAGGGATTGAGGATAGGAATTTTTTAAACGTTTTTCGTAAAGCATACCTGATAAACCTATAAGCTATATTATTAAGCAAATATAATTTAATACTTATAAATATTATTAAATGAGCATTACATATGGCAACCTGCATCAGAGGCTGGTTGTTGTTTTTTAAATACCTTAACAGCGTACTTAGGGACGTATTATTTCCAAGACATGGAGTGGGGAAGCGAGATAGGCACCAGCCTATCACACCACCGACCATTCCACGCGGCTAAAAAAGAGACGCACATGCAGAACGCTTGCGCGATCGATCGATACGGAGCCAATCAGCTGTTTATTAGTGAGCATGTGAGTGCTCAACGAAGTTCCGCTCCGGACGTCTAAATAATTAGCTAGCAGTACTGCGCAAGAGAAAGACTCCGGTACTGGTCCACCTTACAAGCCCGTTTCAACATTGGCAGACATTTCTTTCATTTGCAACGCACCGTAACCTCTCCCCCACAAGCGGGGAGGGGTACCCAATAGGAAGTGTACCATCTCGGTGATCTGATTGGCTGGCGCCTGCATCAAGGAGCCTCCAACTCAATGTCGGGCAACAAGTCCATAAGTACCAGGCTGTCCAATAATTCTTGTCCGGAAATTTCACCATTTTTAATTTTTCTCAACTTTATTGAAAAACAGTCTAATCAACAATATAATCACCACAGTTATCCACAACCCAGAACTCCGGGGGCTGCGACTCGAAGAAGTCGGCGATGCCGGATTTGAGGTTGTCGTAGTTGGTAAATTTTCTTCCGGCCAAATGGTGCTTCAGCGGGCGGAACAAGTGGTAGTCGGAGGGGGCGAGGTCCGGGAAATATGGCGAATGGGCAACCGTTCCCAGCCGACCGTCGCCATCTTCTGCTGGGTCTCCTTCGCCACGTGGGGACGCGCGTTGTCGTGCAGCAGGTGGACCGAGGCCCGTCGGGGACGCTTTTCTCGGACGGCGGCGGCTAGTTTCTCGAGCTGATCGGTGTAGATGGAGGCGGTGACCGTCCTGCCTTGCGGGAGCAGCTCGAAGTACAGCATGCCCTTGGCGTCCCACCAGCAGAAGAGCATGATCTTCAGCGGGTGTTCCCTGCCCTCGAGGCTCGTGTCGCCGCTCTCGAAACGATTGAACCAGCGCCTGACTGCGCGTTGGGACACTGCATCCTCCTTGCACGCTCTGCCGATGTTGGCGACCGCGGTGCCCGTGTCGTTGCCCAGCAGCCACTCGTAGTACACGAACGTACGGATTCGACCTTGGTCCATTTTAGATTGTACTGGTAGCTAGACGCGGCGCCTGCGCCTTATATACCCCTAGCGTGGAACTCTGGAGAACCTTCAAGAAGGCTTTTACACTTGCCTGATATTATAACACTTCTAAGGAAAATTATAGAATTTTGAAAATTTTCGGACAGGAATTATTGGACAGCCTGGTACCTAATTGGGTTTTTTCTAAACAACGTTTGTTTCTGATCCTACAGATTATCACATCTGTCAGAAGAACAATGCACAATTCAGTTCCTTGCAGTGAAACAAGTAACGTGAGGATGATTTTTCACACCATGAAATAAAAATGGTATTGATTAAAAAATGAATGGCAGTGTTGCTATTCCATCAAAGAGGAATAGACAGCGTTTCTTCTTTCCACCTAATCTTGAGAAAGAGCTTCGAATTCTCAATATAACTTGCGTACACCACGCTCCTTTCAATGAACCTAAAAACATTGTTTTAGGTAAAAGGAAAGGGACCTCATGTTCATTTCATTTCACATCTTTTCTTGAGAGACCACAAAATGCGCATTTATATTATAACATTGAATTTACAATATATTGTACTATGTTATTTTTTATTGTTGCTGATATTTTTGCATTACTTTTGTGGTCTCCAGCTTTCAAACTATTCTCCTAATAATAATAATTATTATTATTTATTACACAGGCAAGTCCGTGTTATCATAGTGTTATCAGCAATCTGAAAAACAGCAACAACAACCAGAACGCAACTAACAAGCATGCGTATAACACCCTGCACAAAATAAGAAATATGAATTCATACAGATGTCAGATACGTATTTATAAGAGCTTTAATTTAACAGTCTCAAAAATCTCAATCTCTTTATTACAGCGCAGAAAAATGTGATTTCTCTAACATGCGGATTGTCAGGATTAGGCAGTGTTCTCGCTCAATAATTTCAAATTAAACTTCAGATTCGATTGGCCGTGATTGTCGCATGGATGTTTCTGTCTTAAGTAAACCTATTATATCGTGGTGGCACATCTTTATTTGACTTCTATTTTGGGTGCAATCCCAATCGGGGGGGGGGGGCAGTCCATTATGAATTCTTAGTGGTAGCTCCGAATCAATACATACAACATGCACTACAACATATGAATGCCTTACGTGATTCCCTCCCCTAGAAACCTCCGAGCGTTACGCTGAAATATTACAAAGATTTCACCGGTGCACAGAGGAGGGGCACTATGCACGGCAGCACGGTTGATCCAAAACTCTATCTGCTTTGGAAACGAATCGCAAACCGCTATGCACTAAGTGATTAAGGTAACGACGTTGCTTTAACAAGTTTTCCCGGTTTTATACTATTGTAATTGTTCCAGGTTTCTGTTCAATTTACTGTGCCTTCATCATTCCCCCCCCCCCTCCCGACTAGGAATGCAATTTAGAAAACCGATTTTGGTATTGGGAGGACAGCAGTTCACAAGGTAAGCATATACATATTAAGTTGTCCCATAAGTCCCCGCCGTTTTTTCAACGATTCACTGCAGATTTCGCCGGCGGTTTCTGGCATCGCGTTGAATAGCTATCGAAAGAGAATGATTTGCTCTATCAGAACATGTATTGCATTTCCTTTTTCATCATGAATTTTGTCAATTTTTAGGCCGTTGAATTGAAAAGTGAAAAAGTGAAAAAGTAGCCATTTGCGCACTTGTTCTCTCTGCTTAGGTTTGTAATTTTTTGCGCAGTTTTTTATAGCACTTGGAAAAAAAATGTTCTGTACTACAAGAATATGTGTTGGTCCTATTTTCTCACTTGCCCTTTATTGATTTTTAGGCCATCAAATTGGGAATTCCGACTTTTCCGTCCAAATTTTTAGCAAAACTCCGGTTCTGTGGTTGGACTTTTTTGCTTGGTGTTATATGTCGTTTGGAAGAGGATGTTTTGCTCAGTAAGAATTTGTGTCACGTTTATTGGCTCACTCTGATTTCTGTCGAATATCAACAACTGAAGAAGGAGAAGGAGTTGTTGGTGAAGACGATTTTTCTCTTTTTGGGATTTTGTTGATATTCAATAGAAATCAATAAACGCGACATATATTCTTATAGAGCAAGACATTTTCTTTCGAATGACATATAACGCCAACCTAAGTAGGAGCTGTCAGCAAAAATAACCATCCTCCTTCAAACGTCCTAATTTGATGACCTAAAAATCAATAAAGGGCAAGTGAGAAAATAGGACCAACACATATTCTTGTAGTACAGAACATTGCCTTCCCAGTGCTATAAAAAGCTGCGCAAAAAATTAAAAACCTAAGCGGAGAGAACAAGTGCGCAAATGGCTACTTTTTCACTTTTTCACTTTCACCTCAACGACCTAAAAATTGAAAAAATTCATGGTGAAAAAAATGCAATAAATGTTCTGATAGAGCAAATCATTCTCTTTCGAAAGCTGTGCAGCGCTATGCAAGAAACCTCGGGCGAAATCTGCAGTGAATCGTCGAAGACTTATGGGACAACCTAATATATATCTAAATATATAAATATATATTTATTTATTTATATGTTGTGGGCGCATGTAGCGCAGCCGGAGGAGGCGCCGACTGTCGCCCGATACCAGGTTCCTGGTTCGGATCTCCCGCGAAGACTAACCAAGCCGTCCATCCCTCCGGGGTTGGTGAATTGGTACCAGACTTGTCTGGGAAGGATAAAGCGCTGACATGTTCATCAGCTGGCACTGCAAGTCATAGTATGGCCAAACACGCATTCACGCCGCTCTCGTAGAAGTAGAATACGTGGCGCATTCCGAAAAGGATTGAGTAACGACGTCCTTTATCCTTTCACATTTATCCCTAGTCCTGATCCGGAAAGACTAGCCCTTTCCCAAACGTTATCAGGGGGTCACATAGAAGAGTGAATGACGAATTAGGAAACAGCTTTAAACCCTGCAAAGGAACCGTCCAACACTTCTTCTTCTTTCAGCTTTCTCGCATTCCAGTGCAGCGCAGCGGATATTCCTCCACGTCATGCACGAGAATCGTATGATTTGTCGTTCCACCTAGGAGTAAGGAAGATCAGGCATTTGAAAGCTGCAGCCTTCTCGCAAAGACCGCACTAGTACGACTCGCGTCCCAGCTGTTGTCATCGAGACGTCCAAGACGCACAACATGGTGGACCCTCCTAATTGACGACTTGCTTCAAGTGAGCACTGATGATCGTCGACCGCTGAGGAAACGCCGAAATCTGGATGCCCATCGTAGTTTGTATGAACCGGGGAACTCCGAGCAGAGCTTCTTAGCGACACTGGTACAGATGTTCATTCTGGTGTTCCAACGGAAGAGCACACTGTCTTCTTCTAAAGCAACGAACAGCGATGCTATTGAACAACATTAGTGCTCTCTGTCGTTTCTTCACTGGTCACACATCATCCGAAAAACATGAAAATTTCTGGATCATGGCAATGGTGTTGTTACTACACATTTTGCCAAAGTTTAAAATAAAGCCAAAAATTGCAACATTTTCCTATGGACTCTATTCCTTTAGCTGCTGTAACAGATTAATCCATTTTTTATCATTTGTTGCAGCTTCCGATACCTACGTTGTTCTTAGGCCCTGCCCTTGTGCGCACTTCTATGTGTTTAAATGAATATACCATTTTCACGTTAAACTGGACACTCCTCAAATCAATCTGGACACTCTTCTAAGCTAGCTCAAGACTTTGGAAATCAAGGCGAACTCTTCCAAATTGAAATGAGCTTTATTTATATTAGAGTTAAAGCAGAGACTCTCCAAAATGGTTAGAATAATTTTTTGTTCATGAAAAATTTTAGCATAACTTTTTTGAAGTTTTAACTCATCGACCCAATAATAGAACACATTGCTTTATATTTTATAAAAACATTTTTTTTGAGAAAAATTAATGCTCCGAAGCTTGGTTTTAGAAGTGGGAAAGCGGCCATTTTCAGCACTAAAAAAGAAACTGCGCCATGCCCTCTTCCGAGACATCCGATTGTTATTCAATTGATTGATATCAGAATTTTTGTTTCCATGGAGTTAGACAACTGTTGACGATGCAACAAAAAAACTGTAAGAAGCACACATATTCTGTAAGTCGAAAAGCAACGTGCCTACGAGTGAGCCCACCAACAATGTCGACCGCCATCGTAAAAACTAACACGCTCCTCACTTACATAAGTAGGGATCAAGAACCTCATCAAGACCGTGCCGGAAGAACAACAACAAGTTGAGAGACGGTGGGGGAAAGCGAAACACGTGGAAACGAAACCGTGATCCTCACGGGGTTGGAAAGCAGTACATACACCTACCTATCCAAACAACTCTTCAAGAATATTGAAGAAGGAAAAATACTAAAAACTGCGAAAAATAGAGGCCGAAATTTGTTCAAACCCACTTTTTATTTCGCGACGGCGGTCGAGGTGCAGCCGGCTTGCTGGCGGCAGCATTTGCAGTCGTTGCCACATTACTAGTAACGATGGCAGGAACAGCTTTGGTGGTCTTGCCGGCGTCTTGCAGAAGCCCTTTCTTCAAGTTGGACCTGCAGCGCACGGACGTTGTACCAGTACAATGCACAGAATGAAGCACTCTGAAGTCCAGCAGTGAGACGCAGAATTACCTAAGTGACGGAGCTAATCGACGTCCCTCTTGATTCGTTAGGGCGGCAATTCGGTGGCGAGACGCCCGCATGTGAACTCCGGCTACACGCCTCATGCTGAAAGACAATGCCATCAAAAAGTGTGAAATCGTGCTTCACAGCATTTGGCCGAAAGCCGTGCTACATACATAGTCTTACTGCATGTCATCGGTTAAGGGATCATAGATAAGAGCGGATTACTGTATTGTTAGGTGGAAAGGAAAGGAAAAGTCGCCGTCCTCGGTTTTCAAATCCGATTGCTCATATCTCTATTGAAGCTAGCTACATTTTTGAACATAGCAACTGCTAAAATTGTGAAACTATTGCCAACAAATTTCACTGAAAAAAATTTATTGCTTGAAAATTCGAGCTGTTTGATGCGGTTCAAACACGCGCATGCCGCGCAAAAACGGAGGAATTCGAGACAGCTTCGATAGCTGCAGAAGAGAACGACTTTCGTTATGAAGACTTGTATGGGTTCAAAGTTGGAAAGGATATGCCAAGATTACGTCGAAATTTAAATGCAGGTTTGGGATGGGATTCCATTACCTAATGAACAAAATAAAGCAGCAGCAGTAGACCTACGTTAGGCGTTTTATGCTGATGAGGTGGGACTTGAAGATAATGGAAGGCCTCTTCGAGGTGAGATCGCACCAAGAAACTATCAATTGAAAAAGCCGATTATCCACTAATTTAGCTTAAGGACTGCAGCACCCACAAGCAATTTGATGAACCGTTTAGGATGAACATAGCAGAAGAGAGGAGGCTTACTTCGTATGTGATCAGATACCTCGACAGCCGCGAATGTCTGTTGCTCCCTTTTTTACTCGAGCAAGAACTGATCCTATTCAAAAAAAAAGTACTCGTGTACGATAGAACGCGAATTAAGGGCAGAAATACAAAAGAGTTTCGGCGAAATCCGAGTAATAACCAGATGCCTTGAGCCAACGGAAATTTGCACGTCACATCAAAAGCACAATTTCTGGTCTCTGTTGGCGACTTGGCGCAGAATCAGGGAATTAAAACGCTTAAATGCGGAGCCGCCTACTAATGAGACGACGAAAGTAAATTCTAAAAACCTATGGTACATTTGTTCTGGGCTGTTAGGTAAGGAAGCTTTTATGATTTCGGGTGCAACTCCAAATAGCACACTGTGAATATGGCCGTGGAAATTACGTTAGGATTTGATCTTAGGTTATTTGTATTTAGACCATTTGCGTTTTTTGAATTCCTGTAGAAGCTTTAAAAAAATAGTTTGTGAACACCATGTCAAAAGTGCCATCCCACAGTTCATGAGCTATGACATCTTAATTCTTTGCCAACGGAAAACAGCATTTTAATCGCTTTCTTTTGCATGGATTCGCCGAATATAGCAGAACTTTGAAAATCTAATACAAGCAGAGTTATGTCCCTTTCAATGTGGGAGTCCGAAAAGTATGAAACCTTTTTCTCGTCCGACCAAATGCTTTGAGTTTTGTGAGAACCTCAATTCTGTGAGGTGTCATTTCCACTTTTTGGAATTTTGCAAAACTTGATTAGGGTGGTGAAGCCCTATCATTTAAAACATTTTATTTTAATCTCCGGAGTTACGATTTGCTTCTGGCATATCCTTATTGAAACTCAAGCCATAAAACGCAATGCGACAAAAACCTAATTCTTCCTTTGCCACCAAAAGTAAGCTTCAGATTTCGATACACCTTACAGTCAGATTTGTATTTTTTGTATTTGTATTTTTGTATAACTGCATAATTTTTTTTTCAGATATGAGGACATTCAAATAGCAAAGCTTGTCCTTAAAAAAAGAAATTAACGAAGGTGGGAACATTCTCAACACCGAATCGGCGGTAGCTTAAGGTTGGAGGCAACATTTCATGAAACACTGGCTACAGTACACACGGTCGAAGTTCGACGGTAGGGAACCATCATGAGAACGACGCCGAGCGCGATCTGATTGTCTTTCGAAGTTGGCAGACGTCAAACGCCGTGACGTTTGCTCAACTCACACCCTCAACGTGTCACATCAACGCCATCAACTGCGTGACTGTAAGCACCAGCCAACTCATCTCGTTCGTTTTACCTCCGACACAACCGACATCGGCTTACGCTATCCCGATGGGACTGCGACGGAAAGAGCACTGCAGCTGAGAGGACTAATGAGAAGCCAGTTCTGAATGGGCTTCGGAAATTAGACCACGTTCATGAAGACGTTTGCGGTTAGGATGCGAATTGCACGAGGCGACTGCACAGGGTGTTTCAAAAAAAGGTGTTTTGCTACAATATTTGGCTGGCTACGGGGGTTAAACTCATCTCTATCCCAGTCGGTGTGGGTATGGCACTATTTTCGCTCACATAAAGAAAAGTAGCAACAAAATGGCGATAACGAAGGAAGGTTTATAACATGCAATAACCACGTTGTCAACAAAAGAATGAATTTGGTTCTTTCCATTTTTGCCTTAATTTATTTATTTATGCAGAAAGCTACGCTTGCACAAAAAACGCAGTAACCATCAAAAGAATCTAGTGCAACTGAAATAATAAACACTAACAAAACCGCTAGTAGATAATAGGAAACCTTAAGGATGAGGATAAGGATAAAGGACGGCGTTATTCAATCCTCTCTGGGATGCGCCACGCATTCTACTTCTACGGGATATCGTGGAGGCGAGTTGAATGCGTATTTGGCCACACAATGGCTTGCGGTGGCCAGCCGATGAACAAGTCAGCGCTTTATCCTTCCTAACAAGTCTGGTACCAATTCACCGACCCCGGAGGGATGGAAGGCTTGGTTGGCCTGGGCGGGAAATCCGAACGAGGAACCTGGTATCGGGTGCACGCGACAGTCGCGCCTCCTCCGACTGCACTCCACGCACCCGATAGGAAACCTTACGAGAGCGAATCTTCTAAGGTCTGTGTCTTATTTCCTTGAATTTTTTATGTGATACCACCCGACATATATCCCGATTTCAGCAACAGCAATATGTTGTTTTATTTACTTATTTATTTGTTTATAGATATATTTATCTACTTATTCCATAAGCTCAACAAGGGTTTGCTCAACAAGAACATAAGAATAAGCTATTAGTACTACTGGAATGACAACAATCGATAGCGTAAATTGATAAATCATTAGGCACAGGTTTTTTATGACAAGGCGCATAGAAAATTTAAAAAAAAATAACTGCCTATAGTATTGGTACCCAGCTTGCAATTCCAGTCTACAAATACCCCATCAGTTGGCTATGATGCCGCCTTTCTTGGGGTGTCAAGGTATGATTCAAAATAGCAGGGAATGCAAAAATCTTCTGACTTGTCGGAGGTCGAGAAGGCACCGTGCGTGCGAAGTTCATTCTACCGTGATATTTGTCTGCTCTTGCTCTTTGATCGCTATACGCTTGTATCTCATTAATGTAAATGCCATTTAACCACTAAGATTGCCTTTTGTGCGATTATGCGAAGAACTACGAGTATCATCATGATCCTCTCCACTACTGGATTCTATCGCCCTACGCAAGAGCAGTTTAGTTGCGAAGTTGGCTTTGTTTGAACTTTCGAACATGGTTTCGCTAACCCATTATTTAAATCAAGAACAAGATTACCTGAAAATGCTTGTAAAACTTTGAACAACAAAAGTTCTTCGAGTCAATTTTAAGCAAGCAGATTATTCCTGTCCTTTCATCGCACCGTAAAAACCAAATAAGATTATCGGGTGTAGTAGTAAGTACTGACTCCCTAGCCGTTGGCTGCCTTCACCTTCCGCGTTTGGGGATCTGTTCGAAGGCTGTAGTTTTTGGCTATTGCGATAGGGTCTCGTGTTCCCATTCCCAATGAAGTCGCAGTTCCCTCAATTTTGCAAACGCTCTTGAACATTCAGATCCTTCACTGAAACATCGGCTTGGATGGTTCCAAAACCCGCAAAATAGTCACTTTGTGCGCTTTCTAAGGAAGGTTTTCGTTAAGAATAAATATTCAGGATTTCTGAAACTGGGTAATGAGGTTCACGTTCGTCAATCCCTTTGTGGAGGGAGCCACGCATTCTTCGTCAACGAGGTGTGGTGGAGACAGCTTGATTGAGTATTTGGCATAGACTACAATGTGCGGTGACCATATGATAGACATATCAGCATTTTATCTCTTTCAGGTATGTCTGATACTAATTAGCGGCCCTGTGAGGGATGTAAGACTTGCTTAGCTATGAAGGGTTTCGAACCAATAATCTCGATTCCGGGTGGACCGTAACAACCATCATCTCCTGCGACTGTACTACATACCACAAGCCCTCATTTTTCACTAAAATATATCAACTTGAAATTGCTGATAAAATATACGGGTGGGTAATGTCAATCTAAAAGGCTAATAGGTCGGAAACTAAGTCTTTATCGGACTTTTTGTCAGCTTTTAGGCCAAACGGACAGTCAAAAAGAGACCTTAGCCAGCAACCCCTTCTCTCTGCTTACCATTGAAATTTTCACGCAATGTTATACTTCTTTCAATAGCAGATGATTAGCTCTGAAAGGTATGGGTTTGTTGTTTTTGTGCATTTTTATTTTTATTAATTTTCAAGGGATTAAGGTGAAGTGTCCAGAAGACATAATTTTCATGCTTATCTTTCATTAATTTCTTTTTTTTTTTGCTCTATCAAAGCATGTGTTGCGTTTATTGGTTCAAGCTGATTTTTGTCAATTTGTAGCGGAATTTAAAAAAGAAAAACGACCATTGCCAATTTTTTCGCACAGTGTCATATGCAAGAGAAAATTTCGTTCTATTATTAGGTTGGAAAAAAGTCTCTTCACACTTCGAAATTTTTTTTACCCTTCCCCTTGTAAACGCACTAGCCAATGTTGATGGCTGATTTCGTAATCCTATCACACTTGTCTACCGTTCGCACGCGGACACAGGTTAAGACTCTTCTTATAATTCGTTATCCATCCAATCTTCCGAACTCAATGCAAGATCTACTTCATGGCCATTTTCAGCACGGCATTCTTCATGAATTCATTAAAGAATCCACAGCACGTCAGGCAGCAGACCAAATTAACCATATATATGGCCTGGGATCTACTACTCATCGCGCCTGTTATGAGTGTTTCGGAAAGTCTTTAAAGGGAGATTATTCACTGAGGGCAAAACATGGTCAGGAAGGCCAACTGGATTGGACGACAGTGAACTACACCATCTTCTTCGTACCAATAGTTGGCAGACGACACGTCAGCTGGCAGAGAAGCTCGAAGTGTCTCATAGGATAGTAGGAATCCATCTGAAGAATCTTGGCTTTCATGGAAATTTGGAGCTTGGATTCCACATGCCCTGTCAGACACTCAGAAAGGTCGACGGCTCTCAATCGCTGCTTCTCTTCTGTCCAGATAAGGAAGAAAATCGTTTCTTCCGCGGATTGTGACAGGCGAAGAGTCCTGGGTTCTGTGTGCCAACTTCCGAGGAAAAGGCAATGGGTACAAAAGGGAGAGAGCCCTAAGTCTGATCTCAAGCCCAATGTTCACGAAAGGAAGATTCTCTTGAGTGTTTGGTGGGATATCAGAGAAGTGATTTATCGGCAAACTCTCAGAAGTGGAGAGACACTTACTGCTGTCACATACTGCGGCCAACTCCACAAAGTCGTCGCAACTCTCTAAGAAAACAGGCCGGAGAAGTCGAAGGTGATGATCCTGCATGACGATGCAAAACCACATGTTGCAAGACTCACAAGAGAAACAATAAAGGAGATGGGCTGGGAGGTAATGCCACATCCACCATATAGCCCTGACCTCGTTCGTGCCGACTACCATCTCTTCCGTGCTCTCAAGCAAGAAATTGGAGAGAAATATTTTGGAACGAATGAAGACCTCAAAAATTGGATTCATCAATGGTTCGACTCCAGAACTGCAGTCTTTTAAGCGAGAGGAATTGGAAAATTACCCAGTCTTTGGAGAAGTGTAGTGGGACAAAATAGAGTTTATCTCAATTGATTTGACTTTGTAGTTGTGAAGTAATAAATCTTTGAAAAAAATGAAGACTTTTTTTCCAACCTAATAGAACATATGTTTTGTCGTTAGATCATTCTAAAATTTTCGTATTTTCAGGCCATCAGGTCTACGTTTAAAAAATAACCAAAAAATAAGGTCTGTTGGCAAATACAGGGTGCATAAAAAGTATTGACGCAGTAAATGGCGGTTGTGGAAATAGTAATGCGCAGCAAATTTCGAAATATTCATTTGAGAATTATGGAAAATGATCTTACAAATACGATAGAATAACTCGCAGTCGACATTGGCTCCTTTACTGTGAATACAGGAGCGAAAACGGCGGAAACATTCATGAGCACGCGCCGCAAGTATTCGCTTGCATTTTGTTCCGTGCTTCGAACAGGGTAGCCTTCTGCGACTGGTCACTTCTGTTGAAAGTAGCACAGACCTCATTCTTCAAAATCACCTAGAAAGAGTAATCCAGCGGATTCACGTTTAAGCTGTGCTCGTCTGAGAAGCTGTTCACACCTGCGCGCCTTATCCGTTTGCCGTTATCGGACAGAGATTGATAATTTTGGATTTGAACGTTATCGTGCTTGAACATCTTGTAATCATCATCTGTTGTGACAGAGCCGTGGCTGACGTTTGGGTTGCTGACCTCTTTCCTCACCAACCGTTTCGAACAGCGCCAAATTCTATTGTTAGGGAAGTATTCAGCTGTCTGGGTAACAGACAAAAAAAGGGCCACCGCAACGGTGACGGTCATGTTTCTTCAGTTTTTTCGTGAGTGTTTTTTTGAGCACAATACAGACAACAAAAATAACACATAGAAACCTAGAGGTGTAGAAACAGAAAGCTGGAGCTGAAACAAAAAGTAGGTGCGTCAATACTTTTTACGCACCCTGTATATTTTATGTTTTCTGGTGATTCTACTTCAATGCCCTAAAAATTAATAAACATGAAAACAACGAAAACAACCAACGTATACTCTTAAAGAGCGAATTATCTTTTTCAAATGATGTATAACCTTGTGCAAAAAATCTCAAACGTACACTCTCAAACTTGTGTAAACAGAGAAAGGAGCTGTAGGAGAAGGTCTTTCTTTTTTGACCTTTTTGACCCCTTTACTGACCTAAAAGTTGACAAAAAACGAAACGTATTTTCTAGTTCATTTTCTTTTGAATGATATATGACGCTGTGCACAAGACTTTTGGCAAAGTTTAAATAGATGTAAAAGACGGCACGCACTAAGTTTCAACTTAATATTTACATTATTTATTTAAAAAAGGTTACTTATAACACATTAACGGCATTTACGCCAGTAACTAAACAAGCATCGCGATACAGTGAATAAGCACTTGGCATGACTTCGTTATTCGATAAATAGAAGCTTTTCGTAGTATTATTCTTTTCTAAGCTGATAAACCACGCTTTCGCAGTTCAAGGGGCGAACACCTCATGACCGTCGAATCTTCAGAAGCATATAGGATAAAAAACAAGGTCAACTGAAACAATGGAAAGGAACAAGCTCACTCATCTACTTTTCCACTCGTTCATTGTCTAAAGCACATGACAACATCACCATGGCGAGAGAGCAACCACCTTTACGCGTTGTTTTCACCTCAGCTGTCCGTTAATATTAGCTCTTCTCGAACCACCCAAGTTGGCAATGCTCCAGCTTTTCAGAGGCGTTTCAGGACTATTCCAAAAATTATCTTCATCGGTTTGAACATAAGCTTCGATGAGACCTAATTCCAGCCTTCACTTCACACACCCATGAATCGTTTCAATGAACGAAAATTTTAAATCGTATGGAGTGTCATTTAGCTGATGACCATTTCCGTTTTATGCCTATTCTGAGTACATGCTTGGTGTAAATGCAGACAGGATAAGAAGGTAATCTGTTACCTTCAGAATCTCTCTTCGGCATAATTCTTCAGTCGAACTTTATTTAAGAAGACAATATGCACGGCTAGGATTCGGGAGATTTTGTCCCCCCCCCAATAATAGTTAAGCACACTCATTTGATAAATTCGAAGGGCAATGCATCAACTGCCTGAAGAACTAACAAGGAAAGGTTCCCAGTTCATGGTGAGCTTTTACGATGCTATTTTGGCAGAATGTAGGACCCTGTGAGTGGAGTCCAGAACCACAGTCAGTTTTTGCTGAATGCATCTTTAAATACCTGAAAGGAGGTCTGAATGCGTGCGCGCAACTATTGTCAACCACTATGACACTTAAACATGCGTGCCTCGGTGGCACAGCCGGTAACGCTGCCGCCTCAAGAATGCATACCGGCGGGCTTTTCAGTTCGGGTTCGAGTGTTGCCATTGTTCTTGCACGCATTAGTGTGTTGTTATTACACTTTCTTATAATCACAGGAGTCAATTTTAGACCACCAATGCTTACAACAAACCGATGCTCTTTATTTGCGCCTTCATATGTATGTGCTAGTTGTTCAACTATGCATATCCGTACCGCCACCGTATCATACCGTATCATCAGCGATACCGTAATTGCACACAAATACGCTCATCTTACTGCTGAGTATTATGAACCTTGGCCATATCGGTATATAAGTGCACTTAAAATGTCGTTCTCACCTGAACGTGTTGTCGGCCGACTATCCACCTTCACACCGGATTTCACTTCTTCAACAGGGAGAGAGATTGCGGTTGTGGATGCCATAAAGAGGACTCCTCCTGGACGCCATTTATAAAGATGTCTGTCTTTCATGGCAGCTTGTTACGTTGATATTCATTCAGGACTCTATACGCACAGATTACGCCTTCAACGAAGAAGTGGTCATTCCTTGCCAGGGAGGTTGTTCCTCACTGGCTTTTGTAAGGTGCTGCTGGTGTGACAAGCGCTTGTGTTTTACATGTTTCATAGTTTTGCACCCTAGCTGTTGACTAAATGGGAAATAATAAATATAAGACTTTTTATTTAATAATATATAAGACTTTCTATTCCCAGAGAAATGATATGGTGCAAATATGAATAGTTGAACAACTAGCACATATGAAGGCGCAAATAGACAGCCTTGGTTTGTTCTGAGCACTGATGGTCTAAAACTGCCCCTGTGATCATGAGAAAGCGTAATAACAACAAACTAAAACGTGCAAAATTACCGGCAACCCGCGGAGTCGAACTCAAACCACATCGACGTGCTACCATGAGGCGGCACTCTTACCAGCTGCGTCGCCGAGGCACATCTCACGGTGTGTCTTAGGGGTTGATGATAGTTGCGCGCACGCTTTCAGCCATCCTTTTCAGGTCTTTAAAGAAGCGTTCAGCAAAAACTAACTGTGGTTCTGGACTCCGCTCACAGGGCCCTACTTCCTGCCAAAATTGCATCGCAGAAGATCACCATGAGTTGGGAACATTTCCTTGTAAGCACTGTGTACACCATTACCCATTTTAACTGCGCACCTAATTTTAAACCGGACATGTTGCATTTTAAACTGATCAATTTTTAATTTTAAACCGAACAGCTCTAAAAGTAAAATAAACACCTTGCCAACCAAACTAGGCATAAGTAGGCACTTTTGGAAATAATCACGGTTTAATAAAACCAAAATCATACTTTAAAAACTTGTATTAAACATTCATCTTTACATCTTCGCAGAGTATCGTATAAGCAATAGCTACGCTGTTTGAACTGGAACAAAATTGAAGTCATTTGACATCAATCAATATTTTTAGGTTTACTCCACAGTGCTAAAATGTAAGCACCTGGCGAGACCTGGGGAGATTGCACCGCACATTCGACCTATTCATGACACTGCATCTGGGCTGATAGTATAAATGCTGTTTAGAAGTCTATGAATCTTGAAGTTGCAGGAACAGTCACAATGAAAACACACTGTTATCCTCCACCGCATAACATCAGGTATCAGGTGTCAACTAAATGCACACTGCACAGTTCTGGACGAGTGCACGGCGCAAACTCTTGACTCGGAACATCCTTTGTATCAGAACACTTAGAAATAAATCCAAAAGCTTTGCTTTGGTCAAGTGAACAAAAATAGTATGTTTATTCCAAAAGTGTGCACATTTTTCATATCATTACCATATATAATCGGGAGAGGCATGAGTCACTGTCCGACGACATGTTTGCACTCTTATGTGAAGCCAATATGCACTCTTATGTGAAGCCAACATGCACTCTTATGTGAAGCCAACCTGCACTCTTATGTGAAGCCGGCTGCGCACGCCGCGGTGAAGCCCGCCGCGTCCGCTGTGTCCGCTGCGTTCGCTGCGTTCGCTGCGTCTGCTGCGTCTGTTGCGTCCGCTGCGTTCGCTGCGTCTGCTGCGTTCGCTGCGTCCGCTGCGTCCGCTGCGTCTGCCGCGTCCGCTGCGTTCGGTGCGTCGGCCGCGCTGAAGCCAGCCACGACAGACGGTCCGCCGCGTCCGCCGCCGCGGCTGGCGCGTCCGCTGCGTCCGATGCGTCCGGTGCGTCCGCTGCGTCCGCTGCGTCCGCCGCGGTGAAGCGCACCGCGACCAAGTCTCCGCCGCGCTCAAGCCTGCCATATACGCCGCGCTCAAGCCAGCCGCGCCCACCGCGTTCGCCGCGCTAACTCCGCCGCGTCCGCTGCGCCCGCTGCGCCCGCCGCGCTAATTCCGCCGCATCCGCTGCGCCCACCGCGCTAATTCCGCCGCGTCCGCTGCGCCCACCGCTTCCGAGGGTGTTTACTGCTGACTGCGCATGAACTGTCGACGGTGGCATGTTGATCCCATCTAATGTGTTTATGAACCAACTGCCAAATGTGTGCAAAGCAGACAACGTTGTGCGTTTGCTCTCGGTACGGGTTCATTCACCTTCACCCTCTCCATTTTTCGCTTCATTTTCCCACCCGTCTCTGAATACCGGCCACAGCCATCATTCATCGTGCGTAGGGATTCAGAACAGCTGCCGCAAACGTCGACTGACGTTCTTCGGAAAAAGAACACCGTTTTCCTATGGTTCTGCTTTATCATCACAATGCCGACTATATGTTCCAGTTTTTGTTCTTTCCTTCCTCCACTGTTGCATGTAATGCAGATATGCAGCAACGCACAACATACCGCTGTTTTTTACGTGCGCTCTTTTCATTTATTTTTCCTCTAGCGAACTGTTTTTCGTTTTTCCGTTGTTCCGTTCTCCCTTCGCTGTATGGAGCCATGCAATTACCGTTCACCGTCTTCCTCCATTTGCAAAAACGCTTACGACTACGCATAAGTTTTTGCTCTACCCCCTCCATTTCCGGTCGCTGCTGCAGTTTCCATTTTTTCTTTCTTTCATCGTTGTATACGGTGCACGTATGCAACGAAGCACAGAATGCTGCTGCGTTTTTACGTGTTCACATCTCTTTCCGTTTCTTTTTTACGTACGGTGCATTTCCTTTCATTTCTGCTGTTATATATTTCTTTTCTCCTTCCTCGCTATTGTATACGTTTCTTTATTTTCGTTTATTTTCCATCACACGAATAGTAGCCGCCGCTATGTTTTTGTCTTACAGTAACGAATTCAGCGATTTTTCGTTGTTTCGCTGTTATATACATTACAGAATTACGGGTGAGTTTTTGCGTTTTTTTCTCTCTCTTACTACTACCGATCTTTGTTGGGAAACAATTATTTTCCTTCTTCACCTTTCCTTCCCTTCACTTTTCCACGTCTTTCATGGAACGACATCGCAAGCTCGGCTTCCTTCTGCGTTATCACGCGAATAGTAGCCGCCGCTATGTTTTTGTCTTACAGTAACGAATTCAGCGATTTTTCGTTGTTTCGCTGTTAGATACATTACAGAATTACGGGTGAGTTTTTGCGTTTTTTTCTCTCTCTTACTACTACCTATCTTTGTTGGGAAACAATTATTTTCCTTCTTCACCTTTCCTTCCCTTCACTTTTCCACGTCTTTCATGGAACGACATCGCAAGCTCGGCTTCCTTCTGCGTTATCACGCGAAGAGTAGCCGCCGCTGTTTTTGTCTTACAGTAACGAATTCAACGATATTTAATTGTTTCGCTGTTATATACGGTACAGAATTACGGGTGAGTTTTTGCGTTTTTTTCTCTCTCTTACTACTACCCATCTTTGTTGGGAAACAATTCTTTTTCTTCTTCACCTTTCCTCCCCTTCACTTTTCCACGGCTTTCATGAAGCGACATCGCAAGCTCGGCTTCCTTCTGCATTATTTTTCTTTGCGTTCTTCACTATTGCGTTGTCTTCTTTGGGTGTCATTCAATATTGATATCTTCACAGCCTTTAAGGTGGTCCAATTCGGCACACCACCTTAACGGCTCAGAACATATCAACCTTGGTTGATAGCTGAACAGAATAATCTACAATATTCATGCCAAGACACAAAGCCAGCTGCAGCATCTGCTGCATGCAAATTTTGCCTGAGAGTAGGTTTATGCACAACATGGCCGATCTCAACTGATCGTTATCAAGCTTTTCATGAAAAACATCGTTTTCTGGGCTTCCTTCGGCGTTATTTGCCTTTTATTGCTGTTCTTCTTTCTTATTACGCCTGGGCATTGCTCACCTCCAGTTTTTGTTCGGCAATATTTTTACATTATTTTTCTTCCCCCATTTTCAAGCTCTAGATTTCTCACATGTCACCACCATCAGTATCGGACGAATTACAAGCTCAACGGCTTGCGCAACGACGTGAACGTGGGACGCGGAGGAGAGCCTCACTTCCCCTAGATGCTCGAGAAACAGCTCCAGCTGCGAATATGTGTCTTCGTCGCAGCGCTCGCATCCTTGCTCGCTCTTCCGAAGCCTGCGCTCAAGTCGCTCAACAGTACCGCAACAATGGACGCCACCTTCACTCCTCGGGTGCACTGCACCAGACGCACATGCTGTTGTGGATACCCAACTAGGGACCACATTTATGAATGTATATTGCAGTATAATGTAGGCCAAATAGGATTGAATGATAAGACTTAGCATACTTAAGTGAACACTATAAGATAAGTACCATTGAATAACATCCACAGGCATAACTTAGGGGTACCGCAAGTAGGTAATAGAGATAGCGCTCAAGTTGTCCACTCTAGGCGCGGTGCCCCCTTTCAAGACCAGAGGTAGTTGGCCCCATTGGCTAACTATTGGAGATATTCGTAGCTCCGCCTCCGCATATTGTCTATATAACCTGCTGTGATGTGATATTCGTGTTGTGCTCTGAGAGTTATAAAGTAATAAATCACTTATTACAATTGACTACAGACGCATCCGTTGGTGAACCACCAAATTGGTGCATCAGCCGTGGATTCAAACCCACGCAAAAGTTTCTGCGCTAGCTCTCCCCAGTGAGAGACAGAAACTAAAGTTACTCCAGTAAGCGTTCCTCGGGGAACCAGGAGAACTTTAAGAAAGCCTTCCTACCGTGTTCTCTCAGGAGAGCCCTGGAAGCATCGAAACTTCTTTCCACCGCTAGGGAAAGAAGCTTTCAAAAGTTTTCCATTAAGCGTTCCTCGGGGAACCAGGAGAACTTTAAGAAAGCCTTCCTACCGTGTTCTCTCAGGAGAGCCCTGGAAGCATCGAAACTTCTTTCCGCCGCTAGGGAAAGAAGCTTTCAAAAGTTTTCCATTAAGCGTTCCTCAGGGGACCAGGAAAACTTAAAGCCTTCCTACCGTGTTCTCTCAGGAGAGCCCTGGAAGCACCCGAGACTTCTTTCCACCGCTAGGGAAAGAAGCTTTCAAAAGTTTTCCATTAAGCGTTCCTCAGGGGACCAGGAAAACTTCAAAGACTTCCTACCGCGTTCTCTCAGGAGAGCCCTGGAAGCAATTGGAACTTCTTTCCATCGCTAGGGAAAGAAGAATTCAAAAGTTTTCCATTAAGCGTTCCTCAGGGGACCAGGAAAACTTAAAGCCTTCCTACCGTGTTCTCTCACGAGAGCCCTGGAAGCAACCGAAACTTCTTTCCACCGCTAGGGAAAGAAGCTTTCAAAAGTTTTCCGTTAAGCGTTCCTCAGGGGACCAGGAAAACTTCAAAGACTTCCTACCGCGTTCTCTCAGGAGAGCCCTGGAAGCAATTGAAACTTCTTTCCATCGCTAGGGAAAGAAGAATTCAAAAAAGCACTCTATTAAGCGTTCCTCGGGGAACCAGGAGTTCTTTCAAAACCTTCCTTTACCAGGAAGCAAAAAGTTTCTTTCCAACTCATTGGAAAGAGATTAAATCAGCAGTTCTTTTTGGTTAAACCCCAACAGAGGGGCCAATAGAAATCGCTGAAAAAAGCTCGCTCATTGTGCGAATTCTAATCTGATAGAGCCAGAAGAGCAAAGAAAAGACCCGCTTGGCAGGAAGAGATTTCTACTTCGGACCTAACGAAGTAAAATTCAAGGTTTACTGATAAACTTTGGTAAAACGCGCCGGAAGCAACAAAGATGGCAGAAATTCAGGTTTACACGACAAAAATGACGAATGCTTGCGGACTTATTAAGGCAAGCGAGGCAGAAGTCAACCGTCTGGACCAGCCATTCGCGTTCCCGGAAGAAAGGAAGGATTGTGAGGAGTACATCAGAGAAAAGACAGCACAGCTAAACCACCTGATGAGAACGGTAATGAGCAACAAGCAGTACCACGACAACTGCTTAAAGGAAGCAATTGAGACAATAAACTCACGACCTACCAAAAAAGAGCGTGAAAATCTCATGACGGATTTGGACGACTACCTACAAGCAGAGTCATACGAGCTTGACATCACGGTCATGCGTTGGCAGAACAAAGTGGATTTCAAAAAGGATGAACTGTCTCAACAAGCCATCCTAATAGCCAGCTGTCAGGAAACCGCCAGCTGTGAACAGCCGGCTACTGGCAATAGTGGAAATAATTTCGAATCAGCAGGTGAGGTAGCGCCTTCACAAGCACGCAATGTCGCGCTCAGACGACCTCTTCTCGAGGTTCCAACCTTCTCAGGGGACTTCAGAGAGTTCAACGCCTTCTGGTCCGTTTTCCAGGCACTTATACACAATGATGCCAGTTTAACTGACCAAGAAAAGTTCCTGTTCTTGAAGCAGGCTCTCAAAGGCGAAGCTGCAGCATCCATCACCTACGTACCCGTGATAGGGGACAAGTACTATGGGGCCGTCAACATCCTCAAGAAGCAGTACGACAGGTCGGCAAGTATAGCTGATATTCTCATACACGAGATCGAAAAAATTCCGCGTGCTCACGATACACCCAGGAGTTGTCGTGACACCCTATCCGCCATTACCTCACGGATCATACAACTGGAACAAACAGGTGTATCACTCAATGCGGACCGAGTATGGCGCCGCATGATCCTCTCAAAATTTACGGAACACATCTGTAGCACTGTGATAAGCAAAGAAACCGTTGCCGGTATATCCTTCGAAGTTAAAGATATTACGGAAGCCATTGACGAGATCATCACTCTCCAAGAAACAACAGAGCTCACAACGGCAACCTTATTCGGAACGTATCTCCACGATACTGACAACGACCGGTTTTCAAGACAAAACGAGTCACGACAGATCGAGCTGCGCTCGCATCGGAGGACATTGCCTCTATGCCTTTGTGGTGATACACATCGACCACAGTACTGCACAACGTTCACGACTCCCGAAGAACGCAGAAATGAAGCTAGGCAACGAAAGCTTTGCTGGAAATGCTTCAGGAAGGGACACACCTCGAAATCCTGCAAAATCCTTGGTCCTTGCCCAAGATGTCGGGAGGATCATCATTCATCTTTATGCACTTCAACCACAAGTGGAGAGAGACAGACAAACTGTACTAGCGGAGCGCAAAACTACTCGCCAACAGTAGTCCATCAAGGGGCAGTATCCGTTGCGGTATCATCGAAGAACAGCCGCTCCATGCGACATGCAAAAGGAAATCGAGAATCACTTCGAAATATCAAACGACGTGAAGCGGCTCATTTCACAGATAGAGCCATCGGACCAAAACGATCGACAATCAGTCAACGTGTGCCACAAATGGTCTCGGCATTGATATTCAACGAATCAGAGGTAGATTACCAACCGGTAACTATCCTGATTGACTCTGGCGCCCAAAGAACTTTCATAAAAAGGAAACTTCAAGGGGAATTGAAGCTTCCAACTAAGGGCTCAACTTCCTTCACAAATGCAGGAATGGGAGAGCATCAGGAAACTTACGGATCCACGGAAGTCAACATAACCCTGAAGAACCTTCGCACCGGCATGAAGCTAAAGCGAATATCAGTCTTCACCAAGGAGAAGCTGACCGCCCCATCGAGCATCGCAAGGCTGTCCCCAGCTGATAAAAAATTCATCAAGGAGAAAAAACTTTCTATCGCTCAAAGAAGTTTTCATTCCAAGAAGGTTTCTCCCGATATAATAGTTGGGCAAGACCTCATAGAGCAGGTCATTCTTCACGAGGCCCCAACAATTAGACTGCCATCTGGTTTAAACCTGACGCCTACCATTTTTGGCTACACCATATCAGAAGCCAGTGGTACGCGCAGTTTTACTAATAAGAATCAAAGAACTCATTGCAGTTCCTTTCTTGCAACAGAAGCAGGCAAACCTCCGAAGCGCAACTGCATTGGCTTAAAATCAAAGATTCGAGGAATCAGTAGTGTCAAGCCATATGATAAACTGATTCGATGTATCCATCCTAAGCATGATGCCGCACCCAGATCAAAGCAGTCAATTACAATTGGCAGCGAACGCACGCTATGTGCGATTAAACGAATACACGACTGCGTGAATAAGAATATAGCCGAATCAACGACGGAGTCATATGTAGCTAAGGACGCCAAAAATGCAGAGGTTCAACCGCCTTTTCAATATTCTGCTATGAGCCATGACACTAAATGGATGAAGGAAATTGAGAAGCTCACGATGATTCCGGTGACTGATAATCTGGAACGACTACACGCTACTGGAAGCGCCGGGTTTCACCAGCTTCACCGATGTTACCATGCAAGAATGAAAACGTCCCCATGTGGTAACGAAAACTACGCCTCAACCAGCTGGAAAAATATGGAGCCCAAAAACTATCCACCATGGAAAGACGTACCAGAAGGAAGACCACAATGTCGACAACTCAGCATCTTCCGTTCTTCAAAAACTGCGCCTCAACTTCACCCAAGGACTTCGGAAGGAAGGCGACTCATTGAAAATCCTGAATCTACCGAATTCGAAAATTTGTTGTCCCTGATTGTGTATTAATTATCTGTCATATCATGCAAATCACTCTTCTGTATCACAATGTTGTATTTCTACCGCTACCGCTACTTGCCCCTCGCCCCAGTGTTGTGGATACCCAACTAGGGACCACATTTATGAATGTATATTGCAGTATAATGTAGGCCAAATAGGATTGAATGATAAGACTTAGCATACTTAAGTGAACACTATAAGATAAGTACCATTGAATAACATCCACAGGCATAACTTAGGGGTACCGCAAGTAGGTAATAGAGATAGCGCTCAAGTTGTCCACTCTAGGCGCGGTGCCCCCTTTCAAGACCAGAGGTAGTTGGCCCCATTGGCTAACTATTGGAGATATTCGTAGCTCCGCCTCCGCATATTGTCTATATAACCTGCTGTGATGTGATATTCGTGTTGTGCTCTGAGAGTTATAAAGTAATAAATCACTTATTACAATTGACTACAGACGCATCCGTTGGTGAACCACCAAACATGCTACCACAATCACTATCTGAGCAAAGACGAGCTCGACGACTTACGCAACAACGTGAACGTCGGATGCGGAGAACAGGTGAACTTTCGCTGAATGCTCAAGAAACAGTTCCAGCTGCGAGTACGCGTCGTCGACGCAGCGCTCGCATCCTTGCTCGCTCTACCGAAGCCCGCGTTCAAGTCATTGAACAGCATCGCAACAATGGACGCCACCTTCCCGCCTTCGGTGCAGTGGACCACACGAACATGCCACCACCATCACTATCTGAGCAAAGACGAGCTCGACGACTTACGCAACAACGTGAACGTCGGATTCGGAGAAGAGCTGAACGTTCGGTGGATGCTCAAGAAACAGTTCCAGCTGCGAATACGCGTCGTCGACGCAGCGCTCGCATCCTTGATCGCACATTTTAGGAAAGCAACTTTATTTTAGCGCTCGTTCCATTGCTGTCGCTTAGAGCCGCCAACCAGTCCACAGCATCTCCCAAAAGCTGCATGCTCTACCTGCTGTTCGAAGTCTCTTCCCGTCCTGGCCGTTCACAAACACTCCCTCACCTGCCGATTATTATTTTACTCGATGAACATTCCTGCTCTTAATCGAACCTCCTACCAATCGTGCTCCTTTTCAGCGCCCTTTCCACTGCTGTCCCTGACGCCACCCAGTCCACTCTATGTCCCAAAACTCAATAACTCATGCTGCCGGTGATTATTTACACCCATGAACACTCCAGCGCTTGACCGTACGCTCTCTACCAAACCCACTGCTTTTCAGTGTTCATTCCACTGCTGCCCCTCAGAGTCGTCACCCACTTCACAACATTTCCTAAAAGCAGCATAATCCACCTGCCGCTCGATATCTGTTCCACGACCTGACCACCCAAATCGGGAACACTTACCCTGCACCCATCCTGCCATGCTACGAACGGTCATTATTTTCCCATGGCATTCCTGCTCTTGATCGTACCTTCTATCAAATGTATGCCCATTCTCAGCGCGTTTCCCACTGCAATTACTCGGAATCGTCACCTACTCTACGATCCCCGCCAGAAGCTGTTCAACCTGCAGTTCGCTCCCCTCATGTAGAATGAGTGTTCTCTCCAAACGCAACTACCATTCGGCCTGCCTTCGTTCTAACAGTTTGCAGCGCAACATAATATGCAAAACGCAAAACGCAAGACGTACCTCGCGATAGATGTGCGTGTCCTTTTTCCACTACTGCGCCGGTTTTCGTTATTTCTACTGATTTTTGAGGTACTCATTTCTCCGTCGATCTGTACTCCACGTTCATTCTTTCTTCACATCTTTCTTCCGCACACTTATTACTCTAACTGGAACTCTCCACCATCCCACCTTTACTTTGCTGTTACCATCATTTCCCACTGATCATTGTTCTTACGTTTTTAATAAGCTCATGTTTTCGTGTGCGTTACCTCTCTCTTCACACCTCACTCCCTCTTCATACCACTTCGTCTTAACGCAGCGCCTTCTATGGCGTATACCGCTTCCTTTCACTTCCACCTTTATGCACAAATTCTGGAATTCGTCGCCGTAGGCGCCCATTGAAGCTATCACATATGCTCCCGCACATCTGTACTGTTGTCATCCCTTCTTCTCCCTCTTCTACATATACCGTTGTCTCATAAATGTTGTCCCTGACGCGTTTGCCGTCATATTCACTTCAGATACAGCTGCTGCACTCAGTCCCCACGCACACACACTCACACTATCCCATTCACATAAAGCGGTTCTTTACTACAGGGTGGCCCATAAGTCCTGCAACAAAAACATAGGCGTATAAAAACGCTAAGAATACACCAAATTTGAACCAATTTTAAACCTTGTTTGCCCATGGGTTGTAGATTATGGTGGAGCGGTATTACTCATAAGGGACCACTCCTGGATTGATAAGAGTCTTCAGATCGTGTGGGTTGCTTTGCAGCTCACGTCGCAGCCCCTCTTACGGAGTTTTACTTCTTATTCGTTCCAAAGAAGATATTGAACAATAGTTTTTCCAGGCTTTATAGAGCAAGACATTTTCTTTAAGATGGTTAATAAACAAAGATTGAAAATCTAAAGATTTAGGAATTTCGCAGCTAGTCTTTCGCAGGTGCAATATTTTGCAGATGGACTGAGAACCGCTACCACGTCCTTTTCTTTTGCTGTTACAGGAATCGCTTTACCAGAATGTGCATTTTGCCTTTAAACAGCGCGATTGAGTCTCTACTATATGGTGTTAGGTTTTCGTTCCTATCAAACGAACATTTTTATTGATTTTCACTATTTTACACAAAAACCTATGGAGTGCGGGGAGACATTTTGGAAAATCGTGTATGACAAAAACTTGCCATGCGTGGCCGTTGTTTTTATATCATCAGGTTCCCGCAGAGGTAGCATTAAACGCACTATTATTTTGACCTTTCTGGGATCGCTCAACTTTGAGAAATTTTTCATCAAATGAGGCAGAGGCTGAATACCCATTTCGAACGACGCCCTCCAACTGCGCTTACAAATTTTTCCTTCTACTCTCTTCTCCTCATAGCTGAGTCTTCGTCTCACTTGTGGGCTTGTAGAGCTTTCCTTGTAGTTTCCTAGAAACTGCATACTGCTTAGTAATAGATTACGCACACGGCTGAATGTTGCATTTGTTCCAGCTGGTTGCTGCATCCTGTAAGATCAGAAAATTAATAGCGTTCTTCTACTGTAGTTCAGATCCGTTCATCCAATGATTACTCTTGAGAAGCCTTTGCACTGCCCTACACAATACCATCATACTGCATGTTCAGCAACCAGTCTTCCGAAATTTAGTCACATCGGAACGGAAGCGCCCCACCACGGGCCAGAGAAGAATTTTCGGTAGTTTTACGTGAGAGCGCATTACTTTGTAATAAGAGCAGCTACAACCGTGATACTTTCCAGAAGTATAGCACTAAGTATATGCTACATAACTGTTGGTATGCGGGTTTTTCGCAATTGGGAAAAGACAACCAATAAGGTCTCCTAATTTTGTTGCAGGACTTATGGGCCACCCTGTATATCCTTTTCTGTTCGTTCACTCGCCAATTCAGTTTCTAACCCCACTATGATTTTTGACCTTCAACCTGCATATGAGTATCCAACCACGGAAGCGATACCGTTCCCTGCGCTTCCGTTTACGTCTCTCCAACATATTCATGCAATTAACCAATCCGCATCCTACCATTTCTAAAAAATGATATGCTTAACAATGAGTGGTAGTTGCGGCTGAATGGACGCGCATTTTTGATAACGGCCCATCTTACGTTGGGTAATTTCTCACTCACGACGTGTTCCAGGCCCTGCCATTTTCCGCGAAAAAACACCTAAAACTACGTTAACGTGGGTCGTACCAGGCCTGCATGGCGGCTTTGCCGGCTATCCCGGCGTAAACCACGGAGTCGATGCCGGCGAAGCCGGCTAGCCTGGCGTGGCCCGCCACACCAGCGTCGGCGCCGGCGAAGCCGGCGGCCGACGCTGGTTTATATATAGGAGAACCTTGATATAATCTTTTAAGCAAAAGATAACTTTGCCTTAAGAGGTATCTTTTCTGCCTGCATATTCACTGGCAAACAGTCATTATCTAATCCGTCAAATTTTACAAAAAGGTCATCCAGCGAAAGATAGGTATAGGAGCGCCTAAACTCATTATACACGTGAAATACTAGGCAAGTTTTTGCAATATAATTCCTCAGAAGATTTCGAAGTGTACGGCGAATATAATGGTAGTTTTCCAGAACTAGACAAGAGAGGGAACTTCAAGATGTGGCTCATGTTAAGATGTCTCACCATGTTGATGCGAACAGAGCACTCAGCACCGCCAGCACCAACCTAAAATCTGAAGGTATTCAAATACCTCGAAGGACATGCTGTAGAATTGCTGGGAGAACGGCGATTTTGGAAGTTCGTCGACAGGGCAAACTCTGTGGCCGATCGATTGGCTCGACATACAGTAGATCAAAACATGGCGCGATACGGATTTTGGAGGGGGTGGGGGTGGGTGGACTGGTTGGTGGAACTTACAAGGAAGGTCAGTGAGCGGTGTCATCCCAAGGCGAGGAGGGGACCTTATAGCGGTACTTGCGGATTCAATCCCAAAGGGGGGCTCTCCATAATCACTTGTAAATCACACCTATTTGAGGATAAACACATATAACATAACATATAAACTACCTTACCTGATGCTCCCTCCAAGAAATAGCGGGTCCCGTCGTTAGAATATTGAAGAAAAATGGTTGTTAAAGCATGAAGAGGCTCCAGCAGCTCCGCACATAATTCCTGTTTTCAAATTCCCGCGCACCGAATGCGTGCGCGTCGACTCATTCAACGTGGTGATACACGTAGAGGCGACCCAGGGATGCTTGGGGCGTTTTTGTGTCTTTGTTTCTCTCATTGCTCGTTTTTTACTTGTTTCACTGATTGCCCTTCCCAGAGGACTCTGGGGGCCACGGTATAACTGGACCTGCGTCCGGGAACGAGCAGTAGGACGTCCAAGTCCAGTTATAAGGTGCCCCCCCCCCCTTTGGGATTGAACCGACTTGCGTCCTATCCCTCGTTCTCTCGGCATGTCCACTCCCCCTCCCCCCTAAAAGTCCTTTGGGAAGTCCCTACAGAATGAGTCCTCTGGAAGACCCAGCAAAAAACATTGCAACAAAAACAAAAACGAAAACAAACAATAATAGGCAGAAATACGCCCCAGGCGTCCCGGGTCACCTCTACTTATGGCCCCACGGTGAATCAGTCGACGCTCACGCATTCGGTAGCGCGTGAATTTAAAGGGGGATTAGCAGAGCGAGCCTTTTCCTGCCTTTATAACTAAATTTTTTCAATATTCCGGTGAGGGGACCCGCCGTTTTCACGGGAGGGCATCAGGCAAACATTTTATATGTCATGTTATGTGAGCTTATCTTCAAATATTTACTCCATATTTACAAGTGACTATGGAGCACCCCCCCCCCTCCCGCCTTGGAATTGTTGCACCCAGTGAGCTCGGTCCGGAGATTCTGAACGAGAACTATACGGTCATATAGGGAATCCGACGAGGATCACACTGTGTTCTGTTTTTGCGATATGCCCCTGGGCGGTCCAAAAGGCAAAACTGACACCTGGAGTGGCCTTGTCCATTATTGGGTAGCGGCGAATAAGGTTGACGAGGTCATGATCACCGATTTCACCCAGACTTCGCCTATGGGAATTATTTAAGCTGCTGACTACGAATCTGTCACTCTTTTTTCTAAACAATCACTTTTCTTGCATCACTTTCCATCTCGAATTCAAAGGTTGGAAAATAAGTCTGACCACATTGAAGAAGAAAGCGATTCTACTAAAGTAGGCAGCTTCACCCACCCATATCCATCGTAGCGTAATCATTTTCTGAGTATCGGATAACTGCTAGATATTTTTGCCTTAATTCTACCGCAGGCCATTGTTTTGACTGCAAGTGTCTGCTTTTTTCCATAATAGATTATTGGTAACGAGTGTCGACGTTTTAGGGCTCTAGTTGAAGAACTGGTCATGTCATTACGCATAGTTTAACAACAGTGCTTTAAACCTAGATTTCATTCATTAGGAACCATCTGTATCTTCGTGCTCTTGAAACACTCACGTGCTCTGAAACAGTCACTTAAATTCAATGCGTAGGCTAGGTACGTGTTCACCTTCTTTCGTTTGTCACGTCGAAGTGGAGTGCATGGCGCATCAGAAAGGAGTGATAAACATTGCTTTTCACCTTCTATTCTTTATCTTATTTGCAGCATTAGAATAAGAATAAAGGTTAAAGGACAGTGTTAATCAATACCTTCTGATAAGCGCCACGCATTCTACTTCTACGGGATGCTGTTGAGATGATATGAATGCGCATTTAGTCATATAATGACTTGCGCTGATCAGTCGATGAACAAGTCAGCGCTTTATCCTTCCCAGACAAGTTTGGCACCAATTCACCGACCCTGGAGGGATGGATGATTTGGTTAGCCCGGCCGGAAATCCGAGCAAAGAACCTGGTATCGGGTGCACGCGGCAGCCGGCACCTCCTCTGACTGCGCTACACGCAGCCATTTACAGCATTAATTGCCAACATCAATAAAGCTGATATTGATTCAAGATAATTTGTTTAATCCTCAAGTGACCGCTACTGAAGCTTTAAGTAGTAGTAATGTTTTCTCCGATCAAGGCTCTACATAGTGTCAGGCGTGACACGAACCTGCACCCTTTGCTTGCCCAACCAAGCAAAATGCGCTGTAGTTTCGATCGAAGTTCATATTACTGCCTAAGATGCTGCGCTGTGGCATTAGAAATGGCGGAAGCTTATGTCTGCCTAATAAAGAGTTTATGGAAATGGAAATGAAGATAATAAATTAACAACAGACGTAGAAAACTCAGTGAACTTACCAGGATACTATCTCAACGGTAGGTCGGAACGGCGCAAATGTTGTATATGGGCAGAACCGCCTCTCCCTGGGTAGTAACAAACTGCAGGTATCTCGACCCCAATACAACTCTGCGCAAAGTTAGGTGCGACGGAAGTCGCCTGTTGGCGCCCTGTTGATACGCGTGCTCCACAGCTGACGGGCGCGCGCAGGATGAGGGCTCGTATCGTATACTCATCGTAGTGTACAGGTGGCGAAGTAGATATTTGTCTTTAAAAACAATTTTCTATTGTGTAGGTTTCCGGATCTTTCAAACGAATGGCTGAATTGATATTGCTTCTCTTTTGAAATTTTGTTTTGCTAGTTTTAGAAAATTCTTGGTGGACAGCTCAAGAACACGAAATCGAACCTGGGCAGAAGAAAAATCGATCCACCAAAAAATATCGATCCAATGGCGACGAATTCTGAGGTCAACTCCCACCGAGCAGGAGTGATTCCAGTAGTAGCACCGGCAAGCTGCTGATATATTCGGGATCGATTCGCCCTCGCTCCCCCGACTGTATTCCAGATGCACTTTCTTTCGTTGGCTTTGTAGGTGATGCCATACCACCGGAACACATAACACGACACTCTGCTAGTGGGAAGGTCACTAAATTCGTGGCTTTGAAAGCGATGGTAAAATTGAACGGCCCTGAGCTAACCCACGAGAGCGAATTTTATTGCATTTTGCTAGCTGGGAGAGACCCTGTTTAGGTTCGTATCACTTTTTACGAATTACAGGGTGCAGCAAAATTACCCGTGCACTAAAAATTCAATGGCATTTTGAAATCAAATTTTGCAGATCAATTCTAACTATCAAAATTATCTGCTACAATCATGGCAATTCAAAGCATGCTAACAGTTTTCAAAATGATCGTCTTCAGCCTCTACACATCCCTTCAGACATTCGACAAACGCTTCACATGTGGCACACAGGTATGGCTCATCAATTTCGTCTTAAGATTTCAAAAGCGCTTCTTTAAGAGAGTCCAAATTTGGGTGTCTTGTAGGGCAAGCTTTTTTTTCTAAGATGGCCTTTACAGAATAATTCATCGGGCTAAGGTCCGGAGAACTGGAGGGCCATTCGTCGTGTGTGATGAGGTCAGGCAGCTGCTCGGCGTACAGTCCTGGACTATCTTCGCTTTGTATGCTGGAGTAGAATTTTTGTTGAAAGCGCCAGTAGGCCCCTACGAACTGAGAATCGGCCTACGACTTGAGAACTTTTTGCAGAATATCCTTGTACACCGATGCGTTGATTTTCACGCCAGTTTCGACGAAAACTGTTGGAGTTTTTCAAGAAGACTCCTCCCCAAACCACAATGGAGTGAGGCTGTTTCGCACTTTCTTGAAGTCGTCTTTTGGCGGTAGCATCAGCAAGCGAGTTCTCCCACTAATCCTCTCATTTTTGGGGTCGAAGACTGGATTCAACGTGAGAATCTTTTCATCGCTAAAGAGGATGTCTCGAGCGCGTGCCACCGTGAATCCTTGCAACAACCTTCCACATCTCTCCATCCCCCTCTTCTTCATGCGCCGATGCCTAACCCTTTTGTACTGAAGTAAGTATGGATTTCACAATGTTCAGTCAACATATCTCAGGCGAGTAAAGCAAAAAAAAATTTCGAAAAAAAAGCGAAAAATTTGAAATGTTAAGGTGCACGGGTAATTTTGCCGCACCCTGTACAACAACCAGACATAACCGTTGTCTAAAGGAATTATGTTAAAAAACCTTCATAAGTCTGATCTTACCTTCAAAGACGAGTGGAATACCTTCACTTCAAGAGTAAATACCTACACAGCGTTAACTGGGATTTCACGGCATTTCACCTTCAGAGCACTCAGGCGGCAACTCTGCACGTAGTTGCGAGTCGTGTTGAGGCCGCGTGACGTTTCCAAGAAGAAGAAAGAGCCCCCAAAACTAGGGGATGATGTTACTACATGTAATGTGGTAGAAGATAAACCTCGTATTCTCGAATCTATGCGCGTGAAGAGCTGTGGGATAAATCGATTCGGTCATATATGTGTGTCTGTGTATACGGGTTCAGTACTGCACCCAGGTCGTCGTCAGTTCATGATCCTTTTAGTGCTGTGCAGAAATCGAATTCCATCAACACAGGACATTCAAGACACCAATGCGTCTAACTTGGTCTCCAACTTCTGCACGATGTCTTTAAATAGCGTTTCGACTTTTTCAACTAAGCCATTCGTCTGGAGCTTCCGGTCTCCACCAGTCACTCAAAAGCGCACGAGCAATTGAGCGTCGTAAAAGGAAGTGACGTCCATACGGAGGAAATGCCACACACGCACGAGAAATGCTTGGTGTTTACTCGGTTCTTCTCGTATTTCTTTCAGAAATAGTCGGTCATTCATGAGGTAGAGTTCGATGACCGCGGAAACATGAAGAGTACCCTCAGTCAGTACTAATAACTGCGATAACATAGAAAAAGCTAAATTCTGGTTGCATTTTCTTCCACATGTTTCATAGCTTTAGATAAAAAAGACCAAGCGCAAAATTGGAAAGTATAGAGGGATACAAAACAACCGCAAACAGCCCAGATTTCGTAAATTCCTTCGGTCAAAAAGCTGCAGGATTTCTTTTAACAGTAAATAGCTGCACATTTCATTGCAACGAACCTGTACCTATAAGGCGGGGGCTCTACTCATGACAAACTTTTAAGTCACACAACTACATTGTCAATTGCAAGACTTTGATCCACCTTGTTTGCAGGCACCAAAATGGCGCAAAAAAAAAATAAAAATTAGACTCCTAGGTTATGTTAGGTTTAGGTTGTGTGGCTGCATATTCAAAATTCCAAAAATTCGATTTGGTCCAAAATTGATTAAAATTTTACAGAGATTTTGCGCAAAAATAAAAACGTTTTGCCTTTCATCTCCTTCTAGTTCCAGGATTGTACCGACTGCCTTGTAACGTGAGTCAATTTCTTTGCTAATAACAATTTAGGTGGGTGCAAACTAATTTTTGCTGCTTTTACTAGAAATTGGAGTGTTGTAATAGCTGATTGCATGATGGTGTCAGTGATTAGAGAAGTTATGGCCTTTATTAGCTTCTAAGGAGCACACTCACCTACGAAACCATGAAGTTGTCCATCTAATATGATTAACTCGATCCTACAATTCATACATATATTAGGGTGTCCAGAGGGTATCTGCAGAAAACTTCGCAATGTTCCAGATTTTTTCTAGAATGTTCTGAAGATTTCAGCATAAGTGCTATATACACTATCCTGCTGTATCTGCATAGCATATCCAGCTCCGTCTTCCTTGCCTATTTCACTGTTCGATGGCCGAACTGTCTACCCATATTAGACACGTACTCCTTTACGAATTCGAATCTGGGCACTCCGTTGCAAAAACCCACCGAAACGTGTGTCGTGTATTCCGCTTTCAAGCTCCTTCTGTACGGTCTGTGTACAGCTAGCTCGAACGCTTCAGAAGCGAGAACAGGAGTCTCAAAGATGAACCTCACTCTGGTCAACTGACAACGATATCTTTGACGAACTGAGGAAACTGGCGGAGCAGCACTGATATGAAGGTGCGCGTTATTTTGCTGCTGCTCTTGGCTGTTCCCGATTCATCGTGGTCAATCGACTGCGATCTCTTGGAATGGTTAAAAAGCTCGGTCAGTAGCACCCACACGAACTGACCGACGACAACCGGCGAAGACGTCTGGACATATGCACTCAGCTGCTCTCCCGAAGTCGCACCTTCAACTGGCTGGACACCATCGTCACAGGAGACAAAAATGGTCCTCTACGTCAACCGCGCTCGTAAACGTGCGTGGTGTCAACGCGATGAAGTGCCGAAATCTTCGTAAAAGGTGGAATTCGTGCGAGGAAAGTAATGCTGAGCGTCTGGTGGGGAGTCTATGGGATCTACCAATTCGAGCTGCTGCCTGACAACACGACGGTTACTGCCGAGGCCTACGCCACCCATCTGCAGAGACTGGCCTGCGTAAGGAACAGCCCAGGCTCGACAAAGTTCGCTTGCTGCACGATAACGCGCGCCCACACATCGCGAAGACGACTTCTCAGCAAATTTTGGAACTCGGATGGGAAGTTCTGCCACATCCACCGTACAGCACAGATCTGGCCGCAAGTGACTACCACCTTTTTCGATCATTTCAGCATCATCTGGAAGGAAAGCGTTATGAAGATCGTGACCACCTCGAAAATGATCTCCGAGCTTTTTTCGCCTCCAAGTCGCCGGATTTCTACGCCAGGGGAATTTGAAGTCTTGTGTAACGTCGCGTAGTTGATGTCGTTGGAAACTATTTGGTTGATTAATAAAATGTTGATAAAAATTGTGTTATCTTGAAAAAATTGTCGTATTTCTGCAGATACTGTCTGGACACCGTAACAATTGTACCAGATAGGGTAGCTAGGTGAAAATCACAATTCGCAAACAGTGTCGGTCAATCAAATCAATAATCATTCAGTTAATTGTCCTTCCCATGAGCAATCGGTCTTTTTAAGTCTTATTAATTAACGTTTGAGAGAAGATTTCACAAATATATGTTGAAAACGGATATCCGACAGGTTCAAGTTTTATTTAGGAACCAAATCCACCTAACAATGTTATGTGCTCACTCGTAGCTCAGTTGACTGTTTAGTTATCTATCACCTACCCTTCGCAAGATGCGTAGTCGACATGGGATCGATGACATTCTGGCAGATAGAGACTCTCCAGATCTGTCATTTCCGGCAAGAACTAGGTGAAGAGAGAAGGTAGCTGCAGAGCGAGCTTTAGGCTGAGGGGTCAAGGAACGAGCATGGGGAACACGAAGAGTGGAAGCCGTGAAAGTCGAGCAATTATCCCACCACTTCGGCCCGTGATTTACTTTTGTTGCACCGATGAGGGAGACAATCGGATGCAATCCTTGACGGCCAGTCTTCAGAGCCATTCACGAAGCACAGCTCCTGGTGAAATTGCCTAGCGTCTTTGACATTAGGAGTTCATCTAATGCTTGACCTAAACAGTTGCATTATGGCACAAACACTTGCGAGAAAATGCGTTCTCTTAATAATTTCCGCTGCATAGGAGATCTTATTGAAATTTCATTTCTATTACACCACGCTCAACTTGCAAATAAGTTATAGTACCGCCCATTTCTTAGATTAACCTTTTGCTGGCCCCAGAAAAACTACATATATTAGTGCATGAATGCACGAGGGATCCAATTCTTTTTCCAGAATGTTCAGGCAATCCGCTTACTGAATATTTAGCTGTGCCGCCCTGTGGATACTTGATGGTGCTGTAGTTTTCCCGGTTGTTTAGCACTTCCATGGTCTACCCTGACCCTAACAAGCTTTCTCACGCACGCACGCAGCACGCATTCTTACTTCAAACTCTCGAGCGGATGTAGGTACTTGAAAAATCAAGCCTGTCCCAAAACATTCGACTCAATTGCTATTATTCAGAGAAACTACTGTTCAGAAACGTATCCTGCAAACAGACGGTACTTATTGTGGTTGGTTATTAGATGCTTCAATCTCGATTACTCCCTAATTCCTAACGGTGCTGACAGAGCTGGACAAATGGGGCTGTCGTCACCTGGGAGGAGGAGAACTAAAAATGATGTTATTATGTTGTTCAAGATTCTCAAAGGCATAGCTATAGTTGACATGGCGGACTTTTTCCGTTTCCACCTAGTGGTGAGATTACCAGGCAAGGAGAGCTAAGACTCTCCGACTCCATTGCAAAAAGTCGCATCAGAGCGAGCTTCTTTCCCATAGAACTCTGCGATTGTTCCCTTTCCTTCCTGAGGGACCGAGCGCTATAGATGTCCATAAGTCGTTTCAAGAGGCATCTTGACCGTCGATTACAATCTTCTTAAATTTCAATTCTCAATCTCAGTTTATAACCTTCCTTCGCCTCATCCGGATTTTCGTTTACTGGTCGTCTACTCAGTGCTGTTTTATTCTCCTTTCTATTTACATTCCTTTTTTATTTTCGAAAATATGGCTCTATTGCCCAATCAATGCTTTTACTTGTGCTTGTTTCCTAATTAATAGATTTGTTTTGCGTTATTTCATACGTGAACGTTTTACGTTGTTTGTCCCAATAAAGTAAAGTTATTGCAATTCCCATTGTTTTTCAGCACATGTTGAGCGATGCTGACATTGTTGTGAACCTGACAGTAAAGATCGAACTTTTGTGGTGGCTTATCAATTCAGGGATTGCCGCCCACGATGAACCTCAACGGTGCAAACGTCTGGATAACTTTTATCTAATTTCAAACATTTAGCTACGGATAAACTCAATTAAATAGAGGAAAATAGGGGTTCGTAGGCAACCGAAATAAGCAAAGTGAACGTTCAGCAAAGTCGAATGCGAAAACGTGTACAAATGGGAATCAATGGCCGCAGCTGTCATGTGGAATCTGACTCGATTCAAGGTACGAGTTCGGTATGGTCGCCCAGTGCCTTATTGGTCGTTAAAATGCTACCCGTCTTGTCTACGGATGAAACACTTACGTGACGATCAGCTTTCAATCGAAAGTGAACGAAAGTAGTTGCTGGCTGTTCTGACGTCTAAACCCCCTTTTTCTGTCTTCCCATTAATACTGCAACAAAAAAAAATAATCGCATGAAAACTGGAAGAATGGACCGAATTTACAACAATTTAGAACTCAACTGAAACAGTATCATCATACTCTATAATAACGCGCTAAGCACTGAGTGATACTATCGATCGCCGCCGCCGCAGAAATTAGTCATAAAATAGGGGGAAAATCGGGGAAAAATTACGGCACGAAAATAGTGAAAAACACCCAAACGTCTTCTCCCTGCCTAGGAACTTTAGTCATGGAGCAATCAAGATTGCTGAACACGAATCTGAAGTTTGTCTTTGAAGTATCGATCGCCATCAATCGATATTGATCAAACTATCGATTTTTTATGGATGTCGTCCAGGCAGTCCGAAACTTCAGCCCTGGGGGTAGTCGAGGTCGCTCAACACGAATCTGAAGTTCGTTTTTGTAGTATCAATCACGATTAATCGAAACTGATTAAATTACGGAGCGCCAAAATAGCGGAAGACGTCTTCTACGTGCCAGGGGATTCAGAGGACGGGCGGAATACGTCGCATGACGTGCCTGGAACTCAGAAGACGTGCCAAAGACGTCGCTCAACGTGTTTGTGGATTCAGGTGGACATGCAGAAGACGTCGTCCAATGTACCTGGGGATTCAGAAGGCGTGCCGAAAACGTGATCCGTTAAGGGGGATCATTGAGGGGGATCAGTACCGGTAATGGGGGACCGTTTCACTAAGGGAGGACCAGTAGTGAGGAACCGATAGATCGCCCTATCATACTATACACTGTACATACTGCAAGCCTTTTGTACTCCTAGGTAGGAAAAAAAGCTGTAGAAGTAGAGAAGGCACCTTGATCTGATTGTCCTTAGCTTAGTGATACTGCAACATCGCGCCAAGCACGGAAGTTCGACACATCGATAGGCGTGACGGGGCACTTGTTATTCATAAGAGTCTAAATAATATTATTTACAAAAGCTCGCAACATTACTTATAATAGTTTACTCACAGCTTAAACAGAACGTTCAGATCATGTAGAGTAACTTTACAGATCGCATGGCAGCACTTCTTATAGGACTTTATTCCTGATTTGTTTCAAAGACGGTACATGACTCCAGTTGTTTTCTATGCTGCGTAGAGCAGTAATTTATCTTTTCCATAAGAATCTTAATGAACAAAGACCAAAAAGCTAAAGATAAACGAATTTTATGAGTAGTCTCTTGCAGATATGAAGTTGGGTTAGTGGACGAGAAACCACTACCAAGTCTTTTTCTTCGTCCTGTTAGAACAGCCGGTCGCTCTACCGGTTAGTGTATTTTGCTCCCGAATAGCAGAATTGTGTATAAAAAGGAGGATGTTATGTAGTTGTGCCGATCGGACGAAGATTGTTACCGATTCTCACACTTTTAATGCTAGAAATAGCGTGTCTCTCTCCACTACGTAGCGATCTTTGCAGAACTACCCTAGTATTAGGGTGTAACGAATTAAATGGCACTGGCTCGCGCCATTTTTGGCGCGTCTTTACGCGTTTGATCAAGAACAAACGGTAACATATGGCATATCATTTAGAAGCGCAAACTTTGCTCTATCGGTGAGTGCCAAATTTTCTATGTAAAAGTGGGAAAACTTTAGAGTTTTATTGACTTTTTTGCAGATGGACAAAAGGGTAATCCGAGGCATTTACTTGTATGAATTCAAGCTGGGCACTACAGCTAAGGAGGCGGACGAGAAGATCAACGCCGCATTCGGTCAAGGATCTTCCACAATTCGGACGGCGTATCGTTGGTATCAGAAGTTCCGGAATGGAGATGAGAGCTTGGAAGAACATGAAGGTCGTGGGAGGCATAGTGATGTTGATGAGGACAAGCTGAGAGATCTGGTAGAGGAGGATCCACACAAAGGTACCAGGGAGACAGCGAAGGTTCTTGGCGTCAGTCACAACACAGCTGCCCGGCATCTGAAGGAAATTGGAAAGACCAAAAAGCTGGAAAGATGGGTGCCTAACGAGCTGTCTGAGGAGCAAAGAAACCGACGATATGAGATCTCGTCCGCACTGCTTCTACGGAACGAAACGGACCCATTCCTTGATCGCATCGTAACCTGTGACGAGAAATGGATAATGTACGACAACAGGCGACGATCGGCACAGTGGGTGGACAGCAATGAGAGCCACAAGGTTTTTGCGAAGCCGGAATTGCACCAAAAGAAAGTAATGGTGACAGTATGATGGTGTTCGCTGGGAATTATTCACCACAGCTTCCTCCCTCCCGGTGAATCCATCACGGCAGAGAAGTACTGCATTGAAATTGAAGAAATGATGAAAAAGTTGAAGGATATCCGGCCGGCCTTGGTAAACCGAAGGCGAGTTCTCCTTCTGCACGACAATGCGTGCCCCCATGTAGCACGAATGACGTTGCAGAAATTGAATGAGCTGAGCATTGAAACTCTACCACATCCTCCGTTTTCTCCCGACCTCTCCCCAACAGACTATCATTTCTTCAAGCATCTTGGCGACTTCTTGGTAGGGAAAATATTCAAATACCAACAGGATGCCGAAAGTGCCTTCGAAGATTTCGTCAATTCCAGAACTTCAGATTTTTATGCTACTGGGATAAAAAAGCTTGTGTCACGTTGGCAAAGATGCGTAGAATCAGAAGATTTTTCTTTCGATTAATAAACTTGCCTACAAGCCGAGATATTAACTGTTTAAATTTACAGTGGTTCAGTGCCATTTATTTCGTTACAACCTAATAGTTTCTTCAAAACTACAGAATGCATATCACAAGTTACGAACACGACTGAATATTGAATTTTTCCAGCTCGCTGCATCGCGTAATAGTAGGTATGAACATGATTGATTAATCATTAATTTTCTCTGACTCGTTGCAGCATTAGGTATGATCAACAAACTAATAGCTTTCCACAATTGTCTTAGGTTAGCAACAAAATTCGTGGACTCTCAAGCATCTTCAACAAAAGTGTTTATTAAAAAGTAACTAATAACGAACTTGAATGGAAGTCTGGTCCGTTGAAATGCAGGACCTCTTACCATGGTATGTCATACGGCCGTAGAATTCTTTTGGTTTTGAGGCGAAAAATCCTTGGAGGTGCATTTTGACCTGGTTCACATTGGCAAATCTTCTATTAACCAAGGAGTGCTGCAGCGAGCGGCAAAGGTGGCAGTCACTCGGCGCACGGTCTGGGCTGTAAGGTGGATGAGTTAGACGCTCCCAGCCAAGGTCTTCGATTTTTTGAAGAGTCCGGTTCACGACATGTGGTCTGGCGTTATCTTGCTGTGGGATGATGCCACCTCTGAAGAGCTGTCGTAACCGATTCTGGCGGAGGTCAGCCTCATCAATGCTGGAACCACTCTCGATGAGTTTCCAGAAGATAACGCCTTCCCGATATCACTAAACGGAGAGCATCACCTTCTTCTTGTGGGGGTCAGATTTAGGCGTTGGCAGCGGCTTCTATTTTGCTTTAAGCTACCGGTTAGAACATTTACGATTATCTAGTGGAATCCACTTTTCACTGCATGTTGCCCGTCGGTGGAGAAATGGTTCCTGCTTGTGAGGGTCCAACAATTCTTTCGCGGCATCCACACGCTTCTTTATCTGCGATAGGGTCAAGTCGTGAGCCACCCGTTTAATGAGTTTTACAGAAAAGCCAACGCTGTGTAGAATCTTCTCAACAGGCCTAAAGTCAATCGCCAACATACGAGTTGCCAAGCTCAGATTTCCTTCGATGGCGCTAGTTACGGCTCAATGATCACGGACAATCGGTCGTCCGGTGCGTCGCTTGTCTTCAGTTTCGACGTTGCCTTCACGGAACCTCTTGAACACTGTCGATCGTTGGGCAACCTCACCTCCTAGAGCTCCGCATATGTTGTGCCCGGCTTCAGTTGCAGAGTGGCCGAGCTGGTACTCATGAAGAAGGCGTTCCCGAAGAGCGGCTCTGTGTCCTTTCATTTCAGACTCAAACACTTCCAACTAAATCGGAATGGCAGGACAACAAGAGCAGTTTCGAAAAGTGCGGGCAAAGTGGTTTCAAACAGTGGAAAGAGCAAGAGAATTGATGCACAAATAAGCTGATAATCTTTGCTAGAAGACGTGACTACGAGAGAGTCCCCGAATTTAGTTGCCAACCTAATAGCTCAGAGACATTCGTGTGAAGTTCAATCCAAGGAATGCCCTACATACTAGTATAACACTCAATGTCTCCGACCAATCCTTAAAAATTTAGTCACATTAAGGCGGAGCGATGAGCTCCAAGGCGGGCCAGAAAATAAAAAATCGTAGAATCACTTAGAACAGAACATTTTCTGCCTATTCTAAAAAATTCAAGTTGCATTCCGTGCTTTCTTATTTCTTCTTATTAGAGTTTCATTTCATGAGTTTGTTACTGAGTTTTCGGCGTGGCTAATATTTCCATTATTACTGTCTTTCTGTTTTAATGATTGTGTTTAATGCTTGGCATTCAGCCCTCTCATGGGCCTGAACGAATAATGAAATAACCAAGTCAATATTAATTGAAGGTGTTAGTCTTTAATATAAGGGGCTAACTGCATGGAGCACATTATGAAGGATCTGACATAATAACTGTTGTGGGGTTCAATACAATCGATCTATTGCTAGTATTTATAAGGCCCCTTAGGCATCTAATCGCTTCATTAATCACAAAGGATTTGAGGTATAGCTGCAGAATATGCACACCCCTGCAAGCTACATAGTTTTGGGACCAACAGCAGACGCTACCACTTGTTTGCACTCACGAAAAACGTAAAGCGACTGCATCTCAGGGAGAGGTTTTCCCACTTCGTCACTCGCAATTGCCTTCTAGATCTGCAGCTTACATTAATTTGAAAAGTCTCGTTGAATATTTAATACAATGTGGCACAAATGTTGTAATACCTCGTACATTTATTTCATCAATTATATGCATTAAGTAGGTAGCAGAAGATGTTTGATTCGACTCAAACATGTCGTCATGAGGCGCCTGTGGTGTCTTCAGAAGTGCTTGAGTCCTTGGGTGTTGTAGTAGCTATCACGAGGATAGTATGTGGTCGGTCCACTAATCTGAATCAATAAGAATTGACAGATTTTTTCAAGTAGTCAAGTTATAAATAGACTCCCACTTCAAGCAATAGCGGGATTTACAAATGATTTTAAATCAATATTATTGATTACTTTAGGTTGATACGAATCGGTGGTCGATAAATGGGCATCTCAGCGATTCAACGAAATCGATTGAGCAGTTAATACTGATCAATCAATTCCAGTCGAGTTGGAGAGGAATTCATTACATTACAACTGCATGGGGTTCACAAAAAATACACATCACGGTCAATAGATCAATCCATGTCAATCATTGTTGGGTTCAGATTTTCGGAACTTTCAAATGAAAAGAGGACACCGATCTTCCTGCTTCTTACCTGGCTAGCAGCTGAACTTCCACCACCGTAGACAATATGGTGCTTTATGACCTTGTCCTTTCGTCTGTTCATCAAATACACGGCGAATATGGCTATCACAGCTAGTATGATCGTGATCAGTACAACGGACAGCAGTGCGATTGCCCATCCGAACGAATTACTTCGCCTGAAATCAATTTTTCAAAGGATGAGTCACAAGCATGGAATTTCTTCACAGCTATTTACGCTATTAGATGCTTCAAAATATCTTTGCGTGAATAAACAATGGGTTTACCAACAAATTGATTTTTATTCAATTTAAATGAAGAGAAAAAATGGCCACATAAGTTGCGTCTGTGCGTGCGTTTTTCCTGTTTACCTAACCAACATCGCGTGAAACATGTGCAACCTCTCCCGGGCTAGTAACCCTCCAGGTTGTTCAGTTCTCCCTGCCACGTGTCAGAGTAGCCCACAGGGCTTTTGTTCGCCGCTACGAGCTACATAGAAGAGTATCATATCCTTCGTTCACAAAAAAGCACGATCAGTCTAATAGATGGCGTCCTACTAGTTCTACTGACATTCACAGAAAGTGAGACGTAGATCTCATTCTAACCATTTTGCCTAAACCCCACTCTTCTGAGGTGTAGCTTACTTCATTAAGAGCTAGTGGGTGGGAAACTGTTAGCTTCCCTATTGTTTACGCCTTTTTCAACGCTTTTGCAGGCTCTCGGCTTTTCTCTCGATGCTCCAACTCACCGTCCATATATCACCTGCTATACAGCCAGTTAAGGGGCATGGTAGCGGAGGGGGAAGAGGCGATGTCGGTCGCCTGCACTTCGATTCAGTTTTTGGTTCGGATTTCCCACCCAGGTCAACCAAGCATTCCGTCCCTAGGATTCGGCAAATTGGTATTAGGTTGTCCGGAACGTTCTCAGCGTTTTGTGTTACTACTTTTCATTCGTTCATTATCAAATAAAAATTCAACTTGCATTGCGCATTAATGACCTTTCTGTACAAATTTTTTCCCTCTATCTGACTAAATAATTCATGTTTAAACGTTGTTTTATATTTCTGTTCTTGAAGAGGTCACTGAAGTATGTCGAAGGAGCGATTCCGAACGATATTTTATTTTAACTTCAAATAAGGACAGTTCGCAGCCGAGACAGTTTGACGAATCAATCAGGTGTGGGGGCCTAATAGTGTCAGAAAAAACTCTGTGCGCCAATGGTTCAGTAATTCACCGATATGTGAGTGACACGACTTTCGTCCAGTGGTGACTGACTCAAGGGGAGTTAGTCACCACTGGACGAAAGTCGTGTCACTTCACATATTTGGAGTTGAAATGCGCTCCAAAACGCAAAACTGTGTAAGGGGTGACGCGAGCGGTCGCGTTGCGTCAGTTGCTGACGGGTTGCCAGGAAGCCGCACTCCGCCCAAACGTTTAGGTCACACGCACAGCGTTTAGTAGCTTAGTTTCCTTGTTTACTTTTCTTATATTCGTCCAACGGTATGAAGGAAACGAGTGTAAAAAAATTATTTCTATTTTATATTGTATTTTTTGAATTGTAGCGTTCCTCACAATAAGACGCCTTCCATACCAATGCACTTATTACCGCACACCGCCTTCTTAAAGCATCACTCCTTCTTCACCCAGAGTTTACTGCTTGAACTTTTAGAGTCATTTTTCCACAATTCTGTCGCATCATCCTAAATAAACGTCTAGATTTCCTCCTTCTTATACGGTAGACCGGGCGCGTGTAGCGCAGTCGGAGGAGGCGCCGACGGTCGCGTGCACCCCATACCAGGTTCCTGGTTCGGATTTTCCGCTCAGGCCAACCAAGCCTTCCATCCCTCCTGGGTCGGTGAATTGATACCAGACGGTCTGGGAAGGATAAAGCGCTGACTTGTTCATCGGCTGGCCACCGCAAATCATTGTATGGCCAAGTACGCATTCATATCGCCTCCACGACATCCCGTAGAAGTAGAATGCGCTGGCGCATCCCAAAAGGGATTGAGTAACGCCGTCCTTTATCCTTTGTCCTTTATGCGGTAGACTAGCATCACAAGGGTTCCATGCGGAGCTGTAGAAAATGCATAAATTGGAAAGAGCAAGAATTCCATGTAAATCTGTCTTTGGACGGGTATGGTAAGGGGGACGTAAGAACGTTGCTTATGTCCGTCCAAGTCCCACTTCACGGTCAAAGCAAACAACCTTTCAAGTTTTGCCGGCCGACAGATCGCTTTCCAAACAGCTAGAGATGTGCTCCACTCTGACTGTTCCAATGACTGACTCTTACATTTTCCCGCTTGCCTACAACATGCTTTCGAAACTTTTGTACGGTACCATTTAGAGGTACATAGAATAGGTGGTGCAGCTTTTTTGACCACTACTTGTCAGGATGTCACCCACTCAACATCAATTTGGCTGTATTTCCACTCAAATGGTGAATGATTTTCAAAGACCCACGGAAAAAAATCACTCAAACTCACGCAGCGAGATCTGCAACTGTACAGCAGCCATGATTACAGCATCCAATCTGACACAAGTACGGGATGGGAATATCACTAGATCCTCCTGCACTTCGATAATAGCAGATCTTTTGACCGGCTTCTAAAAATAGACAATTTTATGCGCTAACGCAAGTTTGCCCCGGTACTTGACATAAAGCACCTCTTTGCACGCACACAAATCGACTTTTGGTTTGTCTTCTCGCCAAAGCCACTGGCTTTTATAAACTGCCCAGTAAATAACTTATTACATCTAGTAATTGTTTTAAAAAGGCATTGTTTTCAAATGGTTAATTGCCCGTCCTTTTGAGGTTGAACTCAGTACTTTTTTGTTGTTATGGAAATTGAAAGCATGACGCATTTCTAGGGGTCGACTCAATTCCATTCTTCCCTTTTGTTACTTTACACTTGTGCGGCACAAAAATTTGCAATAACCGTTGATATGGCCTATATGGGAGGAAGGTACGATCATGTCAACCAATCATAGAACTGAACAAACTTGCGACAATTAATAAGGGACAGGGCAGATGCACCCCCAATGGATGATCTAATTAGTGTGGAACATCCCTTTCAGATTTTGGCCACATTAACGACGTCTATAAAAACAATGCAAAATACAAGAGCAGTTTCTTCTGCGTAACCAAGATTGTTACAAGTTTTTATAGTAAGAGTGTTGGCTACTTTTGTCCACATCTAAGGTTAGTCTCTCGACCTCTTTCGTTTCGTAGTCTCTTAGTATCTTGGATGGAATTCTGCAGAATGAAATGGCTTTCGGGAGTGTAGTTTCTGAAATGGCTTCGACATTTCCAGGCTCTGAAAGGCGACAGCGCCGAATCGTAAACCGTAATAAAGACTTATAACAATCTTTGTCACGCTGAAGCAGCTACTCATCTACCACAACGTCAAAGATGCCAAAGATTCATCCGGAGTCGGACTCCAAACACAAGCGTAAGAGCTGAGAACTATCCGCGTTTGAATTTAATCTGTTCAAGTCTGAGCTGACTGTTAGCATAGTTATACGCCGTCAGAATTTGGCTGGAGAGAAAATTCTAGCTCGAGGCAGGACTTGAAGTCGTCTTCCTATAGTCTGGAAATTCATCGCAACCTTCAAATAACTCCAAAGGAAACCCGCAGATAACAAGACTGCTCACTTTTCTGAGCAAAACCTGAAAAAAAATACGATGTCCCAGCTAAAAATATGGAGTAGTGGAGAACTGAATTTTGAAGTCTCTTCGGTCCAGTTTAGCTGTAGTTTTTTTTTGTTCTTAGTTATATTTGGTGTTTACTCTTAGTTTAATCCACTAATCAGTATCGATATACTCGAAAATCCCTGCTTGAATATCTCTTCAAATTTTTCGCCGAATGCAGAGAATCTTTTTGTATCCGGTCCTCGCAGCAGTGGGCCGACCGATTTACCAAAAGCGTTCACGAATTCAATTTCCTTTCGCAACTTTGCCCTACAAATGTATTCAGCAGGAGAATAATATTGAAGACCAAAAGCGCTGCTGGTTTTTCGGCAATATTTTTCTGTTTTTGTTTTCGGTGCCATTAGAAAATTGAAATTTCACCGGCTCTTCAGGAACAAAATAGTGGTCGGAACGTGGTTTAAAACGCGTCACTGCTAACCAGGTCTTGCATTATCGACAAATTCGACGCAACTTTCAGTTTCAAATGTATGCCACTCTGTTGAAGCCGTTCTTCGAGTGACACGTGGTTCTTGATAGTGTCGAAACTGATCAGCAAGTATTGCTCTGGATATTTGGAATAAATGGATCCTTGAAGAAAAATCAGCCAAGCCCGCTAAGAAATCATCATTCACATAGACAAGAATTGGGTGGTTTTACTGTGTGCGAATCGAACCTGAAATCTATTCCGACGGCACACAAAGAGCGGCGCCTCCTACATAGAATCTACGCCATATGCGCTTAGCAACCGACACAATGTCTAGATGTAGAGCCAATTAAAGCTCTTCCGCATGGTTTGTATGAAACTGATGCGTACGAATTTTTCAAACTAAACTGAGAAAATTTTCGCTGAAACATAGCGTAAGAAATTTATGTTAGCTAAACAGTATGCTAGCAACTGCTTAGAAAAACAAAAAAAAAAATGGAACAACGGCTGGTCGTTTGTTTTAGCCTCAGGCACTTCTTATAGTCAAACGGAAGACATGGTTGCAAAAATCAAAAGTTAGAAAAGGATAAAAACGTATTTCTGTCGCTTTAACCACATACAGTCTTTCATTTCTTTCATTCCATGTTTAAGTATTAGCTGTTCATGACAAGAATTCCCGCAAAAATTGTAGTAGAAAACCTTTGCTCTAACGTGAGCAAAAAACTGTTTTCAATGACAAAAAATGATTCTTCCTAGCCGCTGTTTGCCCGTAAACTACACAACCAATTAAATAGATAAGCTCCTTCAAAAACCAATTACCTGATATTTCTTGCCGAATCAGTCCGCCTAATACTCTCCTCGTGGTGAGTTGTATTGGATCACCCGTGCTGAAACCGCAAGCAGTAATGATCAGAGTTGATGGCCATAGAAAATAAATCAAGGCAGATTAAACTGTTTTTGACAGTTCTGTTCAACTACTTCGCAACAATGTCGGCAATGCTGTACAAATGCCACGTTTTTTTCGTTCGAGCTAGCCCTAAGCTGGATTACACGCCCGTCAGTGGGTGTTTCTATAGTTACTGAGATGAAAGATGAGGGTGAATTTCTCACCGGGCAAAAATACGATGGGTGTTAGGGGTACAATGGTTAGGAATAGGGTAGGTTAGGAAAAAAATCAAAATCCCATCATTAATGAAGGGGAGCATGTAGAACAATCCCTGTTATCTCTGAAAAGGATGGGGAGATCTTACACCATTTCGAGGTTGTACTTCCACCAAATTAATGTAGATTTTTTAAATCACTAGTTGATGGTTTGACAGCACATCAGAAATTTCGAAAAAATTCCGAAAAATAAGCCCTTACAACGTAGGCGTAAAAATTTATGAAGAGGAGCAGAGAAGTTAGGCTAAGTTTCTTCAAAACAGACTTTGAGATTATCGTGAATAATGCCAGAAAAGCCGTACATATAGTTTGTCTGAAACTCAATATTGCAAAAAGCTAGGACTAAGTGCAATAACTACCGCGATGAAATGTGATTCCTCGATTAACATACCTTGTCGTTGTTGACGCGAGGTACTTCTGATGTTGCTCGCTGATGGGAAAGCTCTCCCATCTGGACATCGTCTTCTGATAGATTCTGAACGACTTGTGTATGAAATCAAAACTGAGAAGCACACTTTACGCAATCAACACAAACGAGCAGTTCGCAGCAGACAAAGGATCAAGCAGGAAACATTGTACAGTGAGGTATATGGATTCTCAGCTTGCGGTCGATTCACTTGTGTGTTTTTAAAGACAACACAAACAGGACTGCTCGCTAAAAAGTCGGTAGGTGAAGGCTTAATAGCATCTTTTTCTGCTGCCAATCATTTTCGGAACACTGTGTTTCTCCAAAAACTAAATGATAATGGTTTTATTTCGGTAGAAAAACGGAAGAAATAGGTTGTAAGGAAAGTTCTGTATGTATGTATGTAATAAATAATATGGCTCAGAAAGCACCCATTCAATCAAACAAAAACTAAAAAATCATTCAAACAAAAAAAGCTGAAAACTGTCATAGTTGGAAGGTGCACATCTTTTACTCTCCTGCGAATTCAAAACATTGGACTAATGTGGAATTGAAATGTAATATGCTTTTCTATAATGAAGTGACAGAACTTGTCTTATAAGCTAATAGGGTTGGAGTAAAGTATTTGAAAATCAACTAGAGTTAAGACCAAAACTAAATTTCAGCACCGTCCCAAAAAAATTATGTCACTTTACCAGAGGCGACTACTGCATCCTAATTCTTCACTGGGATTCACATTCATGAGCTTCAGCCGTCCTCCCTACATTGGGGCAGAATCGGCGACAGAGGTGGGCTTTAAAAGGAAAGGGTCCAAAAAGTGGTCCAAAAAAGGACAACCTCTGCCAGACATACGAAAGGAGGGAGGCGAAACTCAATCAACACTTAGGGAGTAGCTCAGATGAGCCACATTCCAGTATTGATTCACTTGCATCGCTGGAACCCTAACGTACAGAACAACGTAATTCAAGGAGAAGAGAAACTGTCGTGCTGAGCACATAGGACATCAAACTGATTTTTTGTTAAGAATTCCCGTTCGATTGCTAAATCTGTAATGAGGGTTTGAAGAAGATAACGAGTTTCTGGTTTAATTTAGGAGATGGTTTCTTTAGGGACGAGCATTCAAGTCCCGCTAGAGCACGAGAGGTTTTCGATAAAAAAATTTGTCATTCCCGTATCCACGGTCAGTTGATTATAGCGGTTTATGTACTACCCGTCATAAGGCAGCATGAAAACAGAAATTCTACTGTAACGAGAGACTTCTTGATCAACTGTGGCTGTTTAGAGTTTGGTTATACAATACCGCTCCTGTCTTTTGGTTTTTGGGCTGAATAGACAGAAAAATCCGCCGTTTCCGCCGCTTTTCCATAACTCCCTTCAAAGTACTTTGATCATAAAATAATTGCGACCATTCGAATCTACTCTGTGTGATCTATCCAATGATGTAGGTAGCACGCGGTGGTTCTTAAAAAAGTTGATTCGGTGACCTACATGGTCTCGACGGCGGCGACCTCCCTTCGTCGCTCGAGATAATTGCTTCCAAAGCGGACACCTCCCCGACTGACTAGACCAGCAGCTTTTAACTGAATTTTCCACCTTTTGCCCATGTTATGTTCGACAGCATTCACTTTTTCGTATGTGGCAACAAAAAGTGATCATTATGATATAGTTTTCCGAAAAATTCCTCTTGTTTAGGATTTTGAAATTCAGAAAATGTCTGAATTTGGTGACGTCTAATCTAAGTCCAGCGATGTCCGTGAAATCTCAAAGTAAAAAGTTCAGCTGACCTTGTGGTGATCTTTTACGCTGTCCAAGGAAAGCGATCACTGCGGCATGGTTAGAAAACTGACGGCTCTCAAAGTCATCTACAGTGCAAAAAGTTGGTGAAAAAAGCGATTTTTACCAAACTAAATGGCAGCTAGGGCTGTCGCATCAAGAGGGATAGACCGCAGAGTGAGGACTTTAGAAAAACTCTTTGTGGTCTTCCCACTGGCTTCGCTTAAGCGTTGTTCCCCAAGCACTCGAGTAGTTAAAGTTCGCCGAGAACTTGAGGTGGCCCCAACACAATATCTGCTCTAAAAGTTGCTCTAGAACGGAAAAATTTCTTCACTGTCGAATTCCCAAGTAACTTCTGAGTCGATTAATGCCGGATTCCAAGGTTTGCCGTTACTTTAACCATTATCCATATTTGCTCGCTTGACTGTAGGCTGCGGTCGGCGTGACTAGCCCGAGCGCCGCTCTACAGTAGCAGTGACCCAGCGCTACCCCTTGATGTCCATTACCGCCTGCTCGACATCTTCACACCTCTTAAGGACACCAAATAGCCCGGTACGTCATCGATCCTTCCTCGAGCCATTGCTCCTAGTAGCTACCACAAAGTCTTGGACGCTCTTGAATGTTTGAAGCCAGTAAACTTGAACACACCTACTCCTGTGAGGCGAATCTCGTGGTCATGTACTCATCGCAGCCCCTTGCACTCTTCCACGCTTATTTCTTCCTGGAGTACCCATTTAATGAGGAGCCTGAGTTTTTTTTTTGATCTAGAAGTTGTGGTGGAAAACGGAAGTATCTCGGCGCGTGACTCTACGCAAGCTGGACTAGAGTTCATCTGACTACGTCCATCCAAAAATTGCGTGTGTTGGATTTGCTGGTTTTGTTTTGGTTAAGTTTGGTATAACTGTTTTATATTTCTACGCGCTGTGGCGTGAGCGTCGCAGTCAGCAGCTTGCTGCATCCCAGTTGAGTAGTTCGAAGTTTGTCAATTCCAAAAGCAGGTTCGTAGAAGTAGCCCTGCAGTTGGCAAGAAGTTCGGTTTCCGTTCTCGTCATTGAGTCCTACAACCAGTCATCCAATGGAGAACTGGTGCTATAATTATTCGGAAGGAGGATGAAGTTCAGCCGACTTCCTCAAGTTCTTTAAAAGTACAAAGATGCGGCTCGAATTGCCCTACCATACGTTGTAGCGACAAAATGTGTGCGATCAGAAAAATATTTTATATAAAATGACATCTTTTGCTGTAGAGGTCCTGTGCAGCTGTTTTTTAGCTGACAACGTAGCGGACCTTTTCACGACGTTAGAGAGTAGGATGCAACGGGTTCAGGTGCCAGATGAAGAGCAAAATATTGAGCCCCCCTTCGTGTGGGCGCGTCAGTCGGAGGAGGCGCCGACTGTCCCACCCGAATCGGATTGGTGCACCCGAATCGAAATGCGGTTCGCGTCTATCAGACCAACGAAGACTTTTGCCCCTCTAGAATTTGAGAGCTGGTAGCGGACTTGTTTGGGAAGACAAGGCACTGAATTCTATATCGAGTGGTCATCTCAATTTGTTGCATAAGCAAAGCTCACACTTCAAGTAAAATGCATGGCGCAGCACAAAGGAGCTAACTTACGCAGGCCTTTACTTTTTATAATTTATGCACTCTGCTTTGTGCTATATCTAGTTATTCGAGATTATGTATAGAAACACTTTGTGAAAAATACCTGCAAATTTGGTGCTACTTCGTCTTCAGATTACGTTGCATTCAGTCCTGCACCTTTCGCCTTTAAATTCTCAAATAAGTCTCAATTGCTGATTTACCTGTTACTCACTTATAAGAGAAAAAAATGGATATAAATGGGTCTAGGGTACTTAGTTCACGGGGTCCAAGAAAAAGTTGTGTGTAGCCCTTCACGTGCTTTATTCCAACGAGAACGATCTCTTTTCCAGTGACCGTCATCGTTATCTGGACTACGGATGTTGGAAAAAAATAGAAGGTAGTGAAGCGTTTAGCAAGAATGATCTCATATTCTCCAGGAAAACTGAACCTCACACCTATCTGTAGCAGTCTTTGCTCTCCGTTTAGGACACTGTTAGACAAATGCAACTCAAGACAAGAAGTACAAAATAAAGAACGACGTTACTCAATTCCTTTTGGGATGCGCCACGCATTCTACTTCTACGGTATATCGTGGAGGCGATTTGGATACGTATTTGGTCATACAATGACTTGCGGTGGGCAGCCGATGAAAAAGTTAGCGCTCTATCCTTCCCATAAAAATACCAATTGACAGAAATAAGCGTGGAAGAGTGCAAGGGGCTGCGATGAGTACATGACCACGAGATTCGCCTCACAGGAGTAGGTGTGTTCAAGTTTACTGGCTTCAAACATTCAAGAGCGTCCAAGACTTTGTGGTAGCTACTAGGAGCAATGGCTCGAGGAAGGATCGATGACGTACCGGGCTATTTGGTGTCCTTAAGAGGTGTGAAGATGTCGAGCAGGCGGTAATGGACATCAAGGGGTAGCGCTGGGTCACTGCTACTGTAGAGCGGCGCTCGGGCTAGTCACGCCGACCGCAGCCTACAGTCAAGCGAGCAAATATGGATAATGGTTAAAGTAACGGCAAACCTTGGAATCCGGCATTAATCGACTCAGAATTTACTTGGGAATTCGACAGTGAAGAAATTTTTCCGTTCTAGAGCAACTTTTAGAGCAGATATTGTGTTGGGGCCACCTAAAGTTCTCGGCGAACTTTAACTACTCGAGTGCTTGGGGAACAACGCTTAAGCGAAGCCAGTGGGAAGACCACAAAGAGTTTTTCTAAAGTCCTCACTCTGCGGTCTATCCCTCTTGATGCGACAGCCCTAGCTGCCATTTAGTTTGGTAAAAATCGCTTTTTTCACCAACTTTTTGCACTGTAGATGACTTTGAGAGCCGTCAGTTTTCTAACCATGCCGCAGTGATCGCTTTCCTTGGACAGCGTAAAAGATCACCACAAGGTCAGCTGAACTTTTTACTTTGAGATTTCACGGACATCGCTGGACTTAGATTAGACGTCACCAAATTCAGACATTTTCTGAATTTCAAAATCCTAAACAAGAGGAATTTTCGGAAAACTATATCATAATGATCACTTTTTGTTGCCACATACGAAAAAGTGAATGCTGTCGAACATAACATGGGCAAAAGATGGAAAATTCAGTTAAAAGCTGCTGGTCTAGTCAGTCGGGGAGGTGTCCGCTTTGGGAGCAATTATCTCTAGCGACGAAGGGAGGTCGCCGCCGTCGAGACCATGTAGGTCACCGAATCAACTTTTTCAAGAACCACCGCGTGCTACCTACATCATTGGATAGATCACACAGAGTAGATTCGAATGGTCGCAATTATTTTATGATCAAAGTACTTTAAAGGGAGTTATGGAAAAGCGGCGGAAACGGCGGATTTTTCTGTCTATTCCGCCCAAAAACCAAAAGACAGGAGCGGTATTGTAATTATCTCTTCGAGAGAGGGAGTCCGTCGCCAAGGTGAATATATAGGTCATCGAACGGCTTTTCCTGAGCAAACTAATAATTTTTCAAATCACTGAAAAGTGGGTTCGACGCGGGTTCCGCATATGTTATTTATTTTTGAAATGGACCACTTTGGGAATGAATACTGAAAAACGGCTAAAACCGCTGTAACTCTGTCAAATTTGGCGGTTTTTCGAAATCTCTTGTCTTCTCGCTCCATAAAGGAACGGATTCAATGGTATGATCAGCTTTGCAGATGGATCAACCTCAAAGATTCCAACGCTTTGCAACTCGACCGAGCGCTGCCGACACTCTGTCGCGTAGGCGATGCGGAATGCGACTCTAGTTAAGAGCAGTATCGCAGTTGCAGACGGTAACTGATGTCGGGCATATGTATAGGTGACCTGCACCGAGCAACTACCCATGGCAATCATGGCAAAGCGACATCTCCGAGAACCGATTCCGCCAGTGACGTCCATTCTTGCCTTGAAAGCTTTGTAGTATCAACTAATGGGCAAACAATGCGCAAACCAGATCTGATGAGATCAAATCCCTTCAGAAGGCATAGATGAAGGATGAGGTAAGGGCAGGCCACGGTGATCTAACTTACCAGGCAAGCCTGTCAGGCGTATGTCTGAACTGCAAAAACGAATACCGCTGTGAGGTTCTCCACCCTTCAATTAGTAGGAAGGGATGTTCCATTTTTGCAGTCCTTGAACCCAAGGAGCAATGAGCTCTCAAAGTTTACTATGGGACCACGTTCACGCGTGCTAAACTACCGTAATCAGCCGAAATTTAAAAAAATGAATATCATATTCGTGATCTGCGCCCCAGATAAACCCTTTAGGAAAAGTTTGGGTAAAATTTTTTCCTACCCCTTCTCGACCTCGACCAGGGGGCCAAGGGTCGTAGAAGTTCAACAGTGCCGCTTCAGATTTACCCTTGACAATCGAATAGTCAAGGGAGCGTACACTCATGTTGTCGCGAATGCGATGGTTCGCTCCCTCATATTCAAACTCCCGCGGACTGCCGTATCCGCTCGGGACCCCCGATGAGGCGCTCCCGAGGCTCGGCCTGCCCGCGCACGCTATTGGTCGGCGGGGACCGCGGTGCGCCGCCCCCCGCCCGGCTCATTCTATACTTCCGTCGACACGTCGAGCGGCTGCGCGGCGCGGCTCTGGGGCGCCGCCATTGTGAGCCCGCTTTCATCATCATTCCGGGGATCGCCTGAGCGGAGCCTTGCCGCTCCTCACGTCGCACTACAGCCGGCTGCAATACAGGGAGGACGGCGAGCCTGGATGGGGCTCGCCTGACCTCGGATAGCCACTACAGTCTTTCCAGCCGGAGCGGTCCCATCTACCCTGTATTCCATATTATCTAGTATCCGACTCCTATATTATTCTCATGTGGTATTCTGATGCTGATGTATGGAATAAACCGTAGATGTATCTATTGTGCTGTCTACGACGAGGAAGGTGGTGAGTCTCCTATTAATGTCTCCATGGTATTGTTATTGGTATTGCTGTGTATATTTGCTGTTGCTGTTAGTGGGTCAGTTAGGGGTTAGTGTTGTAGTTGGGTACCATGGGGTCATCATGTAGTATTCGGGGTTGTGTGTGCTCAATACAGTCCGGGGGTCAATACAGCATGCCTGTAGGCACCCGCGGCTGGTGTGTGGTGCGGGCGTGCGTCAATCCAGGCGCTGTCCAGCGCGATGGGAGAGAAGTCACCACGCGGAGCCCCCGTCGGCCAGGGTAGGGGGCGTGGCCTATTTACACCATGGGGTCCCCCTAGTATCCCCCCTGGGTCTTGGGTTCCTGGTTACCTCGTAGCACCACGGGGGTGAATGGGGGACTCCGCTCAACAGGGACATGCTCCCTCGCGAGTGGGGCCACCGATTCGCAACATGGTGCATCGGACGTTGGTAAGCGGACCCGTTTGCCGGCTGGCCACTAAGTCAGCTGGCTGTAAAATCTGGCCCTACCACACCCTGATGCGAGGGAACCATGCCTTCCCCTGGACGGCTGTAGTACCCCCCCCTGGGGTCTTTTGAAAGGGTTGGGGCAAAACAAGCAGTACAGCTCCCATCCACTGCCAGGGCAGCGCGCAGAAACTTCACGCTGGGTGGCAGACAGCCATACGGCTGGGTGGCAGACGGCCATACGGCTGGGTGGCAGACGGCCGTATAAAGCGCTGCTGGGCACTGGATGGGTAGTGCTTGGGCCGGCGCACGACAGTGGTGCAGCGGTGTGGGGACGGGGCGACGCGCGGGGCGTCGGCGGCAGGTGTGCTCGAGCCCGAGCTTGTTAGTACCAGGCGGGATAAGTCCTGGTCGCACCTAGGGGAGACGCGTCTCATTGATCCTCTGCCATACGGGCTGGCCACCCGGTTCAGGCAGTAGGTGTTGGTGTTTGGTTGGATCGCTGCCGCAGCACCAGAATCCCCCCGTTAGCACCCTGGGTAGTGCACTCGCTAGGTCCCCCCTATACTACCCCCCCCCCTCTTTTGTCATGGGTTCGTTAGTAATTACCTCCCCCTTATACTACAGCCTCCCCTTCTTTTGTATTGGGCTGGCTAGTAATATTTCCCCCCCCCCCTTTCTTTTGTTTCGGGTTGGTTAATAACCCCCCCTCCGTGGCAGATGGGGATACTGCGAAACCTCCCAAGCAATGGCAGCGCTCGCATGGGGTTGGCGCAGCGCGCACCTACAGCACACACACCCTCCTTTTTTTCCTTTTAGTAGTAGTTGGGGTTAGGTAAAACGGGGAGTCACCAGTTTCCTCGTCAACAATACAGGTTTGTTCCATATATCAGCATTACAGTCGTTTCAATCTGCCTTCCATTTAGTCCTCATATATCTTCTCATTATAGTCTGTCCCCCTCTAGATATGTCTTTTACCTTTCTAGTACTTTACCCTTCCTAGTAGTTGTTAGTACATTCTTCAGTAGTACTTTAGTAGTTTCCTTTTTCCTACCCGCTCCAGTTGTTTTCTCCATCGGCTACCCTGCTTGTTTGTTCCACCATGTCCTCCTCGAACCTCACGCGTCGCGAAGGGTGCCCCTGCAAGGGGGCCCCGTATGTCGCTTAGTACGTGTTTCAGGTAAACCCGCAGTCGAGCTGTTCACTATGCCAACCATCGGAGCGACCAAGGCTCAAATCGCGAAGATTGCTAACACGCTGAAGAAGGCCCCGGAGGAAGCGGAGCGACAGACGGCAACTGCCCCGGACAGAAACCGAGCCAGCTCGGACGAGTCGACAAGAAACGAGCGTGGATTGAACATCGGCGAAAAAGCTCGTTCACCCTATTTTCAGGCAATACAGTGTCAGGCGCGCATATCCTGCGGCCCGATCGATTTAGCTAGTCTTCAGTTCAGTTTAGGCTGCTTGAGTAGAGGCGGACAATCAACTTATCAGATGAGCTTATTCCACTCTACTCCATTCTTTGCCACTTGTTCTCTCTACCCGTCCAGTCAGTTCAGTTCCGTCCAAAATTCTTCTATTTCTCTTAGTAGAACTTCTATTTCTCTCAGTAGATTTCGGTAGTCTCTTGTTTTAGCTCACCTTTCTATTGTCTAGGTTAGCTTAAATTTCTTCTATTTCCTGTAGTAGCTTCTGGTAGATTTTCTAGCCATAGTCTTTTTCCTATCGCTTAAGTTAGCTTGGCCTTGTTCTTGGGCATTTTAGTACCGCTTCCAGTATCCTGATGTTAGGCGCGCGCAGTACAGGGTCACCTCGGTGACGCATCCCTGTACCCCATTGGCAACCCATTAGCGCGCCCAGCGGCAGCTACTCAACAGCCCGCTCTTCCTCTCTTTTAAATAACGCGCGGGTTTGGCCAAGTTGTTTTTTTCTGTTCTTTGTACATTCTCTATTAGCTAATCTATCTTCTTCTCTATAGCAGCGCTTCTCTATTGTAGTGCACGTAGACTTCATAGCATAGCCTTTTTTCGTTCACAAATTGCTAATCCGCTATTTCTTGTCTTTTCTTCCTTTGTAGTACCTATTTTTCTACCCCTCTTGTAGTGTAGTCCATACAGAAATCATAATGTACTCTTATTTCCCTTCGCAAGCTCGTCAATCTGGTATTCCCCTTTTTTTGCCTTCTTCTTCGTAGTTGACTATTTTTTCTCTTCCTCCTATAGTGTAGTCTTTAGTAGTGAGTATATTTAGTTTAGTTAGTTCTCTTTATACAAATTTTGGCCTTATCCTTCTCACTCCAGTGTTTCCCCTCGATTCTGTCACATCAGTCATCTAAAAACTCTTTATTCGCGCCAGAGCACGGTAGCCATATATAGTGGGTCCTGAGAAGAAAACCCACCGAGCACGCGAGTCCCTCAGAGGCGCTGATTAGTCATCATCAGCGGCCAGCCGCGCACTTATCTTGGTGGAAGACGGCATTTCTAATCTCCTTCTTTGACTTTATCGTGTTTGCCGTTTTCTATCGCCTACTCAATACAGTTATCTCATGTAGAGGGCTCTTTAAACCTATAGTGCACTCATTACAATCCAGGACAATCCAGGATATTCCTGTAAACCTTTTGTTTCAGAATCGTGCTCTTACTTTAGTCGCATTATAAGCGAACGCTACCACCAACCAACCTAACGTGCTGGCAACCAGCGCGACAACGAACGAGGACGTGGAGCGACACCGAGAACGGGCCGTGGAGGACGATGTGGATGGATAAGACCAGTATGGAGAACAAGCCCGGATCGTGAGTTCTATTTGTCGCATGCCACTACAGCTTCAGTTGGAGATTGTTTCCTCGCCCGTCAATACAGAGCCATCTCTGGCCCATGCAGGTAGCTCCAACGCCACCACAATCTCTTGGGTCTTTGGCCGAATAGATTGAAGGGCAATACACTATTGTCACGGCAAAAACGCCTCGTAGGGTTGGTCCCGTTAAGTCAGCCGACTCCTACGTCATCTTCTTCGGCGCGGCGGGAGGCCTCTTCCAGAGGAAAGCAGCAAGCGAGGCCGCGATCAGGAGGAGTCGGACCAAGATAGCGACAGATTGTGGTAAGTCATTACAGCGGGAATATAACCCCAAGAAATATGATAATCACTCATTACAGGCACTACCGAGTCACTACAGTCGTATTGTCATTACGTATGACCTTTTAGTCACTGCAGATATGAGATAGGCTAGGCCCTCCACCGACGCACCCGATTGATGCGAAACGTGGTAGGATGGATTGGAGTCCGAGTGATCGACGATGCCGTTACCTATCTCCCACGGAGCTTCTTTTTTGGGTAATGATTTATTGTTTACGCAATACAGTTATTTGAGGTTCCACTGGGTCGAGCGGCAAGTCGACGAGCTACGACGACGTGGAGCAGTGGTATGTACGACGATCTCGCCGAAGTCGACGATCGACATCAACACCGGGCCCGCGAAGACGACACGCTCCACGGCGACTGGAAGACAACCAGCTCAATGGACACCGAAAGCCTAAGCCACTTTTGAATTAGTTGTTTACTCATTACAGTTCTTTCGTAATTTATAATATTTATTTTTTTGTGAGTTAATCTTCCAAAGAAATTGAAAGGCGCCTCAGCGTAATGGAAACGAAGATGCTGCGGTGGACGGCCGGAGTTACGCGTTTGGACCGTGTGCGCAACGACTCCATTCGGCAAAGATTTGGTGTCACCTCGATAGTTGAGAAATTGCGTGAAGCTCGTCTGAGATGGTACGGCCATGTTCTTCGTGCAAGCGGTGACTCTGTCCGAAAGACTGGCCTTAACTTCGAGGTGCCTGGAAAGCGGCCACGAGGGAGACCAAAGCAGCGCTGGCTTGATTCGCTGCACCAGGACTTGAAGATTGCTAGGTTACACCCTGATCAGGCATTTGATCGGGAAAAGTGGCGCCAGTATTCCAGGAAAGCGGACCCCGCAAGAAAGCGGGACAAACGCTGAAGAAGAAGAAGAAGAAGAAGAAGTGAGTTAATCTTCCAGTTAGGCATTCCAGAACGGTGTTGCGTGTCTCACCTCTGTGTTTCAGTAGCAGGCGCCAGGGCCCAGCGAACGATGAGCGGTTCCAGAGCCAGCCACGGACGGGCTCCCAGCATGGACAGGCTCAGATGGACGTGGCGGGCTGCGGTAGTACGCCCTTGCGGCGGAACCCGCCTCACTTGCGGCGTCGTGAGTGCACGTGCATTGCTTTGTAGTCATTCCAGTGTTGTTTAGTATGATTTATTGTACTCTTTGTCAGTTGTTACAATCCTTTTAGTTGTTCTGTTGTTAATTGTTTATTTATCATTCGTAGTAGTATTTAGTGTAGTATTTCTCATAGTAGTAGTTACTCATATTCTATATGTAGGTCAATCATGACCCTGTAGCCCCCCTTGTAGGTTAGAAGCCTCTATTTGTATAGAAGTTGATCCATGAGGCATTACAGGTAGCAACTGACAATTTTGATTTTCGTTTGTACAGTTATGACCCACGGTATTGTTAGTCAGTACAGGACGAGACCGCTCCAGCGCCCAGCGCTTTTTCTTCCTGGGCGTTCGGGTCTGGGTCGTAAGCTCCCGGATGGGTTAGCTCGTTCCTCCTGTGCTGTAGCCGGCTCCCACTCAATCCAAAAGGGCCTTAAGCCCCATGCGGCAAGACAGGATTCGGTAGAAGCCCCCGCGGGAGACCATTCTCTTTTTGTTGGCGGGAGTGTCGCGAATGCGATGGTTCGCTCCCTTATATTCAAACTCCCGCGGGCTGCCGTATCCGCTCGGGACCCCCGATGAGGCGCTCCCGAGGCTCGGCCTGCCCGCGCACGCTATTGGTCGGCGGGGACCGCGGTGCGCCGCCCCCCGCCCCGCTCATTCTATACTTCCGTCGACACGTCGAGCGGCTGCGCGGGCGCGGCTCTGGGGCGCCGCCATTGTGAGCCCGCTTTCATCATCATTCCGGGGATCGCCTGAGCGGAGCCTTGCCGCTCCTCACGTCGCACTACAGCCGGCTGCAATACAGGGAGGACGGCGAGCCTGGATGGGGCTCGCCTGACCTCGGATAGCCACTACAGTCTTTCCAGCCGGAGCGGTCCCATCTACCCTGTATTCCATATTATCTAGTATCCGACTCCTATATTATTCTCATGTGGTATTCTGATGCTGATGTATGGAATAAACCGTAGATGTATCTATTGTGCTGTCTACGACGAGGAAGGTGGTGAGTCTCCTATTAATGTCTCCATGGTATTGTTAATGGTATTGCTGTGTATATTTGCTGTTGCTGTTAGTGGATCAGTTAGGGGTTAGTGTTGTAGTTGGGTACCATGGGGTCATCATGTAGTATTCGGGGTTGTGTGTGCTCAATACAGTCCGGGGTCAATACAGCATGCCTGTAGGCACCCGCGGCTGGTGTGTGGTGCGGGCGTGCGTCAATCCAGGCGCTGTCCAGCGCGATGGGAGAGAAGTCACCACGCGGAGCCCCCGTCGGCCAGGGTAGGGGGCGTGGCCTATTTACACCATGGGGTCCCCCTAGTATCCCCCCTGGGTCTTGGGTTCCTGGTTACCTCGTAGCACCACGGGGTGAATGGGGGACTCCGCTCAACAGGGACATGCTCCCTCGCGAGTGGGGCCACCGATTCGCAACACATGTCACGGCGAACCGTCGTGATCAACTTTTTGAAGATGTCTCTGCACCCCATCTTCAATAAAAAAATCTCTCTATATGTAACAATTGGTGGGCTCACCAGAGGAGTTTCAAGACCAACGTGCCGCCATCTACCGATACCTTAGAATATGACGGTGACCTATACTCGCTGACCTCCGAGGACTGCAGTAGCTACCAGCCCATCATCATTAGTGTGTCTACTTCATTAGTACACCTTCGACGGGCAGTAGTGTACAACTGGACTTGTGCAACGATCGGATGCTCTTCTCTGATCATGTGGAACACATGCTAGATGACATGAGATTGATTGGACAGCTATTCTCGGCTTGTGGACTGGTGCCATCATATGGTCTTTATTCATGTCTAGTTGGGAAGGTCCACTCCCCATGTACCCCAGGGTCCTATCAAAAATCAGCAGAAAATACAAAGTGTCGCATATTTATAGAGGGGCAGCTGATGAAAATATCTCACTGAACACGTAATTCTCAGCCTATAGTGAAATGCATGCATAGGAAAGGTGGGGAGGTGATTGATAGCAAGCAAGGGACAAACACTAAAAATGCAAAATTACTTCGAGGTCAAGGAATCGAACATCCGACCTTGTGCCTTCGATGCACCGGCACTCCCACTGAGCCATCGAGCTGCCGTCTTTCACCATCTCTCTTATCTCCACGTGCAACACGCACGTACGTGTTCGGTGCTGACAGTGCATGATAGTGCTGCGGCTTCAGGGGCCACTAGCTCCTTGGGTTGAAGGACTTTGCAAAAATGGAACATCCCTTCCTACTATTTGAAGGGTGGAGAATCTCACAGTGGTATTCGTTTTCGCAGTTCTGACATACGCCTGAGAGACTTTCCTGGTTATATAGGACGAGTCGACCAATCGTTGTAATGATCTTTCATCTCTCGATCGAAAAATTTCGAACCAGTGGCGAATTGTGCATTCCTCAGCGAAATCCTCTCCAAGTGCTGTGTTAATGTTACGAGCTGTGGGAGTTGCACTGTTCTACCTTTCCATTCATATAGTATAGCACCCGAATATCACGTTGATTCCTACTATAAGAACGACGTCAAAAACTCGGCAAGAGGCAATTACGTCACAAAAGCTATGAATTGTAACAAGGCGGAAATGCTGCGCTCTCAGAAACTATACACGATGCCTGAAACGGGAGCATTCATAGCCACGAAAAATCTACCAGGAATTGAGGCAGCAAAATCGGCCATTTCATATGCAATGACCTGATATATGCGTAGAACAGAATGCTAAAAGTACTTTTTTACTTGTTTTAAACAGAAGGAAAACAACTGGAAAAGAGAGCTTGAACTCTTTGTATCGCACACCATTGACTGTGTCTCACATCCGACTCTGTTCTCTGCGATCGTAGAGGAAAATTTATTAGGCTCTATATCACCCCTTCTTAGGCAGTCGGAGAAAGAACTGCATTGTCTGGTTAAGCTGCTCCTGAAGCCTTTCAGGCATTTCTTTGCTCTTTTTCTTTTTTACGCGGTAAAATATTTATTCTTCAATTGCACAATTTAATCTACGGGTGAAAAGCGAAGAATGAGCTTACGCCCTGCAACGGCCACCATGGTGCAGACATCCTGAAGACTACACTACAGATTTAGTACCGCGAATACGTTATACTCTAATGGGGCGTTGCTCTCGAGCAGTCATTGATAAAAAGCGATAGCTGAAAAAAGAAGGGAAAGTTTTCCACGCAGTCGATAAACCAACCAGTCCATCTTTTTGAACGAAATGTTAACAATATCGTCGGCGAATATTTGGACAATTCCATTTAACTACTGAGTCAAATTAGGTGGATATGGTGAATAAAACCGAGAAACTGCTAGCACCAGTCGTTGATCGTGAACAATGTGCAGATGCGTAGAGGGGAGGAGCAAATTTTGTTTTCACTCCGCCGCATTCAACGCCTCCTAAATGAGCATGTCACCTGTTTACCCACCTCGACTAATTGAATCCCAAGGGTGTGACGAGCTCTGTAAACTGATTGCAGTACAGCTCTACACCAGCTCTCAGAAAGCATGCTGGAGACAGTTGGGAAAGGGATCTAGTTCATTAAACACCCCACAATCTTCGGCAAATTAGCTTACAGGAAAAACAATCCTACAGTAATAAATATAATAAGGGCGGTGGTAGCGCAGTCGAAAGTGGCGCCGGCTGTCACGTCCAACTCGCAGCGATGTTCCTAGGATCGATCCACCTAGGTCAAGCAAGCCATGTATTCCTCTAGGTTGGTGAACTGGTACCAGGCTTGTTTGTTGAGGTAAAGACTCAGACTTTTCCACCGGTTCGCCACTGCAAATTAAATACGCCCAATATGCATTAAAATTGCCTTCATGACATCTCGTCGAAGTGGGATGCGTACGCATCCAAAAAGGCTTTGACTAGTGTCGTCTTCTACCTTTTATCACTTTAATTTAACGATTTTTATCCTGAACTCTAACGGACACTTTCCACGCGTCCTTTTTAAATGGAAAACATTCTAATTTGAAATCTGACAGCTTTTAAAAGTAATGTGGACATTCTGCACACGAATTAGACGCGTCCTTAAAGTTTAGGTAGATATGACATAATGAATCCAGAAGTGCCTTTTTTAATTCATATTAAAAATTCACCTTCGCAATATGCTTTATAAAAAATCACCACACTATTTGAACACAAAATTTACCCAAAAAGTAACTAAATACCGCCGTTTTTACACATTTTCTAAATTCAAACTGTTTTTGTACGACGTCTCTGATGCGTCTTCTGCATCCTGACATCCGTTGCCAACTTCTGTGACACATCCTCTGAATTCCAATACTTTTTTATTCTTATATAATATATTGTTGGGTTGATCTGCTTGTCATTCCAATCACGTAACTAATTTAGGAGCTGCATAAAAACGAAGGAGTGATTGGTTGGCAAGAAGGCAAAACCGAACCGAAAACGATCGGTGGTTTCGCACGCTGGCGGCGACACTAACCCACTGCGTCACAGGCACGCGCTGGCAAAATTCAGGTGCTGATAAGAAAGGACATGTACGTGAAGGCGACAGAACATATAAATGGTTTTTACTTAGACGTAGAGCAAATAAAATATAGGTAATCAGTAAAGCTTTGGTCACTTTTAACTAGGTTGCGCCAAGCATTCAACCTCTGCTAAATTTATAGAAGGCATAGAAATGTTTGCACAGCTTATAAAACAAGAAGTGGAGAGTAGGGATAAAGAAAACAAATTTCAAAAACAACCCTCATGCATTTTTTGATAAGATATCTTATATTTGATAAGATATCTTATCAAAAAATGTTTATCTATGCCTGATTGTCACAACCGTGAATTGTAGAATTTTCGAGATTTTTTAACGCGGCTGGAGAATGGAACAAATAAATAAAATAGAATAAATAAATGCATTCTTGCAGAGCGAACAGCACTCTTAACGACGGCATCTGTGTCGCCGGTGAAAACGAATTCGTAAGCGATATTTTGTTGTGGTCGTCATACACCCCTTGTTATTGACCGTTATTTGATCAAAATTTTAATTAGTCCGTTAGTTCTGTGTTTGATGAAGGTCACAAAAGATCAGACAGAACACACGATGTCAAGCAAAACAATGCGCAATCAAACAAACGCCGAAAATGTGGATTCAGAATTCCATTATGCTTTGCAAAGCTGAGCTAAATTGCAACAACTATAGTGCTACAGGCGGATATTCGTTCTCCTGTACCAGTAGTCCAAGTTGTGATAGACGCTTTTTGTAAATAGTAGGCCTCTTATGAATAGCTTGACAAAATGCTGTGTTGGTAGAGACGTTCTAATGTTCTACTTTATGGTTTAGCCACTGAAAGGCCCCGTTTATACTTCGACGCCGAGCGACGCGATCAATCACGTATTGTGGCCACATTGATCGGGCGACGCGATCAATCAATTTATCCACATTGGGTGGTGTTGCATCGCTCGGCATCGGAAGTATAAACGGGGTCGAATGAGCAACCGTTTAGGAGAGAATCGCTGAGTGTAGACCGAACACTACCGTTCACTCATCTCACACGTTATAGAATGTTAAAAGAGGACATGCTGTGGGAAGCATGGAGGAACCTACAGCACATTTAGAAGTGACAATGCTGGCACCCGAAAGCTTAAATGGAGCCCTTTTACGACTGTCTGGCATGGCATGACGTGAGAACAAAAGCCGTATGTAGAACAAATGCCACTTATTGAATCAATTAGTCTATGACAAGACGAACACAGGATTTGCCTTTAAAAACGTTCTATTCACAGCCCATGCGTTCAACAAAAAAAAGAAGCAGATAAGAGAAGCACCAGAGGGAGCGCTGCTATTGTTATCGTCATCTATTACGGAATACTTGTAGAAAAGATCGGTTATTACCTAACACATGAGACCGATTGGATGGTTACATAGTCAAAACAAGTCACAGCAGTGGGAAACTGTCTGAAAATCCAACGCTAGAAGTAAGCATAATGAGATAAGCGGACTGGTGAGCTTTCCAGAGCTGCGAAAGAAATGGTGTCGAAAAACGGCAAAATCATTCGACCCTTGTTCCCAAAAGTTCGAAAGAATGTGTGCAGTACCGACACCTAGATTGTTACGTAAATATGTTTTGTTATCACGAGATGCCAAGGTTTCTCGGAATATCCGCGACAGAAATCTTGGCATCTTTGATGCCTTACCCGATTACGGCGCCTTTAGAGCTCAGCCAATACCGTTAAGAGGTTTGATGCCGGCTTATATGCTTATATCCCTTCCATGAGCAATCCCTTCCATTATTGCATGAAATCCTCGAAAATTGAATGGAGTTGCATTTGTGTTGGTGCATTCTTGATTATCATTTCGACTGTTTCAGATTCTGAAGAGGTGGGCAACGCAGAAGCATCAGTCGAATAGGGCGGCTACCTTAACAGCATGGATGTGCGGAAATTTTTCTGGAAAAAGCGGAAGAGGAAAGACGGAACGGAAACGCCTAAAATGACCGGAAACCGAAATACGAAACGCGGAAACGGAAATGACACATGTTCGTAATTTTTTCAAAACTGCATCTGAAGCGGCGTCAGAAGCGGCTTCTATTGCACCTTTTCTCGCTCAGAACTTTGCGAGCAGCAGAATCTTCTACAGTATAATGCTCATCCTCATCATAACATAACATAACGAAGCATGAATTCATAATATTGCTGTGGTAACCTTTTAGCTATGGCTGAGCAATAAACGAAAACAAATTCAGGGTCTTATTTCACTATTTCTCACTATTTCAGCATGCAGTCTTTCCATATTTAGTTTCTGCGACGGGTTTTTCGCTGACTTTTTTGATACTGATATTTTTTGAACCGTAGACATAACCGACTTAATCACTTGAGGTTGCTTATGGATCCACATTTAAAACTGCCTCGGGTGAAGTCTAAAACTGAAGTAACCACCTAGATCATTTTCCGACCAGGAAAGAGAAACCTCTCAACACTTTTAGAAACCTGCGGCATCATGGACGATTTGGTGACTGCACAGATATCTACATACCCAACATTAGCAGTTACATTGTAATCACCTAAACTACTACTCAGAATCCATTCTGGGATCTAAGATGATAACTGGATGACTGAATAGTCACGGTGGGTCCACACTTCCACAGGAATATTCAATCTATGCTAGCCTAGAAATCCTACGCCCAAGGTGACACAGCTAGACAGTTCCTAGATGGTTCTCGAAGCAGTTTTTTTGTGTCAGAAATCAATAAGCCACCATAGTCAGTCAAAATAACAGCTCATGGTAGATATTCGTGATGCTTCATTAAAAAATGTGATGCATAACTCTATATGGATGAATATAACACGAAATTGAGAATTGAAATTTGCATCTTTGATCAGGAACACTGATGTAATCTTGGAGCAGACAACCGCATGCCACAACCTTCACTGAACCCTTTGTTTCATGACACTGCGCTATATGTCTGCAAAGGTTTTGTAGCTATTTGTACCTGATGGATGAAGAACATTATGATCATTCAAATGTCAAGTGCCTTTTTTTCTTAGCATACAATGCATACGTAGCCTTTGTGGCACATTTATTTTAAACTGCACGCAGCCGCTGCCATTTTTGAGTGCTTTTTTTGGTAGTCTAACCAGTTTCAAGAATATTAATACAAAGTTGTCAAACAGTATTTCTCTCACAATTAAATGAAGGTGAACCTTTTTCAATTGATAAGCTGATTGTGTTCAATATAAAACTAGTGTGGAACATTGCCCAATTCCGTTTCCGCCTTCCGGCGTAAAAACAGACGGAGCACGGAACGGAGCGGAAGAGTCCAAAATGGCCGGAAATCGAAATTCGGAACACGGAAATTCCGCACATCCCTGCTTAACAGTCCTGAACAAGATGCTAAGACAAAAACGGAGTAGAAGCAGGTGGAATTAACTAGGGATTCTAAGGTCACTATAATGCCGGCGGAGATATACAAGGGTAGGACAAGCACCAGTGTTGCGTCTATCTATAGTAACAACGCTTACCACTTTTCCTCCAATATTTCCTCTCATATTGCAGACCTTAGCCTCCTCAGTATAGTTGTGCCCGAATGAATATTCGAAAATTCGAATCGGAATAATTCTATCCGAAATCGAATACTCGCATTTGAATGTTTGAAAAAAAACGCTATTTTCGAATGTATTCCAATTCGAATGCTCGAAAAAACGCGATCTTCGAATGTACTCGGTTATCGAATATTCGAAAATCGTCGCTATTTGAATATATTCGGTCATTTGAAATTTTTGGGAGAGGACTACTATACTCCCCAGCCCTCCGGTCAGCAGCGCACCTGAAAAAGCATTGATATCAGCAAGAATCAAGCAGAAACAATCCGTTCTAGCACATCTATAAATGGCGGCAGGATATCGCGCTCCAATGTCAATCTGTTTGTGTTTCATCTCTTCGCCACTTTCCCTGGAAGCTAACATTCCACTGATGGGTTTCTAATTGGATTTTTATTAGTTTCTCAGTATTTAACAGACTGGTGCCGTCATCGGGATTGTGCATGCTCGTAGAATAGTCACTCAAATTAATTTCGTACAAAACTAAGAAATGGAGAAAATTCTGTGGTCTGCCTGGTCTTGCTTACGTTTTAAGATGCCTTGGCGGTGCGATGAGTGCACTACGTGGCCGATGAAGTACCGTTTTTTTAAATGACAAATTCGTACATGGTTTTCTTGAAGATAATTTGTTGCTGAAAGCTGTTTAATTCAGCTATCCTCTACTTGTTGGAAATGAGTTGCTTATGCCGCGTTGTGGTATGTTGCACTCCATTTGTCAAAGTTTATTGTATTGACCTGTTGAGGTTCGAACATAAAATGTTTTTCCTGATTCTTTTCATGTGAAATAATATTAGAGGGGGGGGGGCAAAAGTAATGAGACACCCCATGCCGTGTCCATATTTTTCGTGGCTGGAGTCTGGTTTCGTGCTTGTTGTATTTGTATATTTGTATGCTATTTACTGAAGCCCATCTGAGAAGTTAGCACTTCCGCCCTTTCCAGAAGCATGCCAAAAACCCCATGCTGTCTCATGCCGAAACCCCAGTCTGACGAGTCGACCTGTGTCGCGCAAATCTCGCCCAATTCCCAACCCCAAGCAGCCTGGGCTCAATATTCACGCAGGATGAGAAGTACGTCTTCTACCTTAACCCTGCCAAGCAGCGAGTCTGGCTGAGGCCTGGTGACCTGTTACCGACTTTGGTTCGGCGAGATGTTCACGGCGAGAGGCACCTTTGGAGCTTTGGGTCTGCGCCCATGGACAGGTTTACCGGAAGCTGTTTCCCAAGAGCACTACGATGAACTCCAAGGTCATGGTGAACGAATTAAAAGAGATGAGCCGGCGACTCGCTCTTATTCATTCGCTGCGCTTCAAGAAGGTTCTCCTCTTCGACAACGCCGCACCCCATCGGGAACAAGTAACCACGGATAAGCTTGGCCAGCTGGGCTACGTTCACATGCCTCACCCACCGTATTCGCTGGACATCTCTCCATGCGACTACCACTACTACTTGAGCCTACAGGACTTCCTAGTCGGAAGGGACACAAGAACCCAAGCAGTCCTTGACAACCATATCGAGCAGTTGATCAACACCAGGCCCAAGCAGTTCTGCAAGGATGGGATCAGGAAGTTGGCTGATCGATGGCAGCAAGGTCCTTGCCCTTAATGGCAAATACATTCCTCAGCATCGTTGAGTTGTAATTGAGTTATAAAGAGATAAAGATTTTTTTTCATTTTGTCTCATTACTTTTGCCCCCCCCCCCCCCTAATAGTTCGCGGCCAATTGTGCTTTTTTAACAAAATTTAACGATTTACCGGAAATTTAGCGAAAAGCCTCCATTAAAAATTCGTTAGAAAATTTAACGCACAGAACTTTGAGTCCACCCCTCAAAAAATCAGCCAAATGCTCAGAACTTTCCAAACAGGTTTTTTACCGATACACCGACCTGAACCAAGAAATTCCATTGATGCTGCCCTCTACGATTGCTCCACAATGTTTCCTCGTTCAGTAATAATTGTCATTAATTTTTCGCTGAACCATCCTGGTACGCACTGGGACGAAAGAAATTCTCCTGTCATCAAAGGGACGACGCTGGGAACACGTTGTGGTGACAGGGTCTCAGAAGACATGTACAATGAAGCTGTAGTTCGAGAAAACTCTTCTCAAAGAATGGTAATTAAGAACGGGAGCAATTTCATGTATGGATCCAGTAAAGGCATTAGAATAAACAGGAAGTTTGAAGACATTTAGTCCGGGTTCCGCCGAACAGAAATTCATCAGTATTCTGCCGAGAAAACTATACAAACAAAAAGGCAGTATGTAAAGCAATAATTTTGCTCCGCCTAACAGACTGTGCATAAAATTCATATTGGCCTCAAAATTTGCAAAGTGCAGGTCACAAAAAGTCGTCCCTGAGTCAAAATATTCAGTACGTTCTTCTAGAGCCCTCCATAAGAATGCAAAATTCAACCCTGGAAACACAGCTACCAGACTAGAGAAGGAACCAGGAATGCCTGGAGCGCCAGCGAAGAAGCATCATCAACTTGCCTGCCGAAACAGTGGATCAAGAACCCTAACAGAGCCGTGTAGACAGCAAAACCCAGAAACACCAATTATGTGTAGCAGATGATTGTTTTGTTCAAATGCTGTCATTAGCCCTCAGAGGAAGTCGAGCACGAAAACAGACGAACGCCATGTTTTCGATGGAATGGATACCTGAAAAGTGGAGAGCTTTTAGACGACGGCCGTCTTCAGGTAAAGTTAGAAGTTTTACCAAGTTGGGAAGGAAATGAAGCCCGCATGGTCTGAAAGAGCGTCTACTATTAGGGTGGGCCAATAGTACTTACTTACTTTGATACTTTGATGGCCCTTTATCGGCTGGAGGTCTTCTCAGCGGGGACCACAACTCTTCCAGACCGCTCGATCTTTGGCTGCTTGCATCCAGTGAGGCAGACTCCGCTCTCTGAAAGATCTTGAGAATGAGTCTGCCCATCGCGTTGGCGGTCGTTCCAGTGGTCTCTTATGGTCTCTTGGGAGCCATTCTGTGACAAGGAGACTCCATCTATCGTCCTTTCGTCGAAGCAGGTGTCCGGCCCAGCGATATTTGGACTTCTTCATGTACTGCAGCGGGTCTGCTAATTGCGACTTCTCCCGTAGCTCCGAGCTTCGTAGGCCTTCTTGCCATTGCTGACGAAGGCTTGTCCTTAGAAGACATCTCTCCAGTGCACGATGCGTAGTTTGCATCGCTCTGGCGATTGTCTTGTTGTCGGGCCAGGTTTCCGTCGCGTAACACATCGCAGGCAGTACAGAGGCGTTGAATATCAAGGCCCTGAGGCCGGGATCCTTGACCTGATCGGTGACTTCGCGAATCGAACTGAAGGCTGCCCATGCTGCGCGTCTCCTGCGGGCGATTTCAGGAGCGAGGTCGTTATCCATGTTCAGCTCTCTTCCCAGATAGACGTAGGAGTCGACCTGTTGTAGAACGACTCCATTTAACCTTACGAGTCCCGTGTCACACCACTGGTTGACCATAAATTGTGTTTTGGACATATTCATCTCCAACCCAATCTTCATACCTGCCACATTGAGCTCGTTCAGCATTTCCTCGACTTCTGCCATGCTGGTAGAGATGAGAACAATATCGTCGGCGAAGCGAATGTTGCTGATCCGTTTAACGTCGACAAGGTAGCCTTTATCGTCCCAGTTCAAGTCTTTCATGGCATTCTGGAGTGCCGCTGTGAATAGCTTGGGAGAAATCGTGTCTCCCTGCCATACTCCTTTCCCGACAGGAATTTTAAGCTTTCCATCGAACAGCTGGATGGTAGTCGATGTGTTCGAGAAGCATTCGTCGAGAAGTCGGATGTAGGGCGATGGTATACCAGCGTGCACAAGCGCGTTCAAAACGCGGCTCCTCTCAATGAGCTGTGAGACAGTCTGAATATGGTCCATGCAGGAGAAATCCTTGCGAAACCCTGCTTGCTCCACTGGCTGATGTTCATCCAAGCAACGCTCCATGCGGTTAAGCAGTATCTTGGTGAAGATCTTGTACACAACCGAGAGAAGACTGATGGGTCGATAGTTGTTGATATCCTCCTGCTGACCTTTTTTGAAGATTAAAACTGTTTTCGACTCCTTCCATGAGTCCGGAATCCTACCAAGTCGAAGGTAGTGGTTGAAGTGCTTGGCAAGAAGTGAGCAGAAGTCACTGCCACCCGCACGAAGGAGAACAGCAGAAATGCCTGCGGTGCGGGAGCAGTGCCCAGCTTAATATAGCAGGGCCAAAAGTAATGAGACAAATTCAACAAATTTCTTTATCTCTTATTAACTCAATCACAACTCAACGGTGCTGAGGAAGGTATTCGCCATTAAGGTCAACGACCTTGCTGCCATCGATCATCCAACTTCCTGATCCCATCCTTCCAGAACTGCTTAGGCCTGGTGCTGATCAACTGCTCGATATGATTGTCTAGGTCTCCTTCGGTCCTTGTGTCCCTTCCGACCACGAAGTCACTATAGGCTCAAGAAGAAGTGGTAGGCGCATGGAGAGATGTCCGGCAAATACGGTGGGTGAAGAATGTGAACGTAGCCCAGCTGAGCAAGCTTATCCGTGGTCACTTTTGCCCGATGGGGTGCGGCGTTGTCGAGGAGGAGGACCTTCTTGAAGCGCTGAGACCGAATAAGGGCGCGCCCCTGGTCCATCTCTCCTATTTCGTTTACCATGGCCTTGGAGTTCATCTTCGTGCTTTTGGAAAACAGCTTCCAGTATACCGATCCATGGGCGCAGACTCAAATGCACAGGTGCTTCTCGCCGCGAACATCCAGCCGAACCAAAGTCGGTAACAGGTCTCCAGGCTTCGCCCAGATTCGCTGCCTGGCAGGATTAAAGTAGAAGACGTGCACCTCCTCTTGCGTGACTATTGAGTCCAAGCTGCTCGTGGTTGGGAATTGGGCGAGATTTGCGCGACACAGGTCGACTCGTCAGACTGGAGTTTCGGCATGAGACAGACTGGGGGTTTTGGCAGGCTTCTGGAAAGGGCGAAAGTGGTCACTTCTCAGGTGGTTTTCAGTAAGTAGCATACAAACACACAAATACGAAAAGCACGAAACCGGAGTCCAGTCACGACATATATGGGCTTGGCATGGAGAGTCTCATTACTTTCACCCCCCCCCCCCCTCTAATATACCCGCCACGTCAACACTTCGACACAGTCTTATTCGGCAAATATCTTCGCTTTACAATAAAATTCCAAAGGAAGTGACTGTTAGTATTTGTTGAAAGGTAGACTTAATCGCATCTCCTCAAGATTGCGCACCAAACGCACTATTCTGCACAAACTCTGCTTCAGCACCCATTCCTCTTCTCGCACTGTGACAAAATAGATCTTTTCAGTGCTGTTTTTGTTTTTCTTTCGATTTGTAAGCACCTTCTGCCTGAGACGATTTTATCACACATTGGCATTCAACTATGTTTGAAAACAGCAACTTGCGCCCTTGTTCACCTGTTTGTCCGACCATATGTCTTCGCAAAATTAATGGCTGTTGGACGACTGGCTTCATGTTATGGAGCTAAATCTGCTGACAAATCAAGTAATCGATTTTTGAGGGTATGGGATGTAAATGACGGCCGGCGCATGAGCTACGCAACACGTAAGAATATCGATCGATGACAACAATCGATTTCTTTAACAGTCACAAGGTTGAAAAGCCATAATTCACAAACAGCTTTGGAAAGCATAAAAACGTGTTGTGCGAAACGAAGCTCTTTTCTGGTTAGAAAGGTAAAAGACAGCATTATTCAAACCTTTTTTAGCACGCACCACGCACTGTACTTTTTCGGGATGTCGCGGAGGCAAATTGCATGCGCATTTGGCTTATACAATGACTTGCGGTGGCCAGCCAATTGAAAAACAACGGTGCTTTGACCTTTCCAGACTAGTTTGGAACCAATTCACCGACCCCGGAGGAATGGATGGTTGAGTTCGCCTGGGCGTCAACTTCGAACCACAAAACTGGAAGGCTAGCCGGCGCCTTCTCCGACTGCGCTACTATGACTGACCATGACTGCGCTGTATGCTGCTATAGACCCTATATTTCTGTTGGAAGTAACTAGGAGCTACAAAAACAATGCACTATGGCCTCACTCTGAGGTAAACAACGCATCAATGTGTCAAAGAAATTATGCGCATCTAATCATGAAGCTCTACTTTTGTGTCAACATCCCAAAGAAGGAATAATCGTCAGAACAATAAATATTACGGGGTAGCATGGTAGGAATCCACAAAATAACAAAGGGTGCATTCAGGCTCATGAGATGCTTCATAGAAAAGTTCAGTAGTTCTAATCTATACGAAGCTAATACTACCAAATTACAGTCCATGAATTTCTCATATATCATGGGAATTATAATAACGCTCTGGCTATGAGACGGTCAGAGTGGAACGCGAAAACAAACGAAACTTGGCAAAGCTTACAACCTGGATACCAGCCACTTGAAGCTTAAAGAAATTGAACTGAAACGAAAATTATTAAGCGAAAAGTTGGGCAGTAAGGATAGGCATCGAGTGCGATTTTCTGAAGCAATGCGGTGTTCGATCGGCGAAAAACGGGCGAAAGCTCGCTCGGGTAACACCTCTGTGACAGCTCCACGATGTCATGACAGGCTGCGCACGAGACCGAGGCCGACGGTCTGTGGTGAAGTGAGTAGGCTTGTTTATACAAGGCGTCCTGTTCAGGCGAACGTAGCGCCTATCACCTCCCATTATGATAACCAGGGCACCTTACAAACGACAAAAAAGGCATTAATTGATCTTTAGTTGAGATGCGCCACGAATTCAGCTCCTACGGGAGTTGCCAAACAGGGAACGACTCGTAGACAACTCGAATGCGTTTTTAGCGAACACAACGACTCGCGGTGACCAGGCAATGAATAGATAAGCGCTTTATAGTTTCCAGACGGGTCCGGTACCACTGTTGTGGATGCCCAACTAGGGACTGCATTTATGAATGTATTTAGTAGTAATATAGTCCAAATATGACTTAGCATACTTTGGTGAGCACTCTAGGATAAGTATCATTGGATGGCATCCACAGATAACTTAGGGGTACCGCAAGTAGGCAATAGAGATAGCGCTCAAGTAGTCCACTCTAGGCGCGGTGCCCCCTTTCAAGACCAGAGGTAGTTGGCCATATTGGCTAACAATCGGAGATATTTTAGCTCCGCCCCTGCATATTGTCTATGTAACCTGCTGTGATGTGGTATTCGTGTTGTGCTCTGGTAACCAACGTAATAAAACCATTATTACAAGCTTTGCCGCAGACGCATCCATTGGTGTCAACCAAATTGGTGCATCAACCGTGGATTCAAACCCACGCAAAAGTTTCTGCGCTAGCTCTCCCCAGTGAGAGATAGAAACTGAAAAAGTACTCCAGTAAGCGTTGCTCGGGGAACCAGGAGAACTTTAATAAAGCCTTCCTACCGTGATCCCTCAGGAGAGCCCTGGAAGTATCCCAAACTTCTTTCCATCGCTAGGGAAAGAAGCTTTCAAAAGTTTTCCATTAAACGTTCCTCAGGGGACCGGGAAAACTTAAAGGACTTCCTACCGTGTTCTCTCAGGAGAGCCCTGGAAGTATCCGAAACTTCTTTCCACCGCTAGGGAAAGAAGCTTTCAAACGTTTTCCATGAAGCGTTCTTTAGGGGACCAGGAAAAGGTCCGGTACCACATCATCGATCCCGTAAAGATGGATAGTTGGTTGGCTTAGGCGGAAAACTCGAACCGCGAACCTGAGAGTGCACTCAACAGCCCGCACCTCCTCCGTTTGCGCTATCACTCGCCTTGTTAGATCAACAACGACGCAAAAAAAAACAGATGACATGCACTGTTAGTAACAAAAGCACACAAATAATGCTATAGTGGCTAAGTGTTGTGCACCAACAGCGTGGAGCAAAGAACTGGGCAAGGATGGGAACTCCGGGTGGCGTAACTTTAGCGATGGATATAAGATTGGCCACATCTTGCAGAACCTCCTCTAACCCTCTCTTTTCGTTTCGTTCTCTTCAAGAAGCCGGTCGAAGGAAAGGTGCACGAGGGCACTGGAGTGAAACTTTCGTGTAGTTACGTACCAGAAGTGTGCATCATGGAAAACCTTCACCACCGTTAGTGATCGTTTAGTGTGCAGGCAACGCGCGACGCGATGTGATGATAAGCTCCCATATTGATCACGTGAGGCGATGAATCGATACGGGCGCTTATCATCACACAGCGTCGCATGCGCACCAGGGGTGAGCGTTAAATTTTTAAATAAATTTTTAAAGTAAATTTTTAACGACCATATTTTAACGAAAAAATTTTGCGATAAAATCGGTAAATTCGGTAAACTCGTTAAATAAAATTTTCATCAGCTGTAGTCAGTCTGGCTGAATTTTAAAATGTAAAAACTCTTTTATTTATTTATTTATTTATTTGTTGCGTCGCGAAAGACGTGCTCAACTAAATCAAACATCAATTTGCATAACAGAGTAGAAGCAAAATAAAAACAAGCATTACGATAACAGAGTAAAACCTTAGCTGATCCAGCATGAAGCAGCCTAACCTAAGAAATAACCTAACCCAAGCTCAAACACAAACCAGAGCAACACAAAACAACAGAACCATCCTTGGCCGAAAACACTAAAAGAACATCTGACCATTGGTGAACAGAGGTTTTGAAGCACCCTCCTACTTCATCCCAAAACTTTCGTTCCTTGCTGTTCATGATGCTCTTGCCGCAATTGAAAAAAGATATATCCGCAAAATAAAAATAAATTTGCTATAAGTCACTTCGAAACCATAAAATGGAGGCCATTGAGAAAGGCCCCAATGAAGCAGCAGAACCAGGAGCCTTTGGAGCCACCCAGCCACCCGGGCATTATAGTCATACGATGCCCTCAAGAGATAAAGCGATTTCAGAACTCCTTGAGCACGCATCACCGGGCGGGCTCCGTTTCTCAGGAACCTCATTATACTGACTTGGGTGATGGTTTACTTTATTGATTTTTTGACGGTTTACTTTATTGATTTCTTTCGACTCCATATATATGACAATATGACATGTCTACAGCAAATTATGGGTCTAGTTGGAGGGGCGGGGGACTCCAAACTGCCAGTTCCTTAAACCATACCATACCACAGAACCATATCCGCTGAAAATATATGAAATCCCTCTCATTATGGAATAGCAGCTAAAGCCGTCGTAGAACCTCAAGGAAGGAATATAGACGCAAAAACTGCGTATGCGCCCTCCGATTAGCATAGGTACCGAATTCATGGGTGCAGTTCGTCTTTGGAAGATATTTGCGAAGTTCATAGATCTGCCTGTTTTACAGAATGGTCCTTTTGTCCCAAAACGTCCTGCTGCAGATGACAGCAGAGAGTCAAACAAACGGCCACGTACAGTTGACCAAAAATTAATCGAATCAAACTCTATTGCATTGAGTGTTTCTGTCTCTGCCGCCCAAGTGACGTAGATTTCAATTGTTAAGCTTCTTCTTCTGTCTTCTAAAGTGAATGCCTAGGGAACACGCAGGAGAGTTTAGCGTAAGAGATTCTCGCCCGATATTGCCGGTATTCTACCTCGTCCTTTTCTCTCCTTCTCCAAATAGAATTCGCCACTAACTGTCACTCCTTTACGACTTTTCAGCAATTAGCTACTCAGATTTTCTTCTTGAAGCACCTGGCGCCATGCTGCACAGCGCATTTGCTCCAGATTTGAATGGGCTTTGATTTCCTCAATTTCATCCTATTTTTGTGGAGCACATTTGGAATTGATACAGTGTTATAGTTAGTACGAGCACAATCAGTATGAAATATGTTCACTGTTCCATACTGACTATGCTTCTCCAGAAGAAAACTGCCAAGCAAGCTATCAAAAAAAAACGAAAAGATTAAGCAAATTCATTGACACAAACGGCATGAAATTCAATAAAGCGTAGCAATTACTGTACCAGCAGCCACGCTCTGTTAGGAGATGTCCAATGCTGCCGTTACCTAGTCCTACAATCATCACCTGATGCTGCACAAACCCACCTTATTTTCAGGAAAACTTGCGCAGAAAAGGGAAAGGGCCTTTTTCTTCCATTGTTTCGCTCATTATCGTTGTTGTCACGCGCTATTTGTGTTTCGTAACGTTTTCTTCGCATTTTCTATGCACTTTCAAAACCACTTTTGAAGCATGTATCACAAAAAAACTGTGAAAAATTGACTGTTTGTTAAGTATGAAGAAACTATATGTAGCAGTGAAAATCAGGAAATCTAAGAACTCCAAAAACGCGAGACTACAGCAGAGAAAAGCGGGGAGAAACATGAGACGCAAACGAATTGCTCAAGGAGCAAGAAAAATGCAACAATGTGCAGTAGAGGGTCTCCTCTGTACTACGAAAACAAATTTAAAAAATCGTCCAAAATGCATCTGCACGAAGAAAAGCCAAAGTTTCAAAAATGGTATGTAAAATGTCGTTAATGCAATTTAACGGAAATTTTCGTTGTTAAATTTCATTAAAAATTTTTAACGAAAAATGCCGGTAAATCATGTAAATCGGTAAATCGTTAATTGTTAAACGCACACCCCTGATGCACACTAAGCGCTCCCTTAGGGTA
>OX375870.1:14532512-14601989 GCA_947359475.1 Heligmosomoides polygyrus bakeri
CTTTGCAGCATCCCTGACCTATGCACAAGAATTTTTGTAAAACTTAAAATTCGCTATCATCGAGGATCTGGTGCGCACTTTACCGGCATCAAGCCGATAAAGTACGCACGAGGTTCACCCTTCGGTGCCTTCATCATAGATATTCTCTCCGGACCGGCCATTAACATCATTGGTTTGTGCTGCGCAGTACTTCTGTCCCTCAGGTTGCTCTCCAGCAACCGTTCTCATGCTCAACAGCTAACGTTTCCAGATATCATTGACATGTCTTCCGAAACCAGGTTCCCCCTCACTCGTTTCTTCTTAGTGGATCTAATTGGTGGTCCGCCTTTATTGGTCTCCCATCACTCCTCTTTAGTCCCCCACCTTCCTGTTCCCAGCTCCTGGCCTACTTCTTTGTTTCCACTACTGACCCCTACTGGTATCTTCTTGCTGGTTTCTCCGTCCTGCCCCCCCCCCTCCAGGTTGTTCCTTTCCTTCCTGGTCGCTCTCCTGGCCCACCCTAGACCCCCTTACCGCCCTTCTCCACCACCCCTTACTGGTCCTCTCATGCTCACGGCAAACGTCGGTGACACGTATTCAGAATCAGGATGCTTGTTGCGCGAGGTAGGGGGCCCGTTTTCTGGATCCAGAAGCTCAGAAGACCCGTCTTCCGATATAGAAGCTTAGAAGCGCGCGCAGTCGTCGTTGTGTCGGGTATGAAGAGGCTATGCATATGGCAGATTCCTTGTTCTCCGTATGAATTCCCTTACGGCTTCCTTCTTGTTGGTTCCCTATCCTGGTCCCACCTCCAGGTCCCTTCTAGGTAGATTCCTCCCCTCTCGGAATCCTCCAATCTCTACTACCCCAACTAAGTAGCCCTCCCATACTCACGACACGATGACCGCGAGCGAACGCCCACTGCGCGACATCGGTGTCACATCTTCTAAATCCGGTCTCCCTTACTGGTAATGGATCCCCTTGCTGATCCTCCTTACTGCCTCCCCCCTTATTCGTAACTCCATACTGGTCCCTTCTTATTGCCCAAACCCTTCTTGGTGCCACCTCCTCGCCTGCTTCATTGTTCTCCCTATCGACCTTTCCCATCCTGATGCCTCCTCCAGGTCGCTCCCTCCTGCTCGCTTTCGGTTCTCCAATCTCGAAGTCCTCCTTTTACTCTTACCCTTTAGTGGTCTTCTCATGCTAATGGTACGAAGTCGGCTTCTGAATCTGGAGGCTCAGAAACGCGCGCAGGTGCTGTTGTGTTAAGCAGTAAAGGACTGTGCTTCCCCTGCTGCAGCAACATTCCACGTTCAATAGCAAAGTTTGCACGCGCTGCAGATGATGAGGCGTATTTCACTCAGGTTAGATCACTCAAACGTCATCGAGCGCTATTTCAGTTACATAGTGGTAGATGGGCCACGCTAGTTCCTTTGTGACATTGGCCAATGGTATAGCATGTTCTGTCATGTGGCCGGTAAGTTACTTGAAGGCGGTAAGGTAGTTAAGGGCGAGCAACATTTCATTGCATACTTTCCTAGTGCTCATGTTTGCACCCTTAATCATTATGAAATCCCGGTATAATGGAAGAGTGCATGATTCAGTCTTAGCTTATGGGATACCGAAACTTCTTCACTTCCTTGCGTATCCTAGAAAGAGGGATGTCCGGTTTGGCCAGTACGGAAAGAAACTTTATTTATTCATACCCAGTGAATTATGGTTACTGGCAAGGAAATCAGTGTTTCCTCTACTTTAGAGCTGCCCGCTTTAAATTCATTGGGTCCGAAAGGATTTCATGCAGCCCACGGGATCAGTCCTCGTAATGAAGCGATGGAGGGCAGACTGGGTTGGGTGCGAATTCGAACCTGTCTCGCTCACGTTCTCGTATGACACCTTTGTGTGTCATACGGCATGTGTCCATGTGCACGAAGTCACAAAGTGGTAGTGACCCGAAAGTTCGGGCGCTGGCTCACTACAGGATGTGTTTGCCTTGCTCTCCATATTTTTCCACAGCTTTGGTTTCTTCTTACTTCTTTCTGCGGTAGGAAATGATGACAAAGATGTCGATGCAAAGTTTAGAATGCGTTTCTTCCCTACTGAAGCACGGCTGCAAGTCTTTCAAAAAGACAGGATTGAAATGGGGTAAACACAGCACACATTTAACTGAAGTGGGTTTGGTGAAATCGTGCGCGACTCGTACGAGAAGGATGAAACACTGACTCGTCCATCGGCTTGCTACTAGAGGCCACTGTGTAAATACGCCAAATACGTATTCAAATTGCCTCGACGACATCCCGCAGAAATAGAATGTGTGGCGCATCCCAAGAGTAACTTACTCACTCCGTCCTTTATCGTTATCAATGCCTAAAGAATGTCACAAGTATGTACAGTACAATCTCGTCATAACGCGCTTGAATGGACCCGCGAAAATCCGCGTTGTAAAGTGAGCTGAACCGGAGCTGGCTTTTTACAACCTTTTATACACAAATTTATCTAAAACGCATTCTGTGACTAAGTAGCTGCGAAACGTGCAACCGTGATGAAACTAAGGAGGCATTGAACAATTTTAGAATATTAATGCTGCGTGCAACCATAATCACGAATAAAAATTGACCGAAGAAGTTGTAGATGGCAAAGAAACGCTGACGCTAGAAACCATCCACATGACCAGGATTCCTGTATAAACTGTTTCTGGTCGTCCTGTTGAAACCACATTCATATACCATCTTCAAGAAACGTTGAAATGAGGCAAAGACGTGCCGCGTGTCCCTGTAGGAAGCGTTTGTAGCCGTCGAAGGCATCGGACCGCGACAACTGGTCCAATTTCGTCGCACACCGTGTGCGACGCCAAGGGGGTTCGCGCGGCGTTGGAGTTATGTCTGCCCCCGGCCTCTCTGTAATAAGCACAAGTGTGACAAAAGCATACGTGTGAGTTATAAAGAAGGGTATATAACGAGAAGACGGATTTTGTAAGACGTGGTGGACAACAAACAGAGTGGCTTGATATTTTGATGCTTTACGGAGATCAAAACCTGCGTACAAAGTGCGTCGAGCCTGTACACTCTGCTTTCCGGGCAGGATGTTAGCCTATTACACCACCAGTACTATTGATTGCATACAATATGCGCCTCATCCTCGTTGCATTGGCGTATCACCATTCACTTTGAAATCGGGATATTGCGTTCGACCAAGCTGCGCTGTTGGCGTAATAGGCTGGCATCCTGGATGGGAATCAAAACGTGCGGGTTGGAGTCCCGCCTGGTGCAAGTGTTGACAAGTGTTGACCGCAGCAAAAGATCCTATAGCCGCAATATAACCGAGTATATATTGGCATTGTAAGCATAAAACAAACGTGTAGAACATTGTTTTGAGTAATTTGAGTTTCTGCCCACAGCTTCTGTTCATTCTGGTAAAAGAAATCTTTCGAATAACGGCAGCTTCTAGTAACTATCGTGTTACTAGAAGATGCCTTGTCATTCCTTTAATCCTACACTGTGCTTGACATATGGCTGAGTATCAACACTTTTGTGGGTCGCGCATTCGCGAAAAACGTAGATATATATCAAATGCATTGTCGCACGTGGTGATTGTGATTATGAACGAGGCAATAGAAGGCCAAATCTGACCACAGTCACAATTAGCACCCTATTCTCCTTCAATTTCTTTGTGAGACCGAAATTGAGCCCTCGTCTTGTTATAACGGGAGTCATTCTGAACGGAGAGCTCCCGTAAGATCAGCGCTATAACGGAAGTAGCGTTGTATCCGAAGCGTCTCAACAGTCTCACAGTTGGTTTGCATTCACGTAATGGTAAACTGGCCGGTTCATGAGAGAATCTACGTTATATCGGAAGTCGCGTCTACCCGGAGGCGTTATAGCTGGAGGGGACTACTAGAAATTGTCGCCGCTCCAACTGTATGTATTACCGTTTAATTTCATCGACTTTGTTCACACCTGATCAATTGAAGCGGGGATTGGATATGATGACAGCTGTTGAGTTGGTCTCATGACGAGCGACATCGATTAATCGTCCACAATTGATAGATTTTATCGATTAAAGATTTGAAGTGAAAATCTCGTGATTTTGATGCACGACGCCCTCGTTTCGCAGCAAGTAGTCGTTGGCTATCGTCCGTTTACTGCTGTATTTCTTCGAAAGCCTGGTCTTAACCTTGATGTGCCCGGAAGGCGGCCAAGAAGGCGATCAAAGCAGCGGTGGCTCGATGCGCTTCATCAGGACTTACCACGACTAGGCATTTGATCGGAAAAAGCGGTGCCTTCATACCAGGGTGTCCAATAATTCCTGTCCGAAAATTTTCAAAATTCTATAATTTTCCTTAGAAGTGTTATAATATCAGGCAACTGTAAAAACCTTCTAGAAGGTTCTCCAGAGTTCCACGCTAGGGGTATATAAGGCGCAGTCGCCGCGTCTAGCTACCAGTACAAGCTAAAATGGACCAAAGTGGAATTCGTACGTTCGTGTACTACGAGTGTCGTCCGCATCGAAAGGAGTTTCTTGAGGACCTGGTCACTGGAGATGACAGCTGGGTCCTCTACGACAACGTCGCCCGCCGTGCCGTCTGGATCCCACGCGGAGAAGAGCCGCCGACGACGCCAAAGGCCGACCTGCACCCGCTGGAGATCATGCTTTGCTGCTGGTGGGACGCCAAGGGCATGCTGTACTTCGAGCTGCTCCCGCAAGGCAGGACGGTCACCGCCTCCATCTACACCGATCAGCTCGAGAAACTAGCCGCCGCCTTCCGAGAAAAGCGTCCCCGACGGGCCTCGGTCCACCTGCTGCACGACAACGCGCGCCCCTACGTGGCGATGGAGACCCAGCAGAAGTTGGCGACGCTCGGCTGGGAGAAGGTTGCCCATCCGCCGTATTCCCCGGACCTCGCCCTCTACGACTACCACTTGTTCCGCCCGCTGAAGCACCATTTGGAGAAAATTCACCAACTACGACAACCTCAAATCCGACATCGCGGACTTCTTCGAGTCGCAGCCCCCGGAGTTCTAGGTTGTGGATAACTGTGGTGATTATATTGTTGATTAGAATTGTTTTTCAATAAAGTTGAAAAAAATTTAAAATTGTGAAATTTTCGGACGAGAATTATTGGACAGCCTGGTGCCAGGAAAGTGGACCCCGCTACTAAGCGGGACAAACTGAGGAGCTGAAGAAGAAGAAGAAGAAGAAGAAGAGAATCGCTGTTCCTTTTCAGGAGCGAAAACCCATGTACATAATAGTCAGGCTGACCACTGGCCGACTGAATAGTACTTCCTCATCTCGCTTTGTATAACATAGCTGTCTTCTGTCTTTTTCGCCTAGCCATCTCTCCATTTGTCCATCTGTCCAACTAACCAACTCTAAATAGTCTTCTGCTAATCTCCACATGTTGGAAGGCTTCATCGATCTCTACTGTTGCTTGACCGTTCCAGGTTCGTGTAAGCAATATCGATCGTAGTCTATTGCTTCTAGGTATTTGCATCCGATTCGTTTTAAATGGGAATCACGTTAATATGATGGCCGGTGGAGAGGTTTCACTAAAAATAAATAATATCGGATATTATCGATTAGTGAAGCGAAGTGACAGCGAAGTACCCAGATCAACCATTAGGCCGAGTGAGGTATGTAGTTTATAACAACAACAAAAAAAAAACTCGTTGTTCTTATCAGTTACCAATATGCCAGTATCATTCATTTCATTATTATTATTGTTAACGATGCCTAATAAGTTTCAGGTCATTTTCTTCAAGCTTCAATTGACTGTTGCTCGGGTTGTAAGCAATATGACGATGGTTTGTTGCTGTCAAAGCTCCAGCGCTAGGTGGGACTCGAACTCATACACCCCTGCTTACGAGTAGGATACCACGCCACTACATCACCAGTCTGTTTGACAACAACTAAACATCGTTAAACCACCCTAAGCGTAAGCAGAACTGCCGTATACTAGACTGGATGGGACTAGTGCTTCAGCAGAGATCGGCATTTGAGCGTGCAAAGCATGAAGCGGTTTCAGATTCGTTTTTCTTCTCAGGTCAAGTTTATTTTCGTTTCCATCGCTTTTGCATAAATTCAAAGGAAAGCTGATAGTGCCTGACTTCATTTTCGAGACTTCATACTGTTTCTTCTGTTTTTTATGTTAGAATAAATATCCTTATTATCACTTAACATTATACCAATACTATCCTACTATATATAAAAGAGTAAGCGGTTGTCCGTCCGTCTGTCCGTCCGTCTGCCTATCCGTCTGGCCTTTCCTATCCTATCCTAGACGTCGAGTAACAGGCGTCCGGGTTCAGACCATGTGTCACCCATGTCAGGTCGAGAGGGTCAGAAGACATGTCACCGACGTCGTTCTACAGGCGTCCGAATTCAGAAAAGGTGTCACCGACGTCGTTCAACAGACGTCCGGGTTCATAAGAGGTGCCACCGACGTCGTGCAACAGGCGAACGGGTTCGGAAGAGCTGTCGTCGAAGTCGCGCAAAGGGGGAAGGGGGGGGGGGCAGGTACAGAAGACATGTCAGCGATGTCCTTCAAAAGACGTCCGGCTTTAGAAGACGAGTCAACGATGTCGATTAAGCGATGTCCGGGTTCAGGCATGTCACCGATGTCACGCCGTGAGCGTGGGAGGACAAGTTTGGGGGGGGGAATATCTTGAAAAGTGAAATTCTTGAAATTCGTGAAAGTGACCTGGAAGGGGGAGGGGGGCTGGAGGTGACACGGAGACGGGGAACCAGTAATACGGGATCTCTAAAATGGGGTCAGTAGACGGGACCAAGGGAATGGGGAAACCAATAATGGTGTTCAGTAGACGGTTACCAATAAGGGAACAAGAAAGTAGGAGTTAATTAAGGATGGTTACCAATAAGGGCAATCAAAAAGAAGGGGTCCAGCAGCTGAAGCGGGCAAGAGGGGACCACTAAAGGATGACCTGTTCGAGAGAACCAGTAAGGTGGGGTGGGGAGGGGGGGGGGGGGGGTGGCGTCCGGATTCAAAAGATGTGTCAGTGTTGTGGGGCAACGGGCTTCCGCGTTCAGAAGACGTGTCTCCGATGTCGGTCAAAGGCCGCTTGGGATTGCAAGACGTGTCACCGACGTACAGAGGCAGGCGCGTTCGCTTATCCGTTTAGTATCTCTTATTATTGACAGTTTTGAGGAAAACATTTTTCTAAAACATAGGAGAGAGGTTATCTCCTCAATGGATGATATCTGTGTGATTCTTTCCATCTTCTAACAGTGATGACTTTATTGGGAACTTCATTTCAAGAGAGCAGTTATATGAAACAGCTGTATCACAATCGCAGAAGGTTTCGGACATGAGCAAACCGAATCAGCATGGTATGCGTCTGTGTAAAGAAGTTTTTCAGGGTTTCAGGGTTTGGGGGCGAAGCCCCCAACCAGATGTTTGGCGGCCGCTAGGCCGTTGAACGTCTGGTTAACTTTATCATGACGTATTATCATGCCTTATTATCATTTTACTATCCGTGCGTTGGCACTATCATAAAGAAGAAGAGAGCGTGTTCCTCTAAGAAATGGAATTATTAGCGGCTAATTTATTCCTTTTCCTGTTGTTGGTTTATGATTTCGGTGCATAATGACGTGTAGCCGTTCTCGCAGTATTTTTTGGTGGCCTTGAAGAAGCGAAACAGTCGGTGAAAAGTCCATTTCAACAGCTTCTCTCTGCTGCCAGTGCATCAGTTTGCGACGACTTCGTGATCGGTCATGCAGCACATATGCGGTGCAGTACTTTTTTGCAGCTTCTCAAAAATTCATTACACTAGATGCTCGGTGTTCCGCTTACTGGCGACCTGATTGACGGACGAAAATTTCGTTGTTTCAGCCGGTTCTCGCGCTGCCTTCCTCGTTAACGATGTGACGACTGTTCGTCCTGTGTCATGTGCATGTGTCTCATGTTCTAGGCCAGTCTCTTCTGTCGCATGTCCTGGAAACTCGGCATGTGGTGTATTCATCAGAAGGAACGCTGGGAAGAGTAGGTTGAGCTATAGCATTCCTAGCGATTTCAGGATCGCATAGGCTTCCCTTTGACGTCAAAAATCCGCGCATTATAGTAGAACTCTCGAATTTTTTCAATATTCGAATGGTTTCGATAATTCATAAATTTTGATTTTTGAATTCGAATACATTCGAAAAACGCCATTTTTAAACATTCGAATTTGAGTATTCTAATTTGAATCAAAATCATACGGATGTCTATTCAAATAGCTTATATGAGCACAACTATACGATGCATCTCATTCGCTACACCTTTCGGTCTCCTTCGTTGGGCTTGTCTGTCTTCCTTCTGCTAGAAGAAGCTACCCCTTCCAACTTTCTACAGGGTCTGCGTCTCCATTAGGAATCATTTGCCTGTTCGCCTCTGCAGCATTAGTGCAGCTTCTTTCGTTCTAACAGCTTTAGTTGTCCTATCTCAAATTCTCACGGGAAAAAGGAGAACACTCGTTTTAATTATAAGAGCCCTACATATGGTGGGGTGCCGAATATGTCTGTTGCAAACATCGAGCCTTCTCATGCTCCTGGCTTTGGGCGATATTTGAATTGTCTCGTCAGCATCATTATTGCTTGCGCATGTGCTCCCATATTGTCTTTGGTGATTTCACCAATCAACTTTTCAAGTGGAGACAGAAACCTGCGCTCTAAAATTGCCTTAAGAACACGTAATCCCGCCCACGGTAGAATATCTTTCATCATTCCTAAAGGTAAGCACGTACCATAGGCACTGTGTAATGAAAGGAACGAAGCACACTGCCTGCACGATAGCGAAGAAAACGAAAAGAACACGAAAGAAGAACCAACATGAATGTAACGGATGTAGCATGAGGACCTCCTAAGAAGCTGACGTGCCCTGCGGCTAATGAGTGTATAGAGTAAAAGAAAAATATTCGCCGCCTTCAATAGTTCACTGCATTTTATAACAAAAATAGATATCATGATAAATTGGCGTTCAACTTTTCAACGCATGTACTACGAAACTGCTGTTTGCCACGTGTACCTTACACCGACAGACCAGATACGAACAAACAGTAGTTTATAAACAGCAGGTAAAGATTACCTCATACTTGATTAAGTAATCCCACAGTTCACACTAACGTTAAAATACGATTAATAGACGATGAATGAAGTTTTCTCTAAAAAACATTATTTTGAATTGGTTAGGCAATGTCGTTTCAAACGTTACGCACATCTGAATTAGTTTGTAAAATTTCCATTTTATTTCCAACGGTGACCGGTTTGAAATTTTAAAAAATTATCCAGTTTATAGCGAAAAATGTTCGGTTTAAAGTAAAAAGCGTCCAATGAGTAAGGTGAAAATGGTATGTACAACCAATACTCAGTGTGGTCACCTGATTAGGTTAGATCTGATTTGTATTTGAGTTTTCAACTCAACATTCAACAATACGCATTAAACTGCGTATCAATATCAGGTGGAGGAAGATTGCGCGGCGTATCTCACACTCCTTTATAATTTGTTATTGCTATGATTATTGTATTGTTGTGTGTAGTAAAAGCAGAACTTTTCACAAAAAGGGGTGAAAATTTTCAAATAAGAAACAACGCAGGCAAATGTGCATCGCCAGGACAGCTATCTAAATCTAATGGTCTGTACATGCTTCGACTTCCTATGACTTCTGTAACGTTCATCATGAAGGGTTTTTTTTTTAAATCGTTCTGTAATGTATACTCTTCGTTGAATGCTAGACAGGCCGGCAATCTTTTCGTTTTATGTCTTAAAAATGGTGATATTGGAGAGGGTTTCCGTTAAAAACTGATTCTGCACTTCTTGGAAGCCTCTTCTCTTCTTTGACACCTAATATTGTACACGTGGACGCGTGTAGCGCATTCGGAGGAGGCGCCGACTGTCGCGTGCGCCCGATACCAGATTCCTGGTTCGGATTTCCCGCCCAGGCCAACCAAGCCTTCCATCCCTCCGGGGTCGGTGAATTGGTACCGTGTGGTACGGTACGTGTCTGGGGAGGATAAAGCGCTGACTTGTTCATCGGCTGGCCACCACAAGTCATTGTATGGCCAAATATGCATTCATATCGCCTCCACGATATCTCGTAGAAGTAGAATCCCAAATAGGGGTTAGTTAATGCCGTCCTTCATTCTTTATCCTATTGTACACATGGACTGGAGAATACTTGTTGAATATCGACTCACTGATGGAGTTTGATTCTCGGATGAAACTACAAGACCCTAAAAAACCTTGACAAAAGGATCTCTGGAGAACTTAGTGTAGAGCAATGGAATCCGCATCACTCTCCCTTTGCTCGACAGCTGCGAGGTTGCTTTTTGGTCAGACTGACATGCGTGATAAGAAACGGATTGTTTACAGCAGCTGAACTGTTGATGAGAGCTGGCGGCTGATGGCTCTCGATGATCTTCTGTTAACCGCTTTTCTGAAGGAGTTCTCATCAATTTGAGTTCGCTAAGTCCACCTAGGTCACCAAGTAAAGCATTCTGAAACCGGACGAAACCTTCACAACTAGAAGATGTGACTACGTATTGCAACACTATTCGCACTGATTCTTATCGTCCGCTCCGAAAAATCAGAAATCTGTATTCGTATGAGTATTGCTCAGAATTTGATCGGCCCTGATGCTGAGTCTCTGAAGTGAGAACTTGTTGTGCGTTTGATATCTAGAGCTGCATGAAAGATGAAAGATTACCGAAATCGATAGTTTTTTTTGGTCGCCTATTTATCATTAATACGACTTTGTCGGGGACACATCAAACTGAATTCTGGGTGCATTCTACGAGCAACTTTATTCACAATTCCTTTTGGTCCGCTTCTCTACGTCTTAATACATTTATCAAATTATTTTTGCGTGCTTAGTTGAGGGGGATTTACGTAGGTTATTTAAATCCTTAGCGTTGTTCTCAAGAATTTTAGGCTCAAACATTGTTCGTTACACAGATGCTCTTCGAAAACAACTTTATATTTATTCCCACCCTGTCATGCATTTAAACACAACGTCAAGGAGCAAAAAACCAAAATAAAGCAGGCCTCTTTTTAAGGTCATCTGCAGGGCTACGACCCTGATGTTGACCTCAGCATTTTAAAGCATGCTGAAATAGCGACAGTATTGATGTGTAGCGTTGTTGAAGGAGACGCACTCGACACTTGTATGTACTTCTTAATCAATCAATTGCTTGGCGGTTTCCGCCCAGGCCAATTAAGCCTTTTTTTACACCGGATTGGTGTATTGGTATCAGGCCTCTCCGGCAAGGATAAAATACTGGCTTATAGATCGGCTGGCCAACGTAAGTCATTGCATAAGCCAAATTTGCATTCTAATTGCCCCCACGACATCCCTTACTAGGGAAGGGTTTCGACCTCCCATGGAATTTCAAGATGATACCAGGATCATTAGAAAGAGCTCGGAATGCTGATAACGAATATGAGTGTTAAAATTACAAAATGAGATTCCTGTGCGAGTTAGGCCTGCCGAATGCGACGGGCCTCACCACAGGCCGGCCGTGCGATGCACCTGGCGCGAGAATGGTGAGTCATTCGGGGCCCCGTAAGAGGGGACCGCCAGCTGCGGCGCTGGCGTAGGGGTAGTGCTCCTCCTCGTCAGGTGCGACGTCGTTGGTTCGGTACCCTTTGCTGGTGGCTTTTTGCTCACCATAATTTATCTTCGAAATGATCTTTTGTTCTGGATTATGACAATTATTTGATTAAATAGCGAGGAAAACTACCATACACGCTTGTAAAAATGCTTGAAGGCAAGAAACTGGTATGGTCATATTTCTTTTTTTTCTTTTTTTCACATTTCCGCAGCGTGGTTACTATGAAGCTCCAAACCTTGTGGTCAGAGCGGCTACTTCACACATAATGACCAAAGACCTCATGGTCGTTTGGATCAAGACTTGCGTATTTAACTCAAGGAGTAATCAAGAAGTCTACCTCTTCGTGGACTCATGGACATCTTTTCGTGACATAGAAACCATTGAGAAAGCTGTCGCCGAAGGTGCGTACATTTACAACCATCTCTCAACACATTAGTGAAATAATCTTTCTGATTTACTGTTGTGGTTATCTTTGCAGGCTGCCAAATCACTGTGCGCAATATTCCGGCCGGGGCTACATCGCTGATTTAACCTCTAGACGTTTTTTTCTTCGGTCCGATGAAAAACGTTATGAAAAAGGTCAGGTCGTTTGCTATGGCAAATAGCGTGGAGTTCAACATGACCCAGAGAGACAACCTACTAGGTTCTATCGCAGATTTACTGTATGTTTTGTGCCCCTAGGTTCTCAAACTTTTTAAAATACTCGTGGCATAAGGCAGGGTACATCGATGATTACCCAGTTGTGTTTGTCACTCCTGGTGAATATTTGTTTGATCTTGCTACAATTGACTGTTTTGCTGCTGGTTGTAGAGAGGCTGCATGTATAAGATGTGCAGTGTGTGAGCAACATGTCTGCTTCACACATTTTTTTCTTTGTTCCACGAATGCCAAGGTTGTTAGAAACACCTCTAGTTGTTCAATATCTGATTTGGACTCTACTTGCGCAAAATAGTAAATAAAAATTTGACCATACCAGTTTCTTGCCTACAAGCATTTTTACAAGCGTGTATGGTAGTTTTCCTCGCTATTTAATTAAATACGTGTCATAATTCAGAACAAAAGATTATCGAAGATAAATTATGGTGTGCAAAAAAAGCCGGCAGCAATGGGAACCGAACCAACGACGTCGCACCTGACGAGGAGGAGCACTACCCCCACGCCACCGCCGCAGCTGGCGGTCCCCTCTTACGGGGCCCCGATGGCTCACCATTCTCGCGCCAGGTGCATCGCACGGCCGGCCTGTGGTGAGGCCCGTCGCATTCGGCAGGCCGTAACTCGCTCAGGAATTTCATTTTGCAATTTTAACACCCGTATTCGTAATCAGCATTCTGAGCTCTTTCTAATGATCCTGGTCTCATCTTGAAGTTCCATGGGAGGTCGAAACCCTTCCCTAGTTAGAAGTATATAGAATGCGAGGCACATCCCATATAGGGGTTAGTTAATGTCGTCCTTCATTCTTTATCCTTTATTGAAATGGTGGACCATACTTGTGCAAAGTCACACCGCTGGGTTCGTACTCTGACTTATAACAAATACAAAGGACAAGGTACGGCGTACAAGTCCGGCCCGATTTGTGGAAAAAATCTTGGATTCCCTATGCGAAACCCGAACCAAGAACCACGATTTGAGGAGCGCGCAAGAGCCCACGCTTCATTCTAAATCACGCCTTCAAACACAAAATGGTCCACAGAAAAACCATAAATTCACGACCATTGAAGCAGTTCGATCCTTTTTTGGTGAACACTTCGTTCACAGTTTAATTTGAGGTGTTGCTCATCCAATTCAAATGTGTGGAATCTTCACAATCGGCCACCGCGCGAAGTTTTGTACTGTTGTCACCACTGCATATATTACACTAACCTCGTTTGCTCCATCGGCACAAAAAGTTTTTAAAAACAAGCTGGTTTTTTAAAAATAATACTAATAGGGATAAAGGATGATATTACTCAATCCCTCTTGGGATGCGCCGCGCATTTTACCTCCACGGAGTGTCGCAGAGGCGATTTGAGTGCCTATTTGCCCTATTCGATGTCTTGCGGTGAAGAACGCTAATATCCGCTGTAGTACTTGATGCTCATGCCACACCCATAAGTCTTGAACTTCGTCGGTGTTCGAGAATCAGATGCGCTTTCGTGTGGGCCGAGACGTCAAAAGTTAGATGGACCCGTCACGCCATTTGTTCCTATATTATACCTCTAGACGAGAACTGCAACAAGATAGAATCGACGAGTTACAAAAAGAATGCCAGCATCCCCCCAAACACGTTAGTTGAAGTTTTTAGTAAAGCCTTTTCGTGTTTCTTGAGTGAGGAGGACCCACTGGGCTACTTTGACACAGGGAACGAAGTGAAACGTTGCCGTATCCGCTCGAGCGATTCGAAGATCATCGGGGTCACCCCAAGGTGCTGTCTCACTGATAAAATTTTACAGGGTACCACTTCTATGTTTATTAGTCCGGTAGTCTTCTACGGCTTCTCACATCCACTCGTTGAGAAATTCTAGACACCTTCTACTGTAAGATTTGTATATTACCCGTATTTTACGCAAATCATTGTGTATGTTATTTTTGTGCATAGTAAGGTCCTTGTCATTAATCTGACTTGTTTCGCCAGATCGTTTTTGGAAATTTCTTCTGATGGTCCTGTTTCTTGGTGCCGTTCTCTGTATTCATATCACTTGTGCTTGCATTTTTTAGCCTGCTCTCCGCTTGTGCCATTTCTGATGACACCACCTGTTAGCTTCTGATTCCGTTGCTTTTAGATTGAACACAAAACTGCAAAAAACCCTACTTTCCATGATTTCTTAACTTTTCTCATTGTCACATGCCATTTTAGAAGAACATATTAGGTAGGTTGGAATCCAAGGTCTAGTAGTCACTGGGTTTATTGTGAAAAGCGACTGATCATCATCACACTTTGTAGTAGGACAATTAATCTGTGAACATAATCTCTTCTTGAAGGAATTGTAAATAAGCGGAACTGACAGCATTATCTTCTCGAAGATTGATCGAATCGATCTGTAGTTGGCATTTCTCTCGTGTTCGGTCGCTGAGTGGTCGTGTTTTCGCTTTTCTGTTCAACCTTTTTCTTTTCTTTTTTTGCTCGCGTTAACTTCTTCCTCCTCATTAACTGAGAACTACTAATTCTAGACCCACCATAGCTTGATAGGTTATTTTACCCACCTGGGGCCGAACTCATCAACAATTAAACCCGTGGGTATGCGGAATATAGGGGGTGGAGATGAGTCAGGTTGTCATAAAGCAAGAGTCAGAGACGCAGGCTTCATCGTGGGTATCTCAACTCCTTATACCCGCGGGTAAGCCGTTGATGAATCTGAACCTTGCTTGTCTTTGTGGCAGCTGTTCTCCCAAATCAATTTATCAGATCTGGGTAGATGAAAGGTAGACATGGCTCCAAAAACCCTGCCAACTCACGTCAAAAAGTGACAAGGAGTTCAAGGCGGCCTCAGGAGAGTGGTGCAAGAGGAACATCAGAAGCACAACGGCTTAGGGCTGATGAGGACGGCGAATTTGCTGGATTGTCTGCCGTCGAATTGTTGCACATAGCAATCGAAGTGAACAAGGATCCAGCCGTCGAACGTCTTTTAATGGCCGCAAAAAAGTGGGTCAGAAAATGCCGAAGGACTTCTCTGATGTTATAGAGAGCGACAAGCGTGGAAGAAGCATAATTCTCTCTGGAATGGAAGAGGCATGCTACCCTCGGAGAAACAGAATGTGCAGAAACATTAGAAACAGAATCGGAAGGTGTCAGGATGGGTAAGCCTGATTCAAAACGCCCACCTCTGGTCAAGGTGGTTCTGACTTCCGCTTCCCATTGGCGCCGTGCCCTTGCAAGTGCTCGCCTCCTTCGAAGTTGTGGATTTCCTCACTTGTTTATCTGACGAAGTATGACACTTGAGGAAAGAAAGCATGACTACGGGCTAAGGCAACGAGCGTGGGAGCTCAACAAGGGCAGACCCGATCAGGAGTGGGTCGTGTATCGAGGGGAACTCAGGCGCGCATCCAACCGTCCTAGGAGATCGGGAAACATTTAAGCCTGCATGAAAATCACTTAAAACGCGCGTAGGTTATTGAACAAAATCGAGCTTTTCCATGCCCTGCTCGCAATTAGTAGACCTGATCTTGTCACAGAAACCTTGCTATCTAAGAGTATTCTTAATTCTATTATACTTTGCCACCGAGCCCTGGGCCTTGTAGATTCTTTAAGATGAACACTTCGCATACAAGAGGTGGCTCCGCTAAGCTACAGCTACCTCGGCCAAGAACCAATTTACGAGCAATGTCTTTCAGTTATAGGGCAGGTAGTTTATATCTGAAATTCTCTAAGCACCTGCAGTTTCCCCTCACACCGAGACAATTCAGAAGCCGAGTTGAAACTTTGTTGCTCAGATCTGAAATTGGTTGAATAACATGATTGGTTGTATGTATTGTCTCACTGTTTGTTTGTATTCGTCCCTGTGCTCTTTTTTGTGATTGTTTCTGTGTTTGTTTTCTAACGTATTGCCTTATGCAATCGTAATAAAACTATAACAATAACAACAATTCTGAATTTGTTGGTTGATTACTACACACGATTTATCGCAGTGACCGAGGGATCCGTCGTGGAGGGGGAGTTTGTTGCGTGGTAAAGGAAAACCCAATCATTGTTCCGCTTGTTTTCGAAGCTTCTGGGAAGGCGGATGTGTGGTGCCTTGAACTATTTTGCCCTAACAAAGCATCATACACCAGATTTATAAATGTATACAAATCACCTGGCACAGCTAAAAACGGTAATGACACTTTGGTTGAGACTCTTTAAGAACTTGTGTCAACCCATACTAGTATTATTCTGCTGTGAGACTTTAACTTACAGATAGATTGCATCAATCTTCGAGGAGATAATGCTGTCAGTTCCGCTTATTTACAGTTCTTTCGGGAAGCAGGCTTTCGGCAACATGTTAGTCAGCCCACACATGGGGAGGCTATTCTTGATCTAGTTTTTAGCTCCTGTTTGAGTATTTACTACTTGGATGTCCTTCCGCCGCTAGCAACATCTGATCACAAAAAGTCTTATTCGGCTTACCTTTAAGCTTTGCTGACGCAGAAGGATCACCTGTACCAGGTTTCTCAAATGTCAACTATTTGGGATTGAATAATTACTTCTCTGATATAAACTAGTTGTCACTATTCGACAAGTATACCTCAATAAATGATGTTTACCAGAAATTCTGTAAAACTCTTTAGGATGCTTTTTCGGTATTCGTTCCTTTTAAGAAAACAAAAACAGGGTTCCTTAAATATCCGCAGAATATTCTGAACTTATATGCAAAAGGAACGTCTTTTCCATGAGCTAAGCGCTTAAATAATGCAACCTATAAAAATGTATGCAGCAATCTCAATTATCACATTACGAAATTCTTGGCCAACTATGACCGTCGCCTCTGTTCTCACAGGCGTTTGTTCCAATACTTTCGTAGAAAGATTAAACCTACAACCTCCATCCCAGCCGTTTCATGGCATTCCACAGATAGCATATAGAAAATGTTATAGTTCACTGTCCAAGCCTCTCGCGTTAGTGTTCAATCTCTCCCTAATGCTGGGAGAGGTTCCACAGCTACGGAAGGAAGCTTTTGTGAGGGCAATTCTCAAAGTATCTGGTAGCAACTGCGTTCACGATCTTCGTCCTATTAGCCTTACCCCGACTCCTGTTAAAGTAATGGAAAAGATAGTATATGGAAGACTCCTTTCTTGGCTCACCAAATTTTACAGAATTCCACAGGAATAGCATGGCTTTTTACCAGGCGCTTCTACGTCGTTAAACACCCTTTAGGACGTTAGCCTAGCAACTGACCGTGGAAACCTGGTGGATGCTATATACATTGATTTTTCCAAAGCCTTTGAAAACATCTGCCATCTAAAGCTTGTAGGCATGTTAGAAATTCTTGGTATTCAAGGAAATCTTCTAAGCTGGTTTGGATCTTATTTATTTAACAGAGGCATGACAACTAGAGCTGGGATGAGCACCTAGAAGAGGTACACCTGTTTAAGCGGTGCTCCTCAGGGAGACGTTCTTTTGCCTATCCTCTTCTTAATTTACACCATCGGTCTCCCTCAGGTGCTCCAAACCTCCGTTGACCTTGAAGTTGAACGCTGATGATGTAAAGTTCAATTGTGCCTATGATACTTAAAGTACTTCTGAAGTTCGCGCAGCTCTTCAGAATTCTATTGAAAATTTGGTAAATTAAGCTTCCGTTATGTGCATCCAATTAATCTTTACAAGTGCGCTGTAATGCGCTTTGGAGTTGCTGAAACGCTCTTATATACTGTCAGTGATACTATCCTGAAGTCGTGTAATTCAATCAAAGATCTTGGAGTGATCTTTGACAGAAACCTTAAGTTCTCCACTCATGTTGATAATTCTGCCAGAAAAGCCTGCTCAAGCCTATTCACAATTCTTCGAAATGTGAAATGCTTAGATGAGGGAATACTTTTGCGGTTCTATAAGCTACACGTATTGCCTCATCTTGAATGCTGCTCGCCGGTCTGGAGCACACATTTAGGCAAGGACATTCAGAAAATTGAAAGAGTGCAGCAAGTATTCACTCGCCTTCTCTGGTACAAATTAACTCCCACTTCGAGTAGGAGTGACATTCCCTGTTACCATCAGAGGCTTGTCAAATTTGGGCTTAAAACGCTTCAAGGGAAGCGCACAATCTGGGATTTAACGTTCTCGTTTCGAATTCTTCGCCGGGAGCTGAAGCTATTACCAAGTAAGTACTGAATGTTTAGACCTGCCAGCACAAGAGCAGGTGGGTTCAACATCCATTATTCGAAGGTCCATAAGAAGAGGTACACTTTGATGTTTAACAACATTTTTAACAGGTGTGCAAGATGGTTCCAGTTGCTCCCTCCAGAGATCCTCCAGTCAACGAATGGCAGCGTTTTTAAGGGGGAATAAGCTTAACCTACCTCAGTTGTTGTTTTGTAACCACTCTCATTAGGTACAGTAGTGTTATTGCCTACACGTTCGCCCTTAGGTACAGTAATCTTATTGCCTACACAGTGTACTCTACAAGCGCAATGATCCACAGGTCTCGGCTCAGGCTGAACATGTTATCCTCTTTGTTAATTTTCTCTTCAATAGCTATTACCATCTGACTCCTGTTTGTGGCACTCACTTTACTAGTAATTGCTATCTTATGCAAACGTCAAAAATGTTCTTTGAATGATAACGCCTACGATATTACCGGTGTCCTATTGATTCTTAACCGTCCGACGCAAACAGCCATCTGTCCATAGCGTTCATCGCGCAATATATTTCAGATATCTATCTACCACTATATAATCGAGTTAGCTGCCCTCCCTGTAGATGATGAGGCGTATCTCACCCGGGTTATAAACCTGCCCGAAATACGCCTGGAACACCAGCAATCTCATGGAACCTCTTGCGATGCCTCTACGTACCTCGCGTGGGCAACGTCTGCCGTTCAACATGGGATGTTGCTGCAGCAGAGGAAGCGCAGCCTCCTGCTTGACACAAGGGCGTCCGCGCGCGTTTCTGAATGCCTGGATCCAGAAGACGGGTCCCCTACTACGTCACGTAATAAGGGTTGGAAGTCAGAAGAAGAGACAACGTCGTCCTACGACGAGCGACGCATTCAGAATTGAACATGAGATGCTGCTGCAGCAGAGGAAGCGCAGCCTCCTCCAGTTTGACACTACGGCGTCTGCGCGCGTTTCTGGGCGCCTGAATCCAGAAGGCGGTTTTCCCTCCTCGCACCGCAACCATCTGGAGTCAGAAGAAGCACCAAGGAAGAAAGCAGAGGTCACACCGCCGTCGTACCACGACTGGTCGCATTCAGAACTCAGCATTATGCCATGTTGAACGGAAAACTTTAGCCGCGCGAGGTACGCCTCTGCGTACCTCGCGCGGGCAAGGTTTGCCGTTCAACATGGGATGTTGTTGCAGCAGAGGAAGCGCAGCCTCCTCTTGCCTGACACGACGGCGTCTGCGCGCGTTTCTGAGCGACTGAATGCAGAAGCCCTACGTCACATAATAAGCGTCGGAAGTCAGAAGAGGAGTCATCGTCGTCCTACGACGAGCGATCTATCTATCTATCTACTCTACACTATATAGTTGAGTTAGTGGTCGATGACGTTTGAGTGATCCAACCTAATTGAGATACGCCGAATGGAAAAATATGGAGAGCAAGGCAAACACATCCTGTAGTGAGCCAGCACCCGAACTTTCGGGTCACTACCACTTTGTGACTTCGTGCACATGGACACATGCCGTATGGCACACAAAGGTGTCTTACGAGAACGTGAGCGAGACAGGTTCGAATTCGCACCCAACCCAGTCTGCCCTCCATCGCTTCATTACGAGGACTGATCCCGTTGGCTGCATGAAATCCTTTCGGACCCAATGAATTTAAAGCGGGCAGCTCTAAAGTAGAGGAAACACTGATTTCCTTGCCAGTAACCATAATTCACTGGGTACGAATAAATAAAGTTTCTTTCCGTACTGGCCAAACAGGACATCCCTCTTTCTAGGATACGCAAGGAAGTGAAGAAGTTTCGGTATCCCATAAGCTAAGACTGAATCATGCACTCTTCCATTATACCGGGATTTCATAATGATTAAGGGTGCAAACATGAGCACTAGGAAAGTATGCAATGAAATGTTGCTCGCCCTTAACTACTTCACCGCCTTCAAGTAACTTACCGGCCACATGACAGAACATGCTATACCATTGGCCAATGCCACAAAGGAACTAGCGTGGCCCATCTACCACTATGTAACTGAAATAGCGGTGGATGACGTTTGAGTGATCTGACCTAAGCGAGGTACGCCGCATCATCCACAGCGGGAGCGGTCAAGTGATCTAACCTACGTGAGTATGCCGCATCATCTACAGCGTAAGCGGTCGAGTGATCTAACCTAAGTGAGATACGCCTCATCATCTACACCGCGGGCAAAATTTGCTATGGAAGGTGGGATGTTGCTGGAGGAGCAGGGAAGTGCAACCCTTTACTGCTTAACACAACAGCATCTCGGGCGTTTCTGAGTGTCCAGATTCAGAAACCGACTTTCTGCCATTAGCATGAGAAGACCACTAAAGGGGTAAGAGTAGAAGGGGGACTTCGAGGATGGAGAACCGACAGCGAACAGGGAGGAGGGAGGGGCCTGGAGGAGGCATCGGGATGGAGGGAGGTTCGATAGGGGGGCCAATGAGGCAGGCCAGGAGGTGGCAGCAAGAAGGGTTTAGGCAATAAGGAGGGACCAGCAGGGAGTCACCAATCAGGGGGAGGGGGAGAGAGAGCAGTAAGGATCCATTACCAGTAAGTGAGACCAGATTTAGAAGATGTGACGCCGATGTCGCGTAATGGGTTCGCTCGCCGTCGTCGTGTCGTGAGCGTGGGTGGCTACTTAATTGGGGTAGAGTAGTACGGAGGATCCCGAGGGGGGGGGGGGGGGGGACAGGGAGAGGAATCTACCTGTAAGAAAGGATCTGGAGGCGGGACCAGGACGGGAAACCAACAAGAAAGGACCCGTAAGGGAATTCGTACGGAGAACAAGGAATCTGCCATATGCATAGCCTCTTCACAATGGCGACTGCGAACGCTTCCGAGCTTCTGGATTCGGAAGACGGGTCTTTTGGGCTTTTGGATCCAGACCCCCCACGTCGCCCACCAAACGCCTGATTCTGAATACGTGTCACCGACGTCTGCTGTGAGCATGGGAGGACCACTAAGGAGGTGGTGGAGAAGGATAGTAAGGGAGACCTCTAAGGTGGGCCAGTAGAGCGACCAGGAAGGAAAGGAACAACCTGGAGGAGGGGCCAGAACGGGGAAACCAGCAAGAAAACACCAGTATGGGTGAAAAGTAGAAGGAAGGAAGTGGGCAGGAGTTAGGAACAGGAAGATGGGGACTAAAGAGGGGAGAGGAGACCAATAAAGGCGGACCAGCAATTATGTAGATCCAGTAAGAAGAAACGAGTGAGGTGGAACCTGGCTTCGGAAGACATGTCAACGACATCTTGGAACGCTAGCTCTAGAGCATGAGAACGCTTGCGGAGGAGCAACCTGAGGGACAGAAGTACTGCGCAGCACAAACCAATGACGTTAATGGTCGGTACGGAGAGAATGTCTATGATGAATGCGCGGAAGTGGTGAACGGCTTGATGCCAATGAAGTACGCAGCAGATCCTAGATGTTAGCAATTTTATGTTTTACAAAACTATTTTCCATAGGTCAGCGATGCTGCAAGGTCCCGCGAAGCGCGCAAGTGCGAGACACGCCGTTAGGCGTGTCTCGCACTTGTTTTTTTATACAGCAATTGTCTTAAATTATCGTCCAATTTGATGAGGGGAAGGACAGGTAAACAAATGTTCACTACCCACTGCTCACTTGGGCTTGAGTTTTACGCCTGGGGTTCGAACCAGATCAAAGAGGCGCCTGCGTTGCTGGGCCGCCCCGAATACATCAATCTAGGCTTATTGAGCACACCTTTATGTCCGTGGACCTATCCTGCTTCTATTGTGCCAATCCCCACGCGTCGTTCATTTCTTCCGCTAAAGACAGGAAGCCTCGAGTGTGTGGTAAAAGTTCGTGCTCACATATCCGGTCTGCAGATCGATAGATAGACTAGAAATCCTCCTTAGTGTCAATCTTAGGATACGATTCGGTCATTTGTTTTTGGAGAGGAGCTGCCAAATCCTTGAGGTTATACGCCACAGCTATCTCTACCTCTTTCTCGTAATTTCCTATCCGCTTTAGTACAACTGACCTTTTCTCCAATCTTCCTAGTCCTTGAAGTTTTCCATAGTGTTTCCTGTACTCATAGTAATCTGATACTGCTGCATTTCGTCAGGTCAAGCAGCTCTCCTGGTTTCCCGGCCAGTCTTCCACCACCCTCGCGTACTAACCACAGGACGGCTCTGCATGCCACTTACGGATGCCTCCCTAGCCCTTATACTAATTCATATGCATGTTGTCATCATGGTTTGTGACGCTTTTTGCTCATCAGCCGGTCTAGTAACCTGGGTCTGACGCTGGAACTGTTACTGTTTTTTTTCCAATTTTGCAGAAAATGGCGTGTCGAAGGCGAGAGTCGAATCTGTGAACGTTTTACTGCAGCACCAACCACTAAGTTCCAGACAGGAATGTCTTCGACCATAAAATTATGTTGAAAAAAAAAAGAAATTTAATAGGAAATTTGTTACCGCTTGTACTCCCTGTTCTCAATTCCTAGATGTGCCAGCAGTAGTGCACTTGGAGGAGTTCAGGTTCACAGTATAGTATATTATTCACACGTACGATTTACCGAAACTCCTTAATATAGACTCTGGACTGCTTCACTACGGTACTAGAAATGTCTAAATATCAATACCTTACTAGTAATATGATAAGTAAGGACGGCGTTAGTCAATTTCTTTTAAGATGTGCCGCGCATTCGACTACTACGGATGTTGCGAAGACATTTTGAAAGCGTATTTGAAAGACACAATTACTTACGGTTGTCAAACGATGGACAAGTCAGTGTTTGATCCTTCCCAGAAAAATTTGGTGTCAATTTGCTAAGCATCAAACTAAAACGCTATCCATACCGATGAGTGCTTTGTCCCGAGTCGCATTTTATTTCACATTTCTAAAATTTGGAACAAAAGCAGAAACGGCAAGTGTTTGGTTTTCGTAGTTTTCTGACCCACCAGTGAACGCCTTACAAGGAGAGCCTCCAGAGTGGCGGTGAGCTTTCGCAATTTTTACAGGACGCAGGGTCCCGTATGAGTAGTGTAAAACCATAGTTACTTTTTCGGAATGCTCTTCTGCGGTCGAAAAAAAAAAACGTGTGGACGCGTGAGCGCGAGGTTCATGGCGCCTTGCTGCCACCCAGACCGGTGCGGTCGGTTGGCGCAGTGGTAGTGGGGTTGCCTCTCGGGCGCACCGAGCAGGTTTGATGGTTCGGTCCTCGGTGTCGTCGAAATTTCTGCACACATCGGGTCGTTATTATTATGAGCCTGCATGATTACAGGAGTCAATTTAAGATGCGTTTATAAGATGCTGCTGGTGTGATAAGCGATAATGTTTTAACTGTTTCATAGTTCTATATCATAATTGTTGATTATCGTTGTCAGCAATAAACACAGTTACTTCATGTGAGCAAGAAAAATTTTTATGTTAACGAACCAATAGAATGTTACAGTGCAAATACGATCCATTGAGAGGTAACTCAAATGAAAGCCCGCCCCAAAAAAACCAGGTTTAAATACTAAAAGCATTGATCACATACAAATTGAGTTTTTCCTGTGTAAGCCCATAATAATAACGATCCGATGTGAGCGAAAACATTGGCTACGCCAATACCGAACCATCACATCCGCTCGGTGAGCCCGAGAGGCGACCCCACTACCACTACGCCAACCTACCACATCTGTCGCGGTGGCAGCAGGGCGCCATGAACTTAGCGCTCACGCGCTCACGCGTCACGTTCTTTTGGACCACAGAAGAGCATTCCGAAAAAAGTAACTGTTTTGCACTCCCCATACGGGACCCTACGTCCTGTAAAAATTGCACCGCAAAAGCTCACCACCACTCCGGAGGCTCTCCTTGTTAGTCAACTCTCATTACAGAGTGTGAAAAAGGACAGAATGCAACCGAGCAGAGTTTTCGACGTGATGTTTCAAAAGGATGTACGATGAAGCACTCCGCTTATCAAGCTTCTTTCGGATCCACCACGCATTCTGCATCTATGCAATGTTGAAGTGATTTGAGGGTGTATTTGGCCCGCTCATGTCGCACGGTAAAAAACGACTAAGTAGGTCGGCTGGAAATTTCTGATAAAAGTCTGCAAACAGTTCGAAATGGTCTAGAGGGCTTTATAGTTTCTATTAAGGGAAGACAGAAGCGGAGTGAGCATGCTTTCCACTGGACTAACAAGTTCGACCCTATATGCATTGTGCACGGCACACTCTTGTGCCATGCCTGGCATGGCAGTGCACTGGCAACGTATGCCATGCTTGAAATACTTCGAAAACATGCATATCCTCGCTGAAATAAGCTGCTCCTATCGCAAAAAGCCCTCTTCAGATATTTTTTGGCCACCCACGGTGAAAATGAGTGGTCTGGAAAAGATGTAGATAGGTTTTTGTAGATCTCGACGAGACAATTCGAATGGTACTAGCCGTTTCTCAAATAACATAAAACAGAAAAAGTTATGAGCATGCGACTGTTTGCGACGGTTTAAGCCGTCGCAACGCGTTTTTTGACTGTGCGGCTCGAGCAGTATTGAATGCAATAAATTAAGGGGACCAGCTAGTGAACAAGTCAGTGTCATGCCCTTCCCCAGACAAGTCTCATATGAATTCGCCGACTCGGGGATGGATGGAAGGCCTGGTTGACCTGTACAGGAAATCCGAACCAAGAACAATATCGCGTGCACGCGACGGCAGGCACCTCCTCCGACTACGTTACACGAGCCGAGAACTTTTCCTACGACGCAACATTTTCGTCCTAAAATATAGCAGACGGTAAAAGGTAGAAATTCCTTTGAAAAGCTACGTTACGCTATTTTTTTCCCTGTCTTCACTGCGGTTAAGCACCATTCAAATTCACAATGTCCGAATTTATTGGAAGTTTTGAATTCATTTAATTCATTTCATTTTTTAAAATTTAATTCATTTTACGGTGAATGGAATGCCTAAAAAACAGGTGAGGAACATTTCGAACAAGCATTTTTCAGAATTAATAAGTGACCATAGTCTTTTCATTGCAAAATTAATAACCTTCAATGTCGCCAATTTTTCTTATATTAAAGTCTGTGAAAGTATTGGAGTAATTAGAAATTATATCACTGTGAGCGCGAAAAAATAGAGAGTTCAGAGAGTACAAGTATTTGTGTGCGTCTTCTGTGAACTAGAGAACAAGCCTGAAATTGAGCCGAATCTTCTTCTCTTACTAATAAGGGAAATATGGGCTGGGGTGTAACTATCTTTCACGAAAGAAGAGCTCTGCCGCACAAGGCAGATTTATTTCATTTTATTTAGAATTGTTAGGTTTTCGAGCCAATTGTTTTAAACGTTAGAGTGTCGTGTGCCATTTCCATCTCATCGTATAGAACACTCGACGCTGGTTCTAAATACAGGTTCATCTTCTCACCTCAGGCTCCACGCATCCTAATTAATAGTTGGTTACACAAATTACCGTTTCCTGTGCTGCTATAATTGCCCAATAATGCTACCCCAGAAAGCTTTATTGATTTCCGTTGTGACCTGATATGTTTTCATGCAGCGCTTAATCTCTTCCCCGTTTTCCTAGTTGAAATTTTCACCTGCAGAGCCTTCATAGTCTCAATTATTGTTTACCATGTAGGAATTCAACCCAACATCATACCGCGTTCTAACTCGATTCTGTTTCACAAACGACTCACTGAGAACATCAGATCCAATGCTGCACAGGAGCTTCCCTGATGTTTCTCCCTTGTTTTTCTCCTTTAAAACACTTCTGTTGTTGTTTTCTGGACAACTAAGTGAATATGAGAGTCTCGAAACGCCGGGTCGTTTATCCAATTTTCCTCCTGGACCGCGAGAGGGAGCTTGTTCGTTCCGTTTATGCTGTTGACAGCACCCCAACCACGAAACACGTCGTCAGCTGAATGCATCTGAGGCATGTTGTGCCTTACAACGTTGAGCGCCAGGGTTCGATTTTAAGATGCCATCTCCTAAACAACATCCATCACTTGATGCGTTAACCGAGACCGATCATCTGGCAACGCTTCGTTGGTAGTTGCTCTTCTCCGTGGTTGTCTTTTCTAGGAAGTTCTGTTAATATGAGCAATTTTGCTCGGTATCTGCTCCAATTTCTTATCCCTCTCTTGGAATTCTGAGACGAGGGGATTATCCTTCAAACTCCGGCAACGCTCGTTTCGTTTTCCACACGTAGATTTTGTGTTGCGCATACAGAGACAGCGCAGCGAGATTTTTTCTGGAGAGTTCAAAGTGTGGCTATGATGCAACCAACCTCCTATCCATCATTGTGGACAGATCATTTCTGTAGACTTTTCATGGTATCTGCATCGTCGTGTATCCATGCCCGTTTTCTAGCGGTCGCCATTCATTCACCCGTCACTTCGAGGCGAACTAAATCGCAGATCATCGTTAAGGATACTGGGTCAAACATTGTGAGCGTTTTTAGTCGGCGATCTAGGCAGGCGTCGCGATATCCAGGTACAGATTTCGCATTCTGCAGATACATACGTGGGCTCTACGTGCGTCCAGCTTCAAGTAGGTCGATTCAGCCTAAATGCTAGGTATTAGGATCACTACACTCGTAGAAGCCATAGCTGGCTTGTGCCTGCATCTTCGCCCCAATCAAGCGTGAAAAAAATTTAACCACGCGGCTGTCCGATCTCCCAGAAACTGCCATATTTTGTATTTTGGGTATATTCACTTGTTCTAAACTCCGTATCTATTTTTTACATGTCTGGTGCCTCCAGAATAAAAATATTCACCAAAATCGACTACGAAAATGTTAGTAATACTCTCCATATGTTGTTAGCCTACTTCTGTTTTTTTCTACCTTTTGTTCATCAAGTCCTTATCTATTGCTAAATTGTTTTAGGCGCATTTTTGATGCGACAATGAATTAATAAACAAATACCTCGATCAAATGTTAAAAACACCAATCTAAGGCTTGAGACTGATGTGAGATGAAGGCATCATTTCCTTACTGCTGTATTCCAGCGATTCTTGGTGGATTAGGCTGTTAAGAAAAAGAAAATGCCATATTGCCTCATCCACGCACGGCAGTCGACGATTGCTAACGGAGCCGTTTTTCGGAACCATATTCGTATTTAATTTGCAGTGCCACGTATAGGTAGAACATTTTTGATTGGGTGGAACGGCGCTGATTAGTACCTTCCTATCAATCAGTCTCTAGGGACCTTTTTGAAGCTTCTTTTGAGCAACCAGAGGCCATAGGAATTCCCATGCAAACTGGTCCGTTGTTTCGTTTCCAAATAAGCTTAAATCACCATCAGCCATACCTTAGGACATGTATGTAGAGAACGGACCTATCCTAGTCGGGATGGGGCATCGCTAGGAAAACGAGACTAACACGAATAAGCTAGCTCAGGGTGCTGTCCTTGCCAAGCAGTTCACTTTTAGTTTTCACATGGTGGTCAAAAAGTGAATGAACTACCCCTCCTCACTAGGGCAGATCCGGAAAACGTGTGCTAAACTGAAGCTGTTAAACCGGAAGACTATGAATGGCAGTGATTCAATACTCCTTGCAGAACGACACGTCTGCAAACGTTCGAAGGATCGTCATGAATGAATACTGAATCAATCAACGCCATGAAGGGGTTCACGCAACCCAATATTAGCCGTGGGCATTTTTAATCGAACATCTTGATGCCTTCTGCTCGGAAACAAAGCCTGTGAAACGAGATGATGTCGGATTTGCCTACAATGATTTCAAACGCCATAATTCATCGGTTTCTTAGGAAAATGCGATCTCATAACATTTCTCACATCGAAAGTGGTGTGAAACATATAACAGCTTTTAGATTGAGTGGACGGTGCTTCCTGAGCCGTGGTAATCTTCTTTGCTTATAAACCTCGAAAACTGACAGCTTTCTATGCAACCTGCAATAGCTCGTTATCCTCCACTTGATTTCTGAATCGACTTGCATCTTATTTCCACTTTGAAGCTTTCCAGCTATGGTTTAGCAGCTACGTGCGATGCATTTTACTCCTCTTTATTTTGTTTTTAGCATTTATGGGCTATTGCTATTGCCCATAGATGTCATAAAAAAACGCAATTATGTACTTTGGATAGGAGGCTGTTGCAGGGCGCTCGAATAATGCCGACTTCGACTCCAAGTCTCAACATGTCAAACGTTCTTTTCACTGTTCTTATCCACCTATTAGTACTTTATTTGTGTTAGATAGAAGACGGAGTTATCCTTAATTAACAATTGGTGTCCTGAAATCCTAAAGTCCTGCATGGTGCACTCGAAAGGAAAACTCAACACTGACAGCTACCATTGGCAGGTCCCTCTAGAGTTGAAAGTTCTTGAATGAACGGCATACTCACTCTGTATTAAATGCACAATGAGCAATTGCTCATCGAAATGGTGGGAAGGGGGGTGGTAGTATAATAATTCCAGCGCTCGATGAAAGTGAGGCGATAGCCAAAGGTTCTGCAACGGTAGGGAACTTCAAAAACCAAAAACGTTGTTTGGTGGAGAAACATCCGAATAAAAATAGGTCGTTGCCAGGATTTCATAGAACTTTTTAGTCTGAAAGCTCGCTATTGTTCTTCACTGCGGATGTCACTCCTCTAGCTCTTGGCACAGATTGCAAAATCCCTTCAACTTAGGTGGACAGAGTCGATAGGGCATAAATATGTGTGGCGATCTCGTCATTTGCTCAATACTGCAAAGTCTCCTTAGTGCTAAACAGTTCAGAAATTTTGTACTACATCATCACCTTTTTTCAAGCAAATCTCCTGTGGTGGAGAACTCAGAGCTGCGGCATTGTATTTGTCTATTTTATTTATTTATCTACTTTTCATTTAAACTGGGTTAAAAGTTCGAAACACCGGAAAGTGAAGATTTGGCTAATTTTACGACATCTTGCATTGTCTGATTTCGTCATAGACTGCAATAACGAAATACCACTTATGATGTTTAAGTGACGCATTGACACGAAAGGCGTTCCGTCAGGCTGATGTGTTTTCTCATAACCACTGATGGGCGGAATTTCCGTTTCCATGTTCCGAATTCCGGTTTTCGGCCGTTTTAGGCCTTCCGTTCCGTTCCGTTATCCGATCTCCTCTGGACCGGAAGACGGAACGGAAATTGTGATTCATCACTCACTGATAGTTTTGCACTGTCTTCATTTACCTCTTGAACTTAAACGAAGGGCTGATGATGAAAGAGATCAACTATGCGTCGCATTTCTTTGTGATTGTGTTGCGTTCAAACCGGTGGTGCACACTGATGTCGAAACAGTGTGATAAGGAAATTGGATTCTCTTTTATTTTCTTGGAACGATGCACTACCGAATAGTATAAGGCCACAGAAGGTTTCATGAATGTTTGAATCAAGAACTAAATTCCTTATCCGGAGCTTGCTTGTCTTTTTCCCTAGGTCTTACCTTGAACACCTATTCTGTATCAGAGTTCTATAAGCACTCTCAGGTTGCTAACATTGCTTTCCGCGGGGGACGTTGGATCTATCCTAGTCGGAGGAGGGCATGTGGTGTCCTGGCTTTCCAACCCTTCTTCTTCAGCTACTGCCAAATGCTACTATGATACCCACAAGAACTTAAACGAGTGGGTGTCGTGTCATGGGATGCATAACGAAACTGTAACATTAGCGCTGCCCCTTCCAATTAGGATGGATCCAGGACATTAAGTAACACCGGTCAAGTGTCGTGAGTGGAGAATTACTAGTCATCTTACTAGTCAGCTGGGTTTCTAGCGTTGAAAACACTTTCTTCCAATTTACAAAAAGATTTAGCAAAAGCCTCAATCTGTTACATTAGTAATTTTTGAAAGTTCATCTTAGTAATTATACGAATACGAGGATCTTTATTATTATATGTTGCTGGAAAAGATTCGCATGCTGCCTTGCGCATTTCATAAATTCCTTAATGGCAGCGTTATGGATATATATTAGACTATCGCAAAATTAATCTCCGTTTCGAGGTGTGTATAAATAAATAAGTTTTTTTTTTAAATCATTCTGTCTCAGAGAACGTCACTCGTACCATTCGGTAGATTTTTTCCTGGTCTTTCAAAAAACATATGTGGATGTTGCTCTAATTTTTCTAGCCGACCTATTCCAGCGCTCCCTAAAATCATGAACCGACGCAACCATCGAGTCACCATGCATTACGAATTTAAATTTTAAATTGGGACAATCTGCGGCAGAGGTATCCCGTGATCTTAGCAGCGCTTTTGGGACGGATTGTCCTTGCGAACGAACGGTGAGGTTCTGCTTCGAAAAATTCGCTTCTGGCGATTTTGATCTCGAAGAAAAACCTGATCGCGGGCGCAGGTCGTCACTTGACGATGAAGTTTTGAGGAAAGCCGTTAAAACGAATACACGTACGCTAGCCGAGGTCCTTGGCGCACATCATAGTACGGTAGCAAGACATTCGGCGAGAATCGGCAAGGTGCAGAAGATGTCGAAGTGGATGCCTCCTGAGCTGACCGATGAGCAGCGTCTTGAACGCTTCGACACTTTCTCCAACCTGCTATAATAGATCGCTTTAAAAATGAGCCTTTTGTAAGCCATATTATAACTGTAGATGAAAAATTGGTCCTTTACAACAACAGGAAGCGGGGATTTGTTTAGGTAGACAAGGATGCTCCTTCAGCATCCTTTCCTATACCTGACTTTCACCCTTGAAAAAGTCATGCCTGCTTTGTGGTGGTGTTGTAATGGTGTAATTCATCACAGCTTTTTGCAACCTTGTCAGGCAGTCACAGCAGAGCCTTTCTGCTGTGATTTAGACCAAGTGTATAAGTTGCAAAATTTGTAGCTAAAAGTGGTGAATAGACGAGGGCCGCTCCTGCTGTAGGACATCGTAAGGCCACACATCTCCAGATCACTCGGCGAAAATTGATCCATTTAGGTATCGAAGTTCTCCCTCGCCCACCATATTTTCTCGACCTTTCCTCTATTGACTATAGCTTTTCCGCGCTCTTGATTCTCATTTGCGTCAGAAACAATCCATTAATTTGGCCGATGTTGAATGTGCCCTTCTTGATTTCGTTAATTCCTGTGATCTCAGTTTTCATTGTAAGGGATTAAATTAGTTACTTTTCGTTGGCAAAGATGTATAGATTCTGGTGGTTTTACTTAAATTAATAAAGTGGGTTTAAGCTGAGTTAGCTGAGTTTCGAAGTAAGCCGTCCTTTTCGGCGACTAATTTTGCGACAGCCTAATATTTAAGAAAAAATTAGTGAGTTTTGATTTATTTCCGTTTCCGTGCTTCGCATTCCGGTTCCCGCCCATTTTGAGCTCTTCTATTGGTAATCCGCGTTCCGCTTTTCTCAACAACAAAAAAATCCGCAGTCCCTGCTCTGTAATGTTGCGATCAGAACTCTAGCGCCAGGCGGGATTCGAACCCGCACTTCTGCTGACCGGTCGGGTGTGCCTTACGCCGTTGCACCTCCGGCGCTGTTTGATCGAACGCAACATTTACACCTCGTGGGACTCATAAAGCTTATAAAAGATAAATTTTAAGAATTTTAAACTATAAATGATTAAAACGATGATATAAAAGTTATAAAAAGGTTCGTTTGCCATATCTCCGATTTTTCGTAGTAGTAGAATGCCTGGCGCACCTCAAAAGGGATTGAGCACGGCCTCCTTTATCTTTTGTTCCTGTTCTACTAGAAACTAAATCTTAATTCAGATAGCAGATCACAAAACGAAGCAGTGCTTACTAGCACGAAGTTTTAGCTGACTGTCTGCTCAGTTCTGGAAGATCGTAAAAGCTTTCAAATTGAAAGATGGCTACAAACTACAATGTTAAAACGTGAGGCAACAGGGTTTACATCCCATGTTCGGCTCTCGATGAATCTTGGCGTGGAAGTTCACGATATTGAGGAGCTCAAGTCTATCTATCTCCAATCACTTCAAAATTGCTGAAACAGACAGCACTCAGACTAACGTTTCGGCGTTCTCACCTTCTTCAGAGCCTGGAATGGGACGAAGTCAAACCGAGAAACTATCCCCCTGTTGCGAATCGGTGGCCCCACTCGCGAGGGAACATGCCCTTGTTGAGCGTTTTCCCTCGCGAGTGGGGCCACCGATTCGCAACATGCTGCATCGGACGTTGGTAAGCGGACCCGTTTGCCGGCTGGCCATTAAGTCAGCTGGCTGTAAAATCTGGCCCTACCACGCCCTGATGCGAGGGAGCCATGCCTTCCCTTGGGCGGCTGTAGTTTCCCTGGGGTCTTTTGAAAGGGTTGGGGCAAAACAAGCAGTACAGCTCCCATCCACTGCCAGGGCAGCGCTCAGAAACTCCAGGCTGGGTGGCAGACAGCCATACGGCTGGGTGGCAGACGGCCGTATAAAGCGCTGTGGGCACTGGATGGGTAGCGCTTGGGCCGGCGCACGACAGTGGTGCAGCGGTGTGGGGACGAGGCGACGCGCGGGGCGTCGGCGGCAGGTGTGCTCGAGCCCGAGCTTGTTAGTACCACGCGGGGCCCCCGTCTACCAGGGAAGAGGGGGTGTGGTCCATTCACATCATGGGGTCTCCCTGGTATCCCCCTGGGTCTTGGGTCTCCTGGTACCTCGTAGCACCACGGGGTGAATGGGGGACTCCACTCAACAGGGGCATGTTCCCTCGCGAGTGGGGCCACCGATTCGCAACACCCCCAAACGCCATTTCATTTTACGGAAATTATTTGAGAAGACCATTAGACCAAAGAAACTGTGAATAGAACACCAGAATGGCCACCCGTGGGCAAGTGGACTAGCGACGTCCGGCGATAGCTTCTCAGATTAACTTCGTCTCATTCCAGGCTCTGAGAAAGGCGAGAACGCCGAAGCGTTAGCTTGAGTACTACCTGTCCTACCAATCTTGAAGTGACTTGAGATAAATATTATTCTCAATAAAGTAGTGTTTACGTCCTCCCTACCCGAGGAAAGCGCTCGACATGTGTGCCACTCGGTTTTCTAGCAAGTTCTCCTAGCCTCTGGGATAGGTCGTCTTCGTCACTGTTTCTCAAGGTAAAGTCCGTAGTGTACCACTAAAGGCTAGCAGTGATCGTTGCTCCTGAATTTCAAAAACCTGGTTTTGAATATCATACAGGTGGACTGATGGGATGGGTCGCCCCGGTTCCCCTGTCTTCTAACAGCAACGCGCCAAACGCCTTCTCCTTGTTGTCACCGAAGCGCCTGAAACCCCCTCTAATTTCTGAACGCCCCTCATCTAGTTTTTCCCTACCTTTCCACTTCGAAATTGAATGCTGATTCTCCTGGGGATTGCCGGTAAGAGACCCTGCTCTTTCTCTAACGGAATTTCGATCTTCAAAGGGCAGAAAAGCGCTCGGGCATACAAGTGAATGTGTGCCTCCATCGCGAGTGGGGCTTAAATTGCGCTCATCGGAAACTCATTCAAACCGTTTGTTGCGTTAAATTCAGCGAATGGCAAATATTTGGCCTTTTGTCTCTTTCTTCATTTTCGGTGGAGGAAATGAGGATGCACGTGGTTGTGATTGTGTCGTTTTCCCTTTTAATCTCCATCTGAGAGGTTTGTCGCTGCGGAGGGTAAGCACCAGGTGACAGGCCTTACCACCGCCTCTCGTGCTCATTTCCACTTCCGTGCTTCCCTGCTGCAACCTACATTCACACCAAAAGTCATATAAGAAAGTAGTCTTCTATTATAAAATCAATTTTAGTCGTACCGAAATCATGACAAGATCACAGCGCGCATTTTCTTCTCATTCCTTCTGCGAAATCTGCCTCTATCTCATCCTTCACTATCTGCCGATGGTCTATTCTGCTGATCTAGTTTAGCTCAGCATAATCCGAAAACCTGGATGATCTAAGCTCCTTTATCATCATTCAGCTTGCTTGTCATGACTTCACCACAGTGCCGCGCTCGGTGTTGAAACCGCTTCGCAAAACAACCTCGTGAAGCACACAGACACCCTCGAGTCTCTCGCCGAGAAATCGAGAAACACTGGATTTCCCATCTCACTGATGGGAGGCTTGTCTGGAAAGGATAGAACACTGCCACTATCTATCATCTGGTCAGCGCGTGTCACTGCAAAGGTTGGGGTTGTTCCCAGGATTTCACTTCTTCGTGATTCTCTGGAATATTTGTTCTGTGTGTGGAGCATAGTCGAGGGAGGTACCGTTTGCAACGTGCACCCGATACCAGATTCTTGGTTCAGATGTCCCAACCAGGCCAGCCAAAGCTTCCGTCCCTCCGTGATCGGAAAATCGGTACCAAACCCGTCTGGAAAGGATAAACACCGACTTGTCCATGGCCACCGCAAGTCACTTTATGGCCAAATACGCATTCAAACTCTCGACATCCCGTAAAATGGAGTGCGTGGCGCATCCCAAAAGGAATGACTAAAGCCTTCCTCTATCCTTTATCCGTTCGTTCTGTGCAACGCACCCTATGGTATAGTGGATGCATATAGTGTTCGATGAGAGCAGGTTTCTCATCAGTCGAATCGAGCCTATCCGCTGGGAGTGTAAAAAGGTTAGCGGATAATGTACGGCATTTATCAATTGCTGCTTGTGATGCGCCTCACATTCTACTTCTTGGGGATGTCGTAGAGGAGTGCATTTGGCCTACACAATGGCCTGCGGTGGCCAGTCGATGAACAAGTCAATGTTTTATCCTTCCCAGACAAGCCTGCTACTGAGCCGTCGCCTTTCGAGGGATGGAACTTCGCTGCCGAATTACACCTCAACTAGTGACACCCCAATCACTTCGGCAGACAGAGTAACGGATTTTGTATTTCATTATGATAACAAGCTAGACTTTTTAGATCACTATAAGGCTATATGCATAGAAGCACAACACAAGACTTATCAAATCATTAAAAGACTATCCACTAAAAATAAAACAGTCCTGATACAAGCAGGACTGTTTTATTAACTGTATAAGACTGTATAAGACTTATGTCCGACCCCTAGTGAAAAGTGGGACAGCAGTATTTTCGCCACATAAGAAAAAAGACATTTTCCTGATAAAAAAGCTCAAAATAATTACGTAAGGAAGCTTTTTATAAGGCATAATTATGGGTTTTTCTATTCGGGGATTCCAAAAGCAGCAATTCGGAACAAATTTTTTGGAGTTCAATCGCTGTCCTCCCGAAGGAAATGGATTGATGCTTGCTCTGTTTTCAAAATACACTCTGGACAAATCCGTATAAACTCATCGGCATTTTATGGATTGATTCCCTCAAGGATTAGACGGACACACTATAAGATATGGTATCCAAAATCAAGACTTGAGACCAGGAAGCATTCCTTCACAATAAGGGCAGTAGCGTACCTGGTACTGAAGAGCAATATCAGCCCTACTCCTTAGTCTTTTGGATCTTTCAAACGAGTCGCAAAACATGCTCTCTTACAGTACTGGTGAGATTGCTGTTTTAAGTTTCTGAGTTACAGTTACACGCTTTATCCTTTTTCGTTATGTTTCACAAAGATGTTTAAGTTTAGTTAATGCTATGCTGGATTTCTCACGACTGTCTTTTATGGTCGTAATAAATTGAATTGAATTGAATGGAAAACTTGGTTGTCTGGGACGGGACACGAACCAAAGCTTCGCCTCAAGATAAGGCAACCGACTGTTACTCTTCTTACTGCGCTTTCGTGTCTTCTATCGAGGCCATTTAAGGCTCCTCCGAGGAGCTCAGTCAGACTCGTACATATAGCTAACCCAAGTTCGTAATCCTACGATTTCAAGATGCAGAAGACATGAGCCTACCATGCAAACCGTGCAAGGTCATCCAATATCCCTGTACTTCTAGCAGCACTTAAACAAGGATGGACAGTGTCAGCCACGAAAACCCTTCTCATGAATTATTCACATGCATTTATTATTCAATTTCCCGTTTTATTCCGTGAATACCCAAACTTTTGACGACCAATTTCCGATGGCGTTCCGACCGCTGTCGTTTCCGCTGGGGCCGAGTCTCTAGTTTCGGCTGAATTCTTCCTATGCCGAGCACGTCATCGCTGCCGATCACCGCTGCTCTGGACCAGAATCTCCACACATAGCTTTGGCTTCTGCTCTGCAGGCGTTTGTAAGCTCTTATTCGTTTTTAGTGTTTCCATTTTGCTTTAAAGAAAGAAATAGGCTTGTACTTCTCTCCGTAAATTTTTATTAGAAATTGTCATGTAATAGGCTATTTACTACCGTTGATATACAAGCTCTTGGACGTTTTCTAGAGTTTCCTCTAGGAAGAGCTTTCCTTTTCCTTCAACGTTGAAAAGGTAGCTTAAACACGAGAAAAGCACTGCGGCAGAGGAAAGATAGTCCTACGAAACCGTTTCACACATTCTCTTCTAGTATCCACCTGGTATTATAGCTTCGCAGTTCTCAACACTATAACCGCAACATGATGCTATTCCCCCAAAATGGGTGCAACCTGTATCACCTGTCGTCCCGTTGATCATTGAGTTGCTCGAGCGGCCATAAGCAAGGTCTTTGTTCCTCCCTTTCGTTTGACAGAGTGCTCCAGTGGATCCTCCTCGCTCTAGGGGCACCAAGAGTGTCACATCGTTCGTTCAGAGCTTTGGGTATTCTGTTTTAACCTGCATGGTCGTGCTTGTTGGATCAACAGAAGGCTGGAGACGTCCTTACGCCCAGCGCATTCGTGGAAAATACTGCGCTATGCCTTTTATGGAGCTCTCAGATCCTACGTAATAGGAAGCTTACGGATGAAAGCACGACGCTGACGAAAAATATCCTGCTTAATAAACTACAACTCTTGAGAGGCGATTTTGAAATCACAAGTAGAGAACAGACCAACGTGTGCACCAGCAAGACAACGCTAGTCTGCAAGAGGGACGAAGGCTGAACTGGTAAACTGTGGCTCCCCCGTATTTCACTGCCCGGAATGCTCGAACTGCAAACATTGCTTCTATTAATAATATAATACATTAACGCCTTTTGAACACCCTAAACTTGATAATCCAGAGCAACATAGAAGAAATGCCTGATGGGTTCTTCAAGGCCCACTCCTCCACGCTCTGAAGCAAGGCATCAACTAGCAAGTTGAAATAGGTGGGCCGACGCTAATGGTGTGTACTTATTTTAGGTGACTTGCCACTCTTCTTTAAATATATCGAATTAAAATATTTAGAGCCTCCAACATCTGAAAATGGATCAAAGTGTTTAAATTCTCAAGCACTTTTTATAGAATGTGACCACGCTTTCTCAATGTTGCCTATTTTTGAAGTTTCAAAGCGTCTATCGGAGCTGTTGTGTGCACTCCTAGCATTATTTTGTTGTCTTCGAATCAGGTCTCAGTGCTACGCGCTGCACAGTATAGGACACAGAATCTCTTCACTAGGGAAAGAAATTCTACACACAAAGCCGAACCAATTTCTATGTCAAAAGGGACAATGAGGAGCTCCACCTCGGTTCGCTGAAGCTGGGAGCTAGCGCTCCTGTAGACCTGAACTGAATGCAAAAGCGCATAGAAGAGCTGAGTTAGCTGAGCAAGTGCTACTTGAGCAAGATGTAGCTCAGACGACATGTAAAAGGGTAGACTTCAGAGTGAGACAGAAGAAACCAATTTAAAGAGCATGTGCGCTGCACTAAGCTGTGCTGTATCCCGTCTTCAAGCTTCTACATATTTTGAACGGATGTGGACAATTTGGAAACCGACCACGTACTTTGTAGTCGAGTGTGATCGCGCGTTCAACAGAACCATTCGAAGAACGGAAAATAATAGTGTGAATGACCATTCGGCAGCTAAAACCGAATAAAACAGCGTAGTATCTGAGAAACAATCTATTTATTTATTTATTTATTTATTTATTTATTTATTTATTTATTTATTTATTTATTGCAAGCACCATGGCAGTGAATGGGGCATAAGGCGGCGTTCCCTACACCGCCCTCAGGAAGGGGCGTAGCAAGTGGCGCGCCTAATGTTCATCGTGGACGAGATTTCCGGGTCCCCATCATCAAATGGAGGCATCGCGCTGCAAATCACTTTCCTTGACCTGGCAGTTTTATTCCCAGCAGATTTTACTCTTGAGACAACAACCAGAATGTGATACACCGTATTTGGAGGAAAAGACTTTTCAGTTGAAGCGCCAAGGCTTACTTCGAGTCCTGTCACATTGCTCAGTACTAAGGCGTCGTCCGCGTTTTCCACAACAACTACAGCAACATCTTAGCGAGATATGTCGTGATAACGACGCGATCATCCTCTAGAAAGTTTTTCAATATAAAGAGATTTAATTAATCCTTTGAATTGAGAGGACGTTGAGCTGGTTTTGCGCATAATTTCAGATAGGTCTTCAATGTAGAGGCTACCGTCTCCTGATCGGAATCACAGATAGTCTCCATTTGTGGCGAAAATTTTAAGAATCCGGAGAGATGACGACGTTTTCCTTCCCTTAACTGTCTTCACAACCTAAACGACTAAGAAAGGACTTCGGAGTTCACTTCGAGTTAATCGTCTCCTGTCAGTTGTTAGGTTTTTGGACGACGTTACGCCAGTTAACGATTCCGTAATCTGTGACGCTGTTTTCGCAAAGAACTCGTCCAAATAGGCGGGAGCGTATAGGGAACGCACGTCTCCCGGCATAGGCCCCTGTTATACTTCCGCGGGAGCTTCCGCGGGACGTCCGCGGACGGACGGTGCACCGCGGACGGTCGTCGTCGTCCCGGGGCGGCTAGCGTCGCATCGGAGCGCGTTTCCCGCGCCGAACTCCGCGGGACGACAGCCGTTCCGCGGTGCAGTGCACCGCGGAGGGCTGCCCTCCCGCGGGCGGGAAGTATAACACCCCTCTCGTCGTCTGTCGGCGGCGATCCGCGGACGGCGGGCGTGGCGGGCCGCGACGAGTGGCCCGGCGCGGGGTCCCGGCGCGATTTCCGCCCATCCGCGGAAGCTCCCGCGGGAGTATAACAGGGGCCATAAGGACACTCAGGCAGCATCGAAAGGGCGTGACACCAGAGAGGCGTGTAAAGGCGTTTCGCCGGTCCGGTTTTGGCCTATCCTCCAGTGTGTCCTGGTAAGACGTCGTCTGCGGTAGCGTTTTTTTTTTGCGGTACCGCTTCGGTTTTTTTTTCTTTTTTTCAGCTACATGGGAAGAAGAAAAACGCACGACTACCATTTTGGAATTTATAAGTATTCACCTGGATTAGTAGTGGGACGTAGACTAGGACTCGTTCCCAAATTTACTGCGTGACGACGTGTCTCAAAGAACTCTCACAATAATGTGGCGTCCTGATAACGATGTGGTGCTCAAAACGATCTTGTCGCATTTTCTTCAAAAAGAAATGGCTTTGTTGTGAGAAGCTCGACGACATGTGGACAGCTTTATCCCATTTAATTCTCTTTGTCCGTGCGTCTTCTTGGTTCTTGCCTTGACAACGAAAAGCGGCTTAGAAAAAGGTGTATGAGTCGTAGCCAGTTAATACACATTAAAGACTTTATGCTGTTCTTGAAAGTATTGAAGGAGATTTCTAAACCAATCTCCATCAGGGAGCTTGCGTTCCCAACACGATCCCGCCCGCTGTCCCCTTCCTGCCCTGCCCGCCTGCTCTATTTGTACCAGTTTGTGGCGCTCGAAAACCCCGCCGCAATTGGCGGATTCGTTAATTGACGTGACGTCGTCTAAAACCTAGCAGCTGATAGGAGACGACTGGGGCGCGTTATCTCGTGGGGATCTCTTTAGTTTTTAGTCGGTTCGGTTATGTGGGCAGTTGAGGGAAGGAGAACGTATCTCTACTCTCTGGATTCTTTAAATTTTCGCCACAACTAGAAACTATGGGTGATTCTGAGCAGGAGACGGTGGCAGCTACATATAACTAGCGGAGAGACAAGTGAGTCATGCAGTCAAACCGAGACGATCGAAAAAATCCAACAACGTCGTCGTGAAAGGTGTGCGTAGTTACGATTTACGATCTACTTACGATTTAAGGGTTTACGGATACTTTTGGCCAAATCTTCGTGAATGTAATCCTTGACCCACAAATACCGTCTACATGATGTTACACAATATGCTTTAAGACAACACAATCTCTCATTTATAACAACACTCAGTCGGTCTCCTCTCACAGCGCATCACCACCTCCTGTTAGACTTTGTTCGTTGATGTTCTAATGTGGGACCGAAGCAGATGCCCTCGCCCCGTGTACATATGTAGAGGCGGCTCGGAGCTCGACTCCACTCTCGCAAGGGAAGGACACCAGGTGACCATGGCATTTTGAGAAGAGATGCATGTCACTGGATGAGGCTGCGAACGCTGATCCAAATATGCGATTCTTCTCAGCTAAACTCCTCTGGGAACGGAGCTGTGGAACATTCTCGTTTGCCTTCTGAGCCGCAAGGTCGAGTAGGCTATGGAAAGCGCTGGCTTCGTCCCAGCAGAGGAAGAGCAGTGGATAGAAGACCGGTGTAGAGATGGGGGGGGGAGACGGGTTCAACTCTCCTGTAGAGTGAGATTTTCGCATTTCCTAAAAAAAGATCCGTTACAATCAAGCAAAGCTACGCTATGCAAAATCTCAACGAAAAAACGTCGCCAGAAAGGAAATCTGATTTATTTATTTATTTATTTGCGCCATACGCACAAACAAACACAAACACAAACAAACACGTGCGCACACACAAACATGCGGACACAGTATACTTAGAAAAAAATGTGAGAAACAAAACGAGATGAGGACCTCAACATCAAAAGTTCAAGCTCAGCACGATATTGAAGAGTGTGGACAAGACAGCTTAACAGCTCAACAATGATTAAGGAAACAGTTCTGAACTGGCCGGTGCAGTGGGAACAGTGGGAAACTGAATGAAGAGGAGCAGTGGCCCGCCAACACTGCAAGTCGCCCGAGGATAACGACTCCGGATACCAACTTAGTAGGTCCGTCGACTTCGTCAGTTCCCACATAACTGCTGCTTGAGGGAACGCGTGAAAATAAAGAGTTAGGAAATTTCTGGGAGGCATTAGAGGAAAACAGAACAAGGAAAAACGTAGGAAAACTATTAAAGCTAAGCGAAGGTTGCAATTTAGTAAAGAAAACATAACGGTAAAACAAAAGCAGGAGTTAATATAAAGCTGGAACAAAAACAATAAAGTGAAAAATTCAGTGAAATAGAAAAACCAGACGCTGCCTCTTGGTAATGTTATCAATGTTCAGTGTTGCAAGCAAATCAATTTTCTTCAACCTCATTTTAAAAATATCCACATTTGGTGCTTCTGAGAGACTAGGAGGCAACATCTGTAACCAACGAGCACCACGAAAGAAAAGAGAGTTGAAGACATTTTCACGATTTTTTCTCCTTATTTTGAAACAATGGAATCTATAGGTATTTCGGTGACCCATCGTTGGAAGGAATGTCCAATACTTGCTAGCTCTAAGCCGAGATTCCCCTTTTAGAACTATAAAGCACAAAACTAAGCCATTGAAAATACGTCTATAAAGGAGGCTTTTAAAGTTAAAAAGCCTGAGCCTCTCTTGATAATTTGGCAACTCTTAAAATCAGTCGTGTAGGATACACACCTATAAAACCAGATTTTTGTAAAGGTCTTCTGAACGCTCTCAATTTTGGCTTGAAACTTCTTTGTGAATGGACTCCAAACCTGTGAACAATACTCAACTACTGGAATAAAATGGAACTTATATAAACTAATTAATATGGTTCTATCGTTGCATTTAATATTTCTATAAATTAGAAAAAGAACGGAAAACGCTTTCCGTACAATAGCATCAATATGGATTGTAAAACTTTGCTTACGATCAAGGGAAACTCCAAGGTCGCGAGCATCATATACAGAACGGATTACATAATTGTTGACTTTGTAACTCATACTAGGCTGATTTCCAAGGTGGAGAGTAGAACTTTTGGAGAGATTCACACGTATCTTCCAAGTGTTTGCCCAGTCCACCATTGAATTGATAGACTGACATAAGGCTTGGTGTACATGAGTCATATTGTCATTGTTATAAGCCCCATAAATCTTAATAACGTCAGCATACATCTGCACCTTAACAACAGGATCAGATGATAAGCTCGCGGGAAGATCGCTGGTGTACACTAGAAACAAAACTGGCGACAGTACAACTCCTTGAGGTACTCCACTGCTGTAAGCATAGCTTCTCGAGAATGAGTTACCAACTTTAACACGCATGAACCTACCAGATAAATAGGAACGCATCCATTTCAGGAGAGACTCTCCAATTCCAAGTTGGTATAACTTGTTAAGAAGTTTTTCATGGTCTACCTTATCAAAAGCTTTTGTCAAATCGAAATAAATAACATGTGAAGAAACTAACTCTGGATTGGCATTTTTTGGAATTGCAGTAATAATGGATTGTTTCCAGATTTCAGGCACTTCACTGTAAAATAAAGAAATGTTGAAAATTATGGACAAAGGTTTAGACAGAAAAAGTGCACATTTATTGTAAACTATTTGTGTAATTCCGTCAAAGTTGCACTGGTAGAACATTTAAGCCTCTTTATTACATTTAGAACTTCCCTAACCTGCACTACAAATTCACATCCGCCGTCAGTTCCCAGTTCAGCTGCGCTTGCATTTGTATCAACTTTGCTTGGTTCGGATAAAGCATTTACTGGTCTGGAAGTAAAAACGGATTCAAAAAATGTTGCTAGCGCTTCAGCCTTTTGGAGGTCGTTCCTGTAGAGAGTTCCATTGTCATCTTTCAGAACAGGAAGCTCTGAGTGTGATTTTAGCTTTGAGCGCATTAAGGAAAATAGTGCTTTTCTGTTGCGACTTCTCGAAGCAAACTTTTCTTTGTAGGCTAAAAACCTTCTTAAGTGGTGATCCAGCTCCATACACTATTTACAGGCACTGCTGTGCTTTCACTAGTCCAGACGTGGAGAGATTTCCTCACATAGACATAAAAAAGAAAATTTAAGGCGTAATGAATAAAATTACACACTTTTTTCAAAAAGGTTCGTTTCGACACCTATCTTCAGACGAACCTTTTCTTTGTTATAACACCTTTGCGGTGGCTCATAAGTGAAGAGGAAGGTGTTATAACATTTTTGGATATGCAAGATTATTAACTTCCTACTTCAAATTCTGAGTGTTTCAATGTTCATTAAACACAAAATGATTTGAAAAACTTTATTTTTATATTTTATATTAAGTTTTAATAGTTTATTCTAATGATATATAATTTATTTAATAAGGATCTGAAATTAAGTTATAATTATGAAAGTTTTTAAACTCACAGTAGTCGATCAGCTGACGATTAGCTGACTCTGGTCTTCAGTTTGACAAAAATAACTCTATTGTAGTACAGTATTCGCTTTCAGAACGGATAACTTATGTCATTCCACAGCATAAAATGTAATAAGTCATTTTGCTTTGCTAGGAATGATATCACGGCGGTACTATTTTCTATCTTAATCCTGCTTTTTGGCTTTAATTTATTATTTTTGAGTTTAAATAATTAAATTTTGTATTAAATTGCAAAAGCACAGTTTCATGAACATAAACATACATATATGTGAACACTTCAATGATGCAACAGTACGTTCTAGTAAATCTTCAAATTTAGCTTAATGTTTTCACAAAGTTTATTTATTATTTATTACAATGCACATTTTTGTGTGCCATAAATAATATATATATATATATATATATATATATGCAGATATAGATATCTAGATATATGGGCAGTATAGTCGTTATAATCGCGAGACAGTCGACCACTATGTATGGATATAGATAGTATAATATATCGTCGTTATAGTCCGCGAGAATAATTGGACACTATCGAATAAATATCGGAGCCCATGAGCGTAATAGAGCAATGTCGGAAACGTCTCAAGAATTGCTATTATTTATCCTTAACGTAGGGTACTAGCGTTAAGCGTTAATATTAATAAGGCAGTCCGTCTCGAGTATTGAGCTAGAAACGGTATAATTATTGTAGCCTGCCTTCTTCTTCTATTATAAGTTTATAGACTTTTTGCTATCGTCTAGCAAGTTGTATTTATACAATATTTGTCTTTTTTAAATGCACCTACAAATGCTATTGATGACATAATTTCTGTTATATCCGTTATTTAAAAGTGCTTTATAAAAATCCTGATTTATTGCAAAAATATTCAAATCTTGAGCAAGCATTTGCTATTCTAAGGATTTCTGTGTATATAACATTACGTTTAACTCTTCTAGAAACTTCAGAATTTATGTATGGAGACCTATTAACTTTAAATTCAAAAGAATCTTTTTTTTATTATACAAGTTGGCTTCTACTTGGTTATTTGCAATTTTTAAGGCTAGATCCAGATAATTACACTAAGCCAAAATTATAGCCCAGTAACGTTATTTGAGCTGCTGATCACTTTGTTGAGGTTTACTTTAAATGTTAGACTGATTGCGATGGATTACTGCAGGTATTCTCGACTCGCTGCCGTCGCGACAGTCGTTTTTGCTTCGCCGTTCCAGCAGTTCACAGTGCGTTTTGGTCGGTCGGGTCATGCTCGTCGCACCGTCGGACTGTCCACTTCCGTGTTCTGCTGAATAACACATCATCCCGAATTGACTGTCGCCGCCCTTGATGTCTTTTGTTGCCCGCCGAATTCGATCTGTGGCAAGATACAGGCTTTATCGCCATCAGTCAACTTTACGGGTTAAAAACGGTAGCACGATGTGCCCAACACGCATGGGCCGCATTGATTTTAGAACGTGGCGTCGCATAACGATTTGAAAAATCAGCACGCTATATGTCTATTGTTTTATCTGAAAAAGTAGCTAGCACTTAACAGCTCGATAATTCTTCTGGGTGACCGTTCAGTGACATTGAAATAGTCTTTACACCGCTTCGACACCTCCCGTCGTTGAAATCGTAAGACGGCCTTTTCTTAAATCCGCCTACCAGACAGTTGTTGTTTTTTTTTTTTTTTTGGGGGGGGAGGTTGCAGTCTTGCCCATAAAGTAGAACGATACAAAGCGGAAGTGTGCGTTTGCCAGGGCAGGACAAATGTCCAATAGATTTTAAAAATTGGTATTTAGATATTGATCACTTCGTTTTGCACTAATTTATTAGTTTGTCTTCAATGGGTCTTTTCTGTTTTGATTTGTTCCAGAAAATAGATAGAATAGAAAACCAGTACATCATATTATTTAACTACCTTCTCGTCACTTTACCAGCAAACAAAAATCCGTGGGTAGTCGTTAGCACTTCATTCGTCGAGGCTCGAAATCGTAGAGGTAAGACTAACTGAATTTCTTTCTTCCCTTCATGCAAGTAGACGGCTCAGCAGGATATTTTTGGTACCCCAATCCATATACTCAGTTGTGAAGAAGTTCATTTCTTTGCTTCCACATATTCTTCCGGGCGGTGGTCTATTCTAAGCGTGGTATTCCTCCATCTTAACAACATCAATCTCTAGTTCAAAGAGTATTACATCGGTACTTTGCTCTTGATTTTTTTTTGAAACAATCCTTGCCAACATGTGATTTATTTTTTGATTTTAATCTGTCTTATCATTTGCGAGATTTAAGCCATTAAGGTTTATGATGCAAAAACCGGGCTTCTGAGCTTTCACCAAAAATGAGCTAGAGCCTTCAACTTTATGAGGTATTGAATAGTTCTTATACGTGGTTGGAAGTGTATTTCTTTCGCTGCGTAAAAAGCACATAGCAACTCGTGGATTATTAAACTTGTAGGTGAGAGCATTCAAAGCACTGAAGTTGCGATTACTTTCAATCTGACCTAACTGAATGCCTGGCGAATTCCACAAAATGGATTCATTAACGTTGACCTTCACCCTTTTACTCCTTTCTGTAACAGTTTGCCGTACCATTTGAAGTGGTTGCCGCCCCTTGCTCTATCTTTAAATTTATGTGAATAGCGCTACAGGAAACAAACTCAATTATGAAGTAGTAGCTATCTACTAATTTATAATTGAGTTTGTTCATAACTAAGCATTATGTTTTATTTACAACCAACGGCGAATGCCACTCGGTTGTTCCCTTAAGGTTTGTCCTGGTTAGCTATCACTGAACTCACACGCTATGACCCAGAGTCGAGTCAATACTGACAGGTTCATAATCACTCAAAACGATATTCAAAAACACAATGAGAGGGATACCTGCAACACAGTTTTTCTACGAAGACCTTCGGAAGTGAAGTTATGAGCGGTGTAGTTGATACTTATGGAGGGAGGGGGGTCTCGAGCTTAAAATTAGTAAGAATAAATTGTACTAAGGAATCTGGGCAACATTTAAATGGAATGGCTCGTTTCTGAATAACGCAGAAAAGCGACGACGAAAAAGGTGACCTGTTTGTCTCTAGAGAACAACATGGCTAAACATGTCGTTATCATGGCTCTGCCTGAATACGCTGGAACACACACCTAGAATTTTCACATTCAGCTAATCCTAGAAGCAGGCCAGTGCAAGTCGCATCGTTAATTGTGTAACAACGCCTGTGTCTAATAAGACCGGTTGACTCGACGCTTCCTCGTTTTCGCTGATTCAACAGTGAGATAAGGTTGTGCCAAGTATTGCTATGACGTGAGCCTTCTACCCTTCCCGTTTTCTCTGTTATTTTCAGCAAGTAATTTCGTGTCGCGTCGCGTACAACTCTCGAATAATTTTACCAGCACTTGGAACGGTCTTCACCGTGTGATTTTTTTGTAATCTGTTGCTTTAAGCGCAGACCTCCGGTTGAATTCCCTCGTTATCATTGGCCAGTTGAGTGATTTCTTCCCATACCATTGTTGGTCCGCTTGCTGACGTTTTTACACGCAGGTCTCTTAGTTCTCCACTGGCGTCGACATATCAAATCACTGACGCTTCAATAGCTTCACATTTAATTAGAAAGGCGTTAACATCGTAGGCCGTTAAGGCTGCAGCGATTCAGCCAAATGTGTCCAAGCTTCTTTGAGAGGATTTTCGTGCTGGTACACTTAACAGCTGATAATTCTAAGTCGCTTTACGGAACAAAAACCTCGGATCTATCGTAATCGGAGGGGGCACATAGTTATTTGCATCTGCATTCCCTGCCTTGAGTTTCTGGGAGAGCTTCAGCTGCTGTCCCATAATGCGATGGCTTTTATTTAAATTCAGGGAATAACCACTGTGTGGTTGCACCCTCCCGACTAGGATAGATCCAAAACCTCTCAAGAGTACTTCTTGACATCGCGCAGGGGTAAAATCTTTAGAGCTCCGGTTCGAGACTGAATTTCGTTAACCGTCCCCGTAGTGAATTAGGAAACCCAGATGGGCACCAGGGGTGCACATTTAACGGTTAAGGATTTAACGAAATTAATGAATTGACGGTATTTCTCGTTAAAATCTGGACTAATGGCTAAACGAATATTTTTAGAAACTTAACGGAATTTTTAACGGACTTTTTCTCAGTTAGTTTAACACTTTTACCTTCAGTCTCTACTAATGTTGCAGGTCTTATCCTTCATATATGGGCTGTTTCTGAAAACTATTGAAATCGGCAAGAATATTCTAAGTTTTCATGCTATTCTCATATCCTTTATGGGAAACATTAATTTTTTGAAATAATGTGTTTTGGAGCTAGACATTTCTTCGCCGTGCCCCCAAGCACGTCAACGAATCCACAATGATACTGGTCTAACCTCACCCCCCCCCCCCCCCGCTAAGGCATGGCTATTCTCAAATGACGCTGCCTATCCCAGAATACTTTTGCTCGCCACCTGGAACAGTCGAGACGGAGAGAATGTTTTTGGCCGCTGAACGTATTTTGAACGATTTTAGAAAAACGCTAATACCAAAAATTAGGAAAGCTACTTTCCCTGAACGTTAGCACATTGACGACGTGTGACACCCTTTCGGCAGTATAGAACCGTGTGACCCGATGTCGCGTCACGGTCCCCAGATTGCAAAAAAAGGTTTGGTCCCACGCACGCGAGGCACGCAAAAATCATGCGCTCGACATCGTGTTAACATTCCACTGATAGGATTTAATTGTATTTTTATTAATTCTTACTGTACTTAGCAGGTCGGTGGCCGCATCGAGATTGTATATGCTGCTAGAGCAGTCGCTCAAAACGGTTTCGCAAAGAACTAGGAAAGTGGGGAACTCCAGGGTCCGACTGGTTGCACATTTTAAGATGCCCTGCCGGGGTTATGCGAGCACAAGCCCACTAACTAAGTACAGTTATCTCGGATGATAATTCCGTACATGTTCTTATTTCACATCCTGTAGATAATTTGTTGCTGAGGGGTTGTTTATTTTGCTGTCCATACATTGTCGATATTGAATTTTTTGTTTTACATTGCAGTGTTATACCCCACCCCTTGAACCTTTTGAAATTGAAACGTACAGCGTTTTCCTTGATTTTTTTCTTTCCTTGAAATATTACTTTGCGGCCAATTGTATTTTTAACGAAATTTAACGATTTACCGGAAATTTAACGAAAACTTTCCGTTAAAAAATTTCGTTTAAAAAATCTAACGCACAGAACTTTGTGTGTACCCCTGATGGGGTGTGCGTTCAGCGACCAACGATGATTTACCGGATTTGCCAGCTTTTTCTTTAGAATTTTGAACGAATTTTAGATACGAAAATTTTCGTAAAATTACATTAACGACACTTTACGCACCGTTTTTAAAATTTTGTTTTTTCTTCATGTAAATGCATTTCGGAAGATTTTTTGGATAAGCTTTCGCTGTATTGTTGGTTACCGACGCACTAGCCATAGTAAGAAATTTGTTATTTTCGAAGTGTTTTGCTGCTATTGTTTGGTTTCTTAACGTTAATGATTTTTCTAGTTTAGCAATATTGTTGAGATGGATTGTTGTGTTAGACGGGCTGTTGCTATTTGGGTATATGTTGTGAAGATGAAGGAATGTATTCATATAATCTAGCCGAAGTCGACGAAAATCAATAATGAAAAAATCTGGCCTTCTACATACCAAAAATACAGCAAAGGGCAATTTTATTTAACAAATTTGTCGAATTCGATGCAAAAATTTTCCGTCAAAAATAGTCGTTAAAAATTTTTAAAAAATTAGCGCACACTCTTGGCGCTGATTTTCAACCAACGCGCGTGATTTACAAGTGTACCCAGCTGCCAAATTTAAAATTTCTTGTAAAAGTACACCGTTTGATGAACAATAATAATGTATGTGCTTGACCATTTGCGCAGGTGTTCATCTCATCATCAGCTGTATTTTCGATATCATCATCGCATCTTGGGTACCAAGTCGTTGCCTAATACAAGGCAAACAGTGTAACCACGCCCCAAAATCAGGCAATTCGCTTATGTAAGGCTTATCTAAATAGCATGCAAATATAACAGCATTTTCGCAAGGCTACAACACTGTGACACATTGGACAAGTAGATGGGGCCTTCTTATTGCAGATCGCACCAGGAGATTTCGATTGAAATGCACTCAAATTTTGCAGTCATTCATACTACGTCGTCATTTTTTGTCCACAGTAGCCACCGTGCAATTCAGATTTGGAAAACCGAAAAAGAAAAAACTGATCACATGTATGTTCAAGTCCTCAATCCGCCACTCTTTCAGACCATCAGAAAGAAAGAGATTACGTTTTAAATCGCCGGCCGGAATCTGTCAATATCGATTAGTTGGCACAGACAATTTCATAGAGCCGCCCCGGTCTGCGACTGAAGTTCAAATCCCGGCTAAGCAGGAGACTATCTCGGCGGTAGGTCGGAACGGCCCAAGTGTTGTATATGGGCAGAATCGCCTCTCCCCCCAATACAACTCCGCGCAGAGTTAAGGACGACGAAGCTGAGCCGTTGGCGACGTTAACCCTCTGTGTGCGTGCGAAGGGCGGGCTCAAGTTGGCGGGAAATAGCGATAACTGGCGAGCAGTAGTGGCGCAGTGGGTAGAGGATGGCGTTACCTCCATGATCGCTGTTTCCAGCCAACTTGAGCTCGCCCTCCGCGTGCAGGCAGAGGTCTAACGACAATGACTAAGGCTCACTATACTGTTCATTCTACACTGTATACTGTGTATACCAGTGTCATTCTTAACCACATCCTTGTCACCACCGGTCGCTCTATAACTCACAATGCGAAATAAGCGGCAGAAAGTCATCGGTGACCGAAGGACACTTATTTCGGTCGTTCATTCGTGAATTTCGTGAAAAAATCCGGAACGTCTTCAGCACTTTTCTAGAGGAATGTCTGTCTCGATAATCAAAATCGTGCACTTCACATCAAAATCATTTCCGCCATGTTCCTCCACTTTATGCTTGCCCAGAGGATTGGTTAGGATACCTCGCCTTCTGAACGCTAGATGTTCATTAACACGAATGGCAAGTATCCTTCCGGTTTCCCCAATGTATGTTTAGCTGCTTGTCCGGCATTCAAGCTCATAGATAACGCCAAGTTTGGCGCAATCCCTGCTTTCCCGTAAGGACATACAAAAAATAAAACGAAATAAAAGGACCACACAAGGCTACTTTATCTCGGCGTGGTATAACTCGTTGACCAAAGTTGGATCCCCTGTGGTGACGAGGCACCGTGCATCCATTCTGTGCAATTTTTTTACATGCTAGTTGCACAGACTCTCATCGTTCTTCAACATGTGCATACATCGCTTGCAGTTCTGAACATATTTATTTAACAAAGCGTTTCGCCGCTGTGGTACAACCACCCTTCATTGAATCGTATTTCGACGTCGACTTCAACAGTGTATTGCGTATTTCGAGGTGTCGACTGCTTTCATAGAGTAGTCATGCACTGGGTTCCACCATCATGAGATCGATTCAGAACAGGGGTGTGCATTAAATGGTTAACAATTTACCGGTTTAACGGATTTACCGACATTTTCGCGATAAATCCTCTTAACGAAATTTTTATGTAAGTTTACAAATTTACCGGAAAATGTAACGACTTTTCTACAAGGGGAGTTGGCGCGCTCCAGTGTTAAAAACCCACTCCACTTCGAGCGTGGCTGAATGGGACTAGAGCTAAAATTGTTCTCTGAATTCGTTACCCAGATACAGTCCTACAGGAATACCTATTCAACATGTTTACGTGTCGGTTAACGCACACAAAAAAGAAAGTACATTGGACACAGGTGTCAACCCGTTGAAGTACTAGACGGATCCCGTCACAAGATCTGTATTTCCTCACTTGGATCAACTAATTCCAAAGTATTTTCGTGCTCCTCCTCGAACGGTCGAAAGAGTCTTCTTGGCAGCCGGTCAAATTTTGAATGAGTTTCGTAAGGCATTCAGACCAAAAATTTTGGAGCACCTCTTTTTCTCAAAGTTAACATTTCGTTGATCGACTTTGACGGCTAGGTAATGTGTGTATATGAAAATGTCTTGTTGTCTCGGAAGTTTCGCTTATTCTGATCTCTAAGGTGACCTTCACCTTCAATGTTGTTCTTGGAATTTTTTGTTTTGAGAGTTTTGCTTTCATTGTTTGTTGTAGGATGCTCGTTACTTTTAGGACGTTGTTTGTTTTAGGAATACATATGCAAGAAATGAATAAAAAGATATAAAAAAGAATATGAAATAGTTTTTCTGAACGCGATGACGTTCTGATGGCAAGCTTTTCGCTTTTTTATATCACTAGCTGTTTTTGAGGAATATTGAACTTTAAAAAATTACGGATATACCAAATTAATGGAATTTACCGGCGAATTTCCGAGTTGAAAATATGCGGTAAAAATTTACCGATCGCAAGCCAGCGCACACTCCAGATTCAGAAGCCGACCAAGAAGCATAATGGCGACAATTTATGAATGATCTAAATAAAGGCTATGAATACAGGGTGGCTCCTAATTGTTTGCGCATAGTTTATTACTAATAACTTCAAAAAAAGCAACAGTTATACAATCTTATACAACTTCTATATAGAGCAATGCCTAGCAGTCAATCATTCAGATGATTGTTTTTTTTGATTTGTCGAGAAGATGTTCGAAATGAGCTCCTTTTGAAGCAATACAGGCCTTCAGTCTCTTCTCCACCGACATCACTGTGAGCCGCAGGAAGGTGACGTCGATATCGTCCCACGCCTTCTGAAGTGAAGCTCTGAGAGCACTCAAACTTTGGTGACTCTTCGAAGATACCTTCTGCTGCAAGTAGCCCACACAGCGAAATCCATCGGATTCAGATCAGGCGAGTTAGGTGGCCAGAAGTCCTTCGTCCAGTAGCCAAGGGAATGACTCTCGCAAAATGCCAGTGTGTATCTCGCAGAATGAGCAGATGCCCAGTCCTGTTGGAGCACGCATTGACCACTGACAAAATTTTTAGCAACCCAGGGGAGAAGAACATCGCGGAGGATCTTTTCTTGATAGGCTTTAGCGTTGATTTTCACTGAACGGTCGACGGAAACCAAAGGTGTCTTCTTGTCCAGGGTAATGCCAGCCCATACCATTACAGATTTCGGAAAAAGAGTTCTGTTGAGGACACGACGTTGAGAACACCTGTTTCTGGATGGGGCAACAACAACTGACGCTGATTCTATCAGTTGTGTGCCACTTCATTGGTAAAAATCTTCTCGTCCGTCCAGATGACGTTTGACAAGCGGCCCTGCTGGATCTCCTTTAGCAACAACTTGGATTTTTCCAATCTTATCTGCATGACAGCTTCCGTAAGGGCTTGTCCGCGATAAAGACGATAACTGCGAAGCCCAAGATCCTGTTTGACGATCTTCTGTATTGTTCTTGTCAGGCGGTGGAGAGAGTTCACTGCCCTATGTGCCCATCGGCGAAGATCTAAGGTCTATATCCGAGTCTTACCAGGGAATGCCGTCAGCTACCCATGGAACTTCGGATTGAAATCTATATCGCGTGAAAGAGCTCGAGACGCTGATCACAGATATGTAGACCAAATTTGCTAAATGGATCTACTAAGCGAGTTATGGCCGGCGGAAGCCGCCATGTCTTCCATGTGTTAGGCGCGCTCAATCAGCATTGGGCGCAGTATTGCGCGGTAATCAGCGGTTTAGCTATCAGTGCCGTCAGCAGCAGCGGTGCCGCAGTGGTAGAGTGCTCGCTCCAAAGGGTTGGGTTCGTTGGTTCGGTTCCCGCCGCTGGCGGGTTTTTGCATTTTGTGATCTATCTTCGACGAGGACCTATAATCTCATTTCTAGCACATTTTTGAGCGAACGGCTAGTGGCGACTTGCATTTACGTCTATTTGAAGACGGAAACGTATTTCAGGTTGAATGTTTTATTCATGACGTGAAGCAAGTCAGAAATTCAAATCAAAACAAAACAAAAAGTAAAAATAAAATCAAAAATCAACAAAACTTAATAAACATAATAAATAAAAAGTAAAGGCACTAGTTAAAAGTTCCGACTCCACTGACACGACTTCGGTCGAATAAAAATTTTTCGCTGAAACTTCGTCTAGGGGGGTTATTTGGGGTGCTGATCACGAATCTGGCATCCGTTTTTAACGATTCGGTCGGATACCACCCATACCGTTGCTACAACCGTTCGGCCGAAGTCGTGTCGGTGGAGTCGGAACTTTTAACTAGTGCCTTTACTTTTTATTTATTATGTTTATTAAGTTTTGTTGATTTTTGATTTTATTTTTAATTTTTATTTTGTTTTGATTTGAATTTCTGACTTGCTTCACGCCATGAATAAAACATTCAACCTGAAACACGTTTCCTTCTTTAAATAGACGTAAATGCAAGTCGCCACTAGCCGTTCGCTCAAAAATGTGCTAAAAATGAGATTATAGGTCCTGTCGGAGATAGATCACAAATGCAAAAAACCCGTCATCGGCGGGAACCGAACCAACGAACCCAATCCTTTGGAACGAGCACTCTACCACTGCGGCACCGCTGCTGCTGACGGCACTGATAGCTAAACCGCTGATTACCGCGCAATACTGCGCCCAATGCTGATTGAGCGCGCCTAAGGCCGGCAGCAGAGTCTTGCGGGTGCCGCGGACCCGCCATGACAACGGCGGGTGGTGCGGCGCCGCGAGGGCTTTGTACGCAATACTGCGTACCTTTGCCGGCAGGAACGTTTAACACCCCCGTTAATGTCCTTGGAGGAATTAGCATTAGCTACAGTGAACCACTGACAATATGAGAGCTATGATGTTGGGCTTTATTCTAGAGTATCCTAGAAATAGGAGCCTTTTCGCCTTGAGTCTCTCTTAATCAAAGAAGTTCCGAGTGAGCAAAAGCCAGAAGCCTCCAATTCTCCCCCTCCCCCCCCCCCCAACTACTAGTGGAGATGCTTAACACATTCAATTTCCTTTTCGTAAGGTTCCACAGTAACCATATTTGCTGGTGATAACTGCTCTCTTGTGGAAGCATTTCTGGGAAAGCGAATTCAGGTATGCCAAATTATAGCCTTTCCATAATTCTTTCCATAAATAAGCCTCATAGTAATCACTAGCGAAATGGAAAGCAGGATAAGCATCGTACTTGGAAAGAATTTTTTGAGGGTTTCAAACTGCTTGGAGGTGCCGGCTGTCGAGTGCACGCGACTCCAGGTTCTTGGTTCGGATCTCCAGCCCAAACACTGATTTGTTCATCGGTTGGACACTGTAGATCGCCTTGTATAAAGGCCAAATACGAATTCAAAATGCCTCTACGATATCCTGTGGAAGTAGAATGCGGGGCGCTAAAAGCTAGGAATGCTTAAGCCAGGAACGTTTTAGTAGGCCTGTCTCACATGGTGGCCCCCCGAGCCGCTTTGCGCCCCGAAACAAGGAGAATCCCCTCCCTCCAAGCTTCCTATCCGGTCACGCCCTCCGGCGGGTCTCACCCGCAGCTCCTGGCGCTGCGGGTAAGACCCGCTGTGAACTGCGGCAGCCCTCGAGGACTCTTGCGTGCGGCGGCTCCGCGACAACTCGTCCGCGCCGCGGCTTCCACCACAGTGGCAGCGCGGGTCCCACTGCGGCGGGAGCGATTTGGACGAGTTCTCACGGTGCTGCCGCGAGACTCTGTAGAGGCCCTAACACATGGAAGACATGGCGGCTTCCGCCGGCCATAACTCGCTTAGGAGATCCATTTAGCAAATTTGGTCTAAATATCTGTGATCAGCGTCTCGAGCTCTTTCACGTGATATAGATTTCAATCCGAAGTTCCATGGGTAGCTGACGGCATTCCCTGGTTAGACATTTATGCCCTCAAAGATGCTGTTTCTCATCACGGATTAGCCGATAAATGTTGTCTGACGAGCTCTCCGACGGATAAAAAGTACGTCTAAAGTGCTGTCCATGTGTATTGCTGTGCGATGTCTGGATACCGTCGCACGACTCAAATCCCCCATTAAGGCATAATTGCTTTTCAAATGTGAATAATCTCGAATTACACGCCATGACTGCTTGATATCGCCACTGACACATAGGAGTATGGTGAAAGTGGCGACGTCACTTTTAATTTGATAGTTGCAGTAGATTGAGCGCTACGCGCGTTAGAGGGAGTAGCAGCATGTTGTCTTCCATAGGTGAAGGGAAAACTCGAGCACAACATAACCTTTTGTCAATTTAAGCACACGCAACAACGTTAGGCTAGAATATTCGAAGAAAAAACTTCCGCGGGTGTCATCCAATTTTGAGGCCAGCATGACCAGTCTCGTTAGTGAGGAAGCAAGATGCAACCGGGAAAACAACCATATGCATGCATACGCGAAAGCCACTATCCTCAATGGTCCTCCCAGCTAGAATTGCAGCACGAAACAACTCAAATGGCAAGAATAGCACACGCGGGGAACGTGCACGCTTGCTTTCCTTCAACATAGCGTGAGGTTTGTCGTATTGTAGCCACTTGTCATCGTATCCCTGTGACACGACGTGACACGTGACAGCGTTCTTCTTACCTACGTGGGTATCCACGTACAAATAAATAAACCAGTCATTGACAAGCCGGTCAAACAATCATGGAATCGAATTCTATTTTGAAGGCAATCTGGATACATGTTTTCTTTTTAAAAAAACGGCGTCAACCAATTCCTGTTAGAAATGCACCACACATTCCACTGTATGGTATATCTGGAGACAACTCGAAAATAAACTAGCCCTATACCATTTTGGTGGTTATCCGATGGACAGTTCAGTGCTACATCCTTCCCAGACAAATCTGGTGATAATTCAGCGACACTGCAAGGATGGAAGATTAGCTTGCCTAGGCGAGAAACCCGAACCATGAGCCTAGAAAGAAAAGCCATGCAACAGCCGGCGCGTGCTCCTACTAACTGCGCTTCCATACTCCACGTGGACAGAAAATAATCACAATCATGAAGAAGCATGCCGTTCGAATGTAGCAAGACAGATCTTAATGTAAAAAACAGCACTAGGATTCCGACCGAGAGTGAAATCAAAAGTGAAAATTGAGTTTATGTCGCCAAGATAGGCAGCATTGGGAGGTGATCGCCCGCCAGGCAATCATAACCAGGCGGAGCACCTACAGAACAGAATAATGCGTGTCGGAGCACTTGTTTTCACCTAAGTGAGTTCATTTTTGGGATTTTTTATGCTTCCTTCTTTGTTTCATCTATTCTGTTGCTTGCACTATGAATTTTATCTTGTTCTATTCCAGTATCTGTGAAGCTTTCACTTGCCTTGTAGAATACCCTCTTCTAACTAGCACCGCGCCGCATTCTAATCTGAGTTTTGGATCTATTATTCTGCTTTTGCTCCGGTTCACCCTACACTTGCTCTAGACAGAATGCCATGATACTCCAAGCTTGTGCTGAATGAACTTCAAACTCTATTCAATATCCAAAGATAACTGGCTTTGCTAAAACTTCGTATCTGTTGACCTGAAATACAGCAAATAAACGAATTTTGATCGATATCGTATCAATTAATTTGTATTGACCTCTAGGGAGAGGTCCCAACCAGAGCTCAGATCGGCCGCAAGGCCGCCTGACTGCTTCTTAGGGCTGGGTGACCGTTGACTTCATGGCACATGACTAACGGCGAGGGCACACTTCTTCCGCTTTTACTTCTCTAAGCATTGCCTTAATGAATCCCGCAGCTGCGAACTCTCCCACATCGTCACGAACGACCACTTCCGTTGAACGTTTTTGGATTAATGTTCTTGCTACAGGGACTTCTGATGTGAGCATCTTTATACGAATTCGCGCGTCCCTGCCACTTGTAGCACAAGTCTGAGAGAGTTGTGGCTCATCAGCGTTTATGGACATTCGCTATCAAATTCTATCCAAGCTGTCTTTAGTCATTCTGCTCATAGAAAAGAGATATATTAGTATCTCTGCATGCCCCTTCATGCAGGCATAAATTGCTACCTTCGCAGAATAAGAGCATAATTATCATACCTTTCGATGCTCGTTTTATACAATTTCTAGAGCCCCACACGCTTCGTCTGCTTCAGTTCCAACAATTCGTGTCTCTTAAAAATATTTCCAATATCACGTTCCCGTGTCATGTTACGGACGTTATATAATCGCAGATGCTCAAGGTTCTATAAGCTACAAACGCCTTTTGTGTTTTAGAGGGTTAGCAGTGAACGAGCAAAAAATAGAAGCATAATAACCCGGAGAAAATCTTCATCATCTACAAGGCGATTCTTTGAGGTGTTCAAGAAATTCCGTTGACAATACAAGGGCGACCCGAGAAGGCTATCTTAAGGCTGAGAACCAGTAACGAGATTTGTATCACAAACGATATCTTCGTGGTCGATTTTTCGCTTGCAGCTTTTTCGCAGAAGTGTCAACGTTTTCAAATAGCGAAGGCTCGATCCCAGCATCATGTATATACGTAAGTCCGCTACTTAACAAATTTATGGAGTAGGTGATGTTTAAATTGATTTTCTTATGACCTCGTGTTGCGAATTTCTTGAACACGTTCCTTCTTCATTATACCATCGAAACTACTGAAAAATAAGACTTGTAAATTGTGATAAAAATCCGGTCATTAATTTTGTTCTTCTAAAAGCTGTTATAGAATTTCATGAACTGCGCACCATTAGCAACATGAAGTGGATGGTACCTGTGCTTAGAAACAGCGTTCAATAGTGTTGTAAAGTGTAACAAAAGCAGAGAGCACCGCCAAATTTTATGTGTTCATAATCTTCCTCGACTGGAGAGTGAGCGCATACGCCCTATAGGGACGAAGGCGCTGGAGGTGGCTTTGTTTCACTCTTACAGTATAATCCCACGCCTCATACATAACAACGATTTCCCGTTACAATCCTTTTAGTCATTCTTTGACGGGTGGGAGGAAGTTTTCTCAGTAATTAAGTTGGCTTAAAGTCATCCCGGTTTTGAGCTGGCATTTTCAAAATAAAACAACTCCGCTCATAAAGAAGTTTTTCTACTCAAACAAACACTGCCGCAATCCCAGTGCCATTTCCGCTAATACGCTCTGGCCGTAGTTTCAAAGATAATAAATCTTCGACTTCTAAAGGAGATGAAATCGCGGAGGTCGATTTCACCATTGGTTCAGTTTTTAATCAATATCACTAATAAGATATTTGATAGAAACTTTGACCTTCAGTTCTGCAATGCTCTGCAGAGTATGATAGGAGCACATGAGCTTCCGATGCTTTCGACTAGCATCTGGACAGTCGATTTCCCAGTGTGCGAGCATTAAACTGAACCCTTTCTACTTCCCGTCAAACCTTTCATTACATCTGCTGCTAATGGCAGAATTTTTTCCCCAGGATCTGGTTGTACGCTACGCTACTTTGTGGTTAATCTCCTTGTATCTCCAAGATGCTTCAATAGAGAATTTCGTTCAAGCTGTGGTCACACCATTCTCGTCCCATGAAGTTGCACCCTATGAAGGCGATTTCGCCCTGCTGCGCAATGCTGCTCCGTTCGTTGCAAACATTAAGACCGCTATCATCCGACTCTTTCTCCAGTAAATGTACTGAGCATGCATCTCTTTGTGAAGCCGTTTCGCGCTCTATCTCATTAGTGGCTTCCCTCCGCTTTTCTTTGTCACTTCTTTCTAAAAGAACTCGTTATTGTCTACCGTCCATTTATATCTTTCCCCTTTTCGCTTTCCCGTCTTCTTCTCGATATCGGCCGTGTACTCGCGAATGATAGCACAGCTAATTCGGAGTAAACTCCATGTTCGACTTTCTATGATACTCGACATAATTTGACGTGTTCAACTATAGATCTCATGGATCTAGGCATTAAGATTTTTACAACAGTTTTTTTGGCTTGGGTTTCGGCGGCTTCGCTTTCGTCGGAGCCTTTTCGGTGGAAGCCGAGATGCACTACCAGTCAAATAGAGGTTGCCGTTGGTGAAACGACAGCTAATCAACACTTTCTGCGTTACAAAAAAATGGCTCAAAAATTATTTCAAAAAAATAACGTCGGCTTTGAAATCGTTTCAGTGTGTTTTCGAGAAGACCATTACCAAAAAGATTATGGAATCCTAGTGCTATAGCTAGTTGAATTTAGAATAGCCGAACCCGAGGTTAATTTGTCGCTGTAACGGGCAAGTTCGGAGACTATGGACATTTCTGGAGATGTTCGTCAGCGTTTTGTTGGCAGAAATAACGTGTTGCTTGAGCGTGACTCTCGGTACCGCTCCACACCAACAGTGCCGTTGGAAAGTTCCACCTGCAGTTTATAAAGTATAAGTCAACCGTAACCTTTTCATATCGGCCCTTATTCTTTTTCATGGACTGAATATCTACTGGACAAAAAACGTCGGAGAACGCAGCTTCTCCTCATCTTCTTCACTCTATGAAATTGCACTTTAGTGTGAGATTCGCTTTCAACAACACGCTATTAGCTAACATGGCGGATAAAAGGGGGTTACGGGTAGCCCATCATTGTGAAACTAGCTCTGATTAACGCCACGTAATTGTAGAAAATTGACGGCAATCTTCTTTTCCCTTGAAGCGTCCTCTTTACTGGAACTGTCGATTTCATGGGAGCCGCCTTCCACTGTTTATTCTCGCTCCATGTTTTCTTCAAACCCATCCGTCCTCCTGCTCCTTGATGTTATTACCTTCCATTGGGTTGTTCGATAGGGTTGTTCAAAAGGATGTCGCTACTCTTTGAACGGTCGGAGGATTCCCATCCATTTTAAAAACGCGCATTTTTGCAGCATATGCTAAAGAGCGGAAGAATACAATTCTTACTGTTGGTTGGAAGACGATGCGCTATGTATCTGTGCCATATCACGATGTTTGTTGGACTGATGGCTGAAATGTCACTTGAATGAAGTTTTGCAAATTGAGAATGAATGGCGTTAGCATTGGATTTATCAACAACAACAAAAACTGCAATTTGAGATCTGACAACATTTCCGTTCGTACCGGAATCCTTATAAAACTAGTGTCACAACTTTTGGGTTCTTCCATAATTATTTGTCATCTTTTTCATATTTTTCAAAGCGAATTTATTTACATTAACAACAAGCATTAACTATTGTCCATTTTGATGGAAGACGTTTTGCCATATTTCGGTAAGTTGGGAGATTTCACGTTCGAAGAAACCTTGGTTTTTAGGGGCAAAGGACTGGTGCAACTAGTTTTCGACGGCTTTATCGGAATTGAAGGTTTTACCATGCAAATTTTTTAAAGGGAACAAAACAAAGAGTACTCAGATGGAACTAAATCATTACTATAGGAGGGATGAAGGGTCAGGTCCCAATTGAGCTCTTTTAATTTTTGATGGGTTATCAAGTAGGTGTGGGCGCTGACATCATGATGGAACATCACCCCTTTGCGATTGGATTGGACGACAGTAAACATTCGAATCAATCGTTAGTTTTCTTGAAAGCAGCTCGAAGTATGTAGACTACCAGGCGTTCAACGGCCTACCGGCCGCCAAACGTCTGGTTGGGGGCTTGGCCTCAAACCCGGAGAATAGAACACCCCGAATGTCTTCTTGTCCTCTTTAGGCCTTCTCTCATTCATTACAGTAATAAAACTGATTTTGCTATATAGAATGGTATAGCAGAATATGGTAGGGCAAAATCTTCAAAACAGCTCCTATGCTGCCTCACACTCTATTGCACGTACGCGATTCATTCTCTGAAGTACTCGTTCAATTTATTATTTTAAATTAATTTAATTATGGTCCTCTTTCACTGGTTCTATTACTGGATTCTTTACTGAACCCCCTTGACTGGTGTTCCCTTTATTGGCTCTCTTATGGTCCCCTTGACTGGTCCTTCACTGGTACCCCATTTATTGGTTCCCTTTACTGGACCCCCACCCCTTTCAACGCTCTCCATTACTGGTCCTCCTTTTACTGGTCCCTCTTCAGTGGTTCTCCTTTATTGTCACCCTTTTACGGTTCACTCTTCACTGGTCCCTCTCCCCTCTTCGTCGGTCCCTACTACTGCTCTCACCTTCACTGGACCTCGATTTACTGGTCCCCTCTTCACTGGCCCCTTATCCTTCACCGGTCCCCCTTCACTGGACTTCTCCTCCCCCCCCCCTCTCTTCACCGGTCCCTATTGCTGGTCCCACCTTTACTGGTACCCCTTTATTGTTCCCCTCTTCACTGGTCCCCCTTTTTTGGTCAACCCTTTCCCGGTCTCTCCTTACTGGGCCACCAATCTCCACCGCTCCCCCATTACTGGTCCCACCTTGACTGGTAACACGTCATCTAAATCCGGACAGGCCTTTCGCGACATCAGTGACACCTCTTCTGATCCCAGGCACCTGATGAACGACGTCGGTGACATGTCTTCTTAAGCCGGACGTCCTTTGCGTGATATCAGTTACACGTCTTCTTCACCCAGACACCCATTACGCGACATCAGTGAAACGCCGTCTGAATCCGAACACCCCTTGCGCGACATCAGTGACACCTCTTCTCAACCCAGGCACCTGATGTACGACGTCGGTAACATGCCTTCTCAAGTCGGACGTGCTTTGCGTGACATTAGTGACACGTCGTCTGAATCCGAACACTCCTTGCGCGGCATTGGTGACACCTCTTCTCAACCTGGGACGTCCTTCGCGCGACATTGGTGACATTTCTTCTAGACCCAGGCGCCTGTTGAACGTCGACAACACCTCTTCTGAACTTAGACGCTCGCTTTCGCGACGTCGATGACACATGTTCGGAACTCGGACGCCCTTTACGTGACATCGGCGACGCGTTTTCTGGCCCTTCTCAACACGACGTAGGTGACACCACACAACTACAGCCCCCCCCCCCCCTATCCTACACTTTCCCCCATCACACTCCTCCATCACTTCTGTGCAAACAAACACACACTCACACACAAACAAACGACCGTTCTCGCTTATATATAGTAGGGTACCCTCGCATATGTTAGTGCGTTTGGTGAGGTGGATTTCCCATAGCTGGTGAGGAACCCAAACATTCAGTTTGTTGACGTAACCGATTGTGAGGGCAAGTAAACGGGTGAATTCGATATGTCAAGCTTCTCTGCCATCTCTCGAGTTGTCATACGCCGGCTAGTTTCGGCTAACGCCATTTATTTTGTCGTCATCAGAAGTGATTGTACGACCAGTGCGTTGTGCATCTTGCGTGTGGGGTGCACATTCAACGGTTAACGACTTAACGAATTTAACTAATTAACGGCATTTTTCGTTGAAACCTGGCTTAGCGACTTAAATCGAAATTTGACGGAATTTTTAACGGGCATTTTCTCACTAAGTTTATCACTTTTCCCTTTTGTCTTCACTAACATTATTAATATATCATCCCCCGATTGGACCGTTCATGAAAAAAACTGTTGATATCAGCAAGAATATTTTAACTTATTTTAGCTGTGGCAGAAGACGAGGGCACCCGAGCATCTCACAGCCTACAGGAAGCTGAAGAGGATGGCAGAAGCAGCTGTAGCGAAGGCAAAGAACGCGGAAATGGATGCCCTCTACGAGAAACTAGACGGGCCAGAGGGAGAGAAGTTCGCCATCCGCCTGGCCAAGGCGCGTCATAGAGCTAGCCTCGACATTCGAGTAGTGAAGACTGTGAAGAGTGCTGACGGTAGGGTGTTACGGAAGCCGGTCGAGGTCAGAGAGAGATGGGAGGAGTACTTCAAGGAACTCCTGAACGAGGAGTTCCCTCGTCGGGAGGCCGAGGAAGAATAACCAACGGAACGACCCATCCCACCCTGGACGCAAGATGAGGTTCGCAAGGCCATAGGGAAGATGAAACTCGGAAAGGCAACAGGGCCTGACGGTGTGCCAGTAGAGACTTGGAAGGTGCTCGGGGACCTCGGAATCAACTGGCTGACGCAGTTCCTCAACAGAATCACGAAAGAAGGTAAGATGCCGGAAGACTGGAGGAACAGCACCATAGTCCCCATCTTCATGCAGAATGGAGACGCTTCAGAATGCTCTAACTACATCGCCATCTCACACACGATGAAGATCTACGAACGACTGGTCGACTCAAGGCTGAGGGAGATAGTACCCATCTCCCAGGTGCAGTGGAGCTTTATGCCTGAGAGGCCAACCACAGACGCCATCTTCATCGCTCGTCGGGTGATGGAGAAATATCGGGAGAAACGAAAACCCTGCTACCTGGCATTCCTGGACCTGGAGAATATACTTGTGCTTTTCCAAAATTTTTCGAATGAACGAATGATCGAATAACCACATTTTTTCGGTTATTCGAATTTCCGAATAATCGAATAACCCCATTTTTCGAAAATTCGAATGAACGAATAATCGAATAACCCCAATTTTTCAGTTATTCGAATTTCCGAATAATCGAATAACCCCATTTTTCGCTTATTCGAATTTCCGAATAATCGAATAACCCTGTTTTTCGGTTATTCGAATTTCCGAATAATCGAATAACCCAATTTTTCAGTTATTCGAACGAACGAATAATCGAATATCCGAATAAATCGAATAATCGAATAAACTTCACACATAATAAGGGCAGTGAGATTTTTCCTTTAACTAAGACGTCGTCCAACGTGGGTGAGTGTTCAACAGACATGCCGAAAACGTCGTCCAAAGTTGGTCGGAGTTCAGCTGACGTGCCGAAGACGTCGTCCAACGTGCTTGGCAATTTGGAAGAGTAAGGGAGACCCATAAAGGAGGAACCACTAACCGCGGAATGCCTTCAGCTTCCCATGGAACTTCGGATATACCTACGTCTTGTGAAAGAGATCGAAACGCTGATTACAAATATTTATACCAAATTTGCCAAACGGATTTCATAAGCAAGCACTAGCTGCCCCAAAGTCTGCGGAATGTGTGCCGCGTGCGTTGATGCAGCGTGGACGCAGTGTTGCGCAATCAGCATTGTCGTTAGCGGCATGGCCACCTTAGGCGGCGGCGCAGCGGAAGTGTTCTCGCTTCACAGAGAGTGGTCATGGGTTCGATTCCCGCACACACCATTGTTATTGCGTTTTGCGATTTATCGTCAGTGAGAGTTTTATCGCCATTTCCAACGCATTTTTGAACAAAAGCATGGCAACAAATGTCATTTACGTTCTTCGAGCTCCTTGTAAGTGGAAAGGTGAGCATTTTTGATTTCCCCATTAAGCAAGCCAAAAACCGTATTCACTCGGCGCGCGGGAAAAATACGCGTGTCGTGAAAGAGTTAACCTGCCATAAGAAACCGGAAATTCAGAAACCGATGTCAGATTCGTGATGAGCAACCTAATTCGTAGCGAAGTATGAATAACTATTTTTTCGACCTCGGTAGTACAGTGCATGGGCCATTTTATTTTTGAACAGCCAAGCTGTTTCAAGATGAAGAGGTGTTGTAGACAAATTGTATTCTTTACACGAATGGAATCAAAAATGTACTAACCAACTGGTAAGTATAGCTAATGATGCAACAACCTTCTTGAGTAATGACGGAGGAATACAAAAAACGTGTGCTTTATAGCGAGTGGAAGGTTTTGATCGAGAGGTCAATATCGATCGATATTGTTGATTGGAGCTTGAAAGTGAAGTTTCTTTGTTTGTATATCAATGACAGTTAGGCAGCCCGTCCCTGCCGTAGCGGTCCCGCGTGGAAAAATTTTCTGTTCAACTTAGCATTATTAGATTGGTGCAAAAGAAATGCAGGTTTTCTGTCTTTTTGTTTTAACACTATTTTTCAATAAACTAACCATAAGACTTTTCATAAGGTGTTATACATTGTTGGAAAGCTCATTATATGCGATTTCTATGTATGTATATGGAATTTAACTCAAATCGCTTATTTAAAAAGATAATTTGGTTTTTATTTTCAGATGTCTAAACGTGATTTTGGTCAAATTTACTTCTGCGAGTTGAAACTGGGCCGAACTTCCGCTCAGACCGCTCAAAATATAAACGAAGTATGGGACCAGGGAAGGATCAACGAATGCACAGTACGAAATGGTTCCAAAAGTTCCGTGCCGGCAACACCAGCCTCGAAGACGAACCACATGAGAGCCGTTGATAATGATCCATAGAAGGCGTCAGTCGAAGCTGCTCCGCACAAACCACGCGAGATATTGCCGAGGATCTGGACGTCGATCACATTACGGTTGTTCGCCATTTAAAGCAAACAGGGAAGACCAAGAAACTAAATTGACCGAAAGTCAGAAAAATCGTCGTCTTGAGATATCGTCGTCCCATCTTTTGCCCAATGCCAACGATCCGTTTCTCGAACGGATTGTGACTTCCGATGAGAGATGAATACTTTATGATAACAGGCGCGTTTGCGTAGTGGCTGAATCAAAAAGAAGTTCCCCGACATCAGCCAAAGCCGGAAAATTTTACGAAAATCGCGTTTGGACATCTAAAAATAAAAACCAAATTATTTTTAAACAACCGACTTAAATCAAGTTCTATATATTATGTTGTTCGGAAAGTTCTCAGCGTTTTGTTTTACTACTGCTTGTTCTTGTTACTGTTTGTTCTTCATCGTCTATTATTAAGTAAAAATTCAACTTGCATTGCGCATTAATGCTACTTTCTGTACAGAATTTTTCGCTCTATCTGGCTAAATAATTTATGTTTCAACGTTTTATTACAATTTTGTTCTTGAAGGGCTTTTGGAAGGATGTCGAAGGAGTAATTCCGAAAGATATTCAATTTTAACTTCAAATTGGGACAATCCGCAGCCGAGACAGCCCGACAAATCAACCAAGTGTGGGGGCCTATTGGTTCTGGAGAAAGCATTGTATGCCAGTGGTTCAGTAAATCTTGGACCGGAGATTTCAGCCTCGAAGATGCTTTGAAACGCCTTGGGAAGGTGAAAAAGCTCGAAAAGTGGATGCCCACGAGTTGAGTGAGCGGCAAAAATAGTCACGTTTCGAGGTTTGTTCTTCTCTACTTTTACGCAACAAAACTGACCCGTTTCGGGGTCGAATCATCACTTGTAATGAAAAGTGGTTTCTGTATGACAACAGGAAACGTTCCGGGCAGTGGTTGGACTCCGATTTATCCCATAGGCATTTTCCAAAGGCGAGCCTCCAACAAAGAAAGGTGATGGTGACTGTGTGGTGGTCGGCGGCTAGTGTGATCCATTACAACTTTTTGGCCATAGGCCAAGCGATCACGGCAGACACCAACTGGAAGGAAATCGACGAAATGCACCGAAAACTGCGTTAACTTCAGCCAGCATTGGTCAACAGAAGAGGCCCGGTTCTTTGGCACGATAACGCCCGCCCACACGCTTCACAAATCGCTACTCGAAAATTGAATGAATTAAGGGTTGAAGTTCTGCCTCACCCGCCATATTCTCCAGACCTCTCACCAACCGACTATCACCCTTTCAAACACTTTCAGAACTTTCTCGCTGTAAAACCTTGACCAATCAGGACCAAGCCAAAACAGCTTTCATGGATTTTGTCGAATCTCATCACAAAAATCTCAATCTCACCACATAATTTTTTCGCTGATGGAATAAGTCGACTGTTGGCCCGTTGGTAACAGTGTGCTGATTCGACTAAACCCGATAAGATTTGAGAAAGTTATGGTAGTTCACTCAAAACGCTGAGAGCTTTCCGGACAACCTAATACATACTTAGAAAGCGCATGTAATAACCTTTCCAGCAATGTATAATACCTTGTGAAATGGTCTTAGTTTGTTGTTAAAAATAGTGTTGAAACAAGGAAAACAAAAAACCTACATCACTTTTGCACCAACCTAATAGAAGCGCTGGGAACGATCGGTTCCGACAAAAAGGCATTTTGTCGTAGGATCAAAATCGATCAGAAGCTCAATACCTATAGAGAATTTCAATTTTTGCCCGAGGTCCACTGTTCGAGGATGGGGAGTGGAGCTGCCTGCAGTTAATTTGGGGCTAGAGTGAAGTGGAGGACCGTGCTTTGGGGCATCAAGTGGGTCGTCGAATGACCTTGGGGACGAAGGCACTGATCAGAAGAAGATTCGACATCACTGAACCTTCTGGAGATGCCGATATTAAGCGTAGTGGTGGTGGGGGGGGAGGAATGGATGGCTTCATACTGGCTTCATAAAACTACTCACCTGATCAAGGTTGGAACACAATAAAGGATAAGGATAAAGGACGGCGGTACTCAATCCCCATTGGGATGCGCCAAGCATTCTACTTCTACGGGATATCGTGGAGGAGATTTGAATGCGTATCTGGCCATACATGACTTGCCGTGGCCAGCCGATGAACAAGTCTGCGCTCTCTTCTTCCCAGATAAGTCTGGTACCAGTTCACTGACCCCGGAAAGATGGAAGGCTTGGTTGGCCTGGGCGGGAAATCCAAACCAGGAACCTGGTATCGGGTGCACGCGACAGCCGGCACCCCTTCCGGCTGCGCTACACGCACCCAGTAAGGTTAGCACAATAGGGTTCCTTAATATTGCCATCTGTACTGCTAGGGAGTGAAGAAGGCTGAGTTGGTCTAGCAAGCAGCTTGAATTGATTGTTCTTGGCGTAGTGATACTGCAACATCAACAGCAGGTGCGTGACTGACTACTTGTACTATGTACTAGCACTGAACTAGAACTTGTACTACACCTGCACTACGGTACCGCTGTGTTTAGTCTTAATGTAAAAGAGAAGTAGCTAGAATTGAATTGGTGCGGATCAGTTTCACTGGGAAATTTTGGATAGGAGTTCACGGATATATTACAATTACAACAGCATACCACGGCACCTTTGACATTGCCCAGGAAGATGATCCTTAACTAACGTGCTCTTGCGTATCGTATAATAGAAAAAAAATATGATCTAGTCATGATTTACAAGTTGATAAATGGTATGGTGCCCTCTAGTTTTATTCGGTCTCCTCTTCTCCTACAAGAGGTGCTCAATGGAAAATTCAACTTCCCAGAGCAAAAGCAAGGTAAGATCCGCATTTTTCACATATGGAGCAGGGGTTGAATTTTTGAAGCCTTTAAAGGAAAACAACATACCAAACACTCAAAGGCAATTTGAAAGACTGGTTGACGGGTATCACCGGAAAACTTTGTAGTTTGATGTTGTTTTTGAGGTATTGCGTTATTGTGCAAGCCACAAGTCACTTATTTAGTCACCTGTTATCTTGTGTTTGAATCATATGTGAACTTATATATATATATATATATATATATATATATATATGCGTATATATATACCCTAACTTATATATATATACCTCCTGTACTTATACCCGCGTATAAAAATAAATAAATAAATAAATATTTGAATGCGTTTTCGGGCACTAGTGTATGGGGCGGTTTCTGCGTCTCCTACCAGCGCGCGCTATTTCGCAAGGCCTAGGGCGATTTGAACTTAATATATTTGGCTTATAAAGCATTTCCGCAAAAAACGACTATGATATTCGTTCTTCCCATGGCAGATTACCTCTAGCAGACCTATTTTGAACAAGATCTAGTGCGGTACACTAAATACACTAGTACTCGTTTTCGTAACGGCGAGATCCTCGACGGTGTGCTATCGAAAACAGTCGTCACCGGAATGAACGTCGCTTACAAAGATCATCATTATGTCACATTCGAAACAAGCAAGTATTCGAAATTCGAATATTATTCGAATTTTCGAACCCCGAATAATCGAATTCGAATAATTATTCGAATTTTTGACCCTCGAATAATCGAATTCGAATAATTATTCGAATTTTCGAACCTCGAATAATCGAATTCGAATAATTATTCGAATTTGCGAAACTCGAATAATCGAATTCGAATAATTATTCGAAATTGCGAAACTCGAATAATCGAATTCGAATAATTATTCGAATTTGCGAAACTCGAATAATCAAATAATCGAAAATCGAATTCGAATAAATTATTCGAATAATTATTCGAATTCGATTATTCGAGCACAAGTATAGCGCATACCAAATGAATTGACTAACTCAGTCCTTTATCCTTTTTATCCTGTATCAGATTAAATTTTAAGCTGTCTTCACGACATCTAGTAATAGTGAAATG
>OX375870.1:14602189-14630380 GCA_947359475.1 Heligmosomoides polygyrus bakeri
CACGCAATTACGGCTACATAAAAATAAACAATTCATGCCATCTATGAGAAAAAACGACATAAGATATCGAACAACCTTATGCATTTTTAACAATTGGCTTCTTTAGAAAAATTATAAGATAAAACCTTTCACACGGAACTATTTAACATTCTTAACGGGGGTTATTGTCGACTTTGTGAGTCTCTTGATAGCAATCGTTTCTACTACTAGAAGGCCCTAAACCAGGAGGACATTACTTTTGGTTTTCATACTCTATCCCAAATTAGAAAGGAAAAATGTAAGAAAACAACGAAAACAGATGGCAGCTTAGACCCTCACTGATACCTCATTAGGTCCTCGAGATGTACTAATAACAGCGCTTCCCGCAAAGGCTGAATTCATAGTAGCACAAAGAAATTTACCGAGTGTCCCATGGGCCTGGAGTGTCAACACGTTAAGCGGAAAATTGCGGCTCTGTTTTTAGTGCAAACTCCGTGCAAATAACGTGCGTTATGCCGAATACGATTCATTGAAAACTGCTCCAACTACTACGTTTAATTAGGAGGAGGGGTACCTGATATTCTCATAAAACTCCTTAGTCCCTCTCACGCGCTCGCGTCAGCACGCTCCCTGTTGTCATGTTATGTCCTTATGTGTCTCGTGACCAGACGAGTGCGCGGCAACTGCTTGCTGTGGCGATAGGCAGAGTTGTTCGAATTTGTTCCAGGGTTTCTTTCATTCTGCCGTATTTTTTTCACAATTTCCCCCTCTCCCCCCCCCCCCTCACCCCCCCCCCCCCCCCCCCCGCCCACCCCCCTCCCTCAACGAGGGATGTAGTTTTGGGCACCATTCGAGCAATTATCATTAGCTAAGGACCTAAAGTTAGCATGGTTGTGCTTTGCGCTGCATGTTTCTTTTCTTCTTACCACAATTTCCAAGTTTTTCCGAGTTTTACCTGCTTCCCTTCCTGAACAAGCTCCAATTCACAGTTGAAGCTGTTTTCGTTCCAGAGAATGGCATGTGTTTTCGAGTTCTTGTTAAGTTGAACACTGGCCCTACCACATGTCAACAAATTCAGCCGCATTTTCCTTTAGGCCTTTGTTATACCACTGCTCACCCCGAGCGACGTCTAAAGATCCCATATCGATCCCATCGCGCCGCCCGATCGATATAGGCCCATGCACACTTCTGCGACATCGCGGCGCGGCAAGTGGGGCGACGGCTACCTCCTCGAAATCCGGCGGTCGCGGCGCGGGCGCGTTTGAGCACCGTTTCAGGCAACGGGACCGACGTCCCCGTGGATGCCGCACCCCGAGGAATGGTTTGAAGCATTCGAGCCTGCGGCACTCAGCGCGGCGTCGCCTGCGATAGCCGCCGCGGCAGTCGCAAGAGTGTGCATGCCCCCTCCCTGCGGCACGTGTCGCAGTGTCGCGCCGCGGTCGTCGCGGCCCTATGCTTCATCATGGCCGCGCCGCGCTGTCGCAGAAGTATGCATGGGCCTTATGGGAGCATATCTTAGACGTCGCTCGGGGTGAGCGGTGGTATAGCAAAAGCCTTAGGAGGGTTTAGCCTATAATCTTTGCGTGGGTTAGGTGCCGTCCAAATCGATCCCTCTCACAGTCAATTCCACCTGATGATGGAGTGGTTTCCTTCCAGAACTCCATTTCTGGGTTCCTTTAGGGTAGTCCAGAAACTCCCCTCACGAGACTCCATTTACTTTTAAATCGCTCTTTCTCATTCATGTTTTTAGGTCTGCTTAGTTTTTGACAGTCACCGACTATTACTTCATTCCCAATCAATTTTTGCAACAAAAAATGTCCCAGTGGTGAAGAGAACAACTTTAATTAAGCGTTTAAGCAATGAGTTAATAAAGGCTAAAGTACGGCGTTACCCAATCCCTTCTGTGGTGCGCCACGCATCCTACTTGTACAGAATATGGCGACTTGAATGCGTATTTGGTCTTGCGGTGACCAGCCGATGAACAAGCCAGCGCTTTATCCTTCCCAGGCAACCCTTGTACCAATTCACCGATGCCGAAGGAATGGAAGGCTTCGTAGGACTGATCATCTGGAAATCCGTACCGTGAACCTGATAAACGGCGCACGCGACTGCCTGCGCCTCCTCCCACTGCGCTCCACTCGCCCAACGTCCTTTAGTCATGTATTAATGCTATATTAACCATTATACTAATAGTATAATAGTACAATTCTATTAGTATTTAATCTCGCGATTTCGTGATGGATTACGCTGTAAACAATCTCTGACACCTTGCTCACTACGATGTTACTCGTCATTAAGAAGAATTTATTCTTTGATCATTCTTTGAATCTTTGGTCGCCAATAAACTCAGACTGCATTTATACTTTAGCTGTCTGGCTATGCGACGTTGCAAAGGCAATAAATATCGATTAGGCGGTGCATATGATCAATAATGTTAGCTGTTAGAATAGTTGTTCTGTGTACATGATAAGTCTCAGAGTATCGATCCACTCACTTTAACTGCTAATTTTGAAGTAACTTATTTGAATGTTCCCTCCCTTTCGCTGAAACTGTGTAGTATGGACAGTGCATTTAATACGTCAGCTTTAATTGCGGTGCGCTGGTTCAGTGGTAGAATGCTCGACGGTCATGCAGGCCGCTCGAGTTCGTTTCTCGACCGACGCAGCACTAGTATGGCTACACAGAAGACCTTGTAGAGACCAACGTGGAAGTGCTGCAGCGGTCAGGAGCAGAATACTGAAACTGGCTGCCACACTTACAAGCGTGGCCTCCTTCTACCAGGCGATGCCACGCTAATTCAAACACTTCAAGCAGACTTTTGATGCTTAGGCATCACACATGAGCAAATAAGCGACCCAGGTATAGGATGAAGAGGTGGAGCCGACATTTCTTGCCGAAAGCCGGAACAGGTAGCAATTCTTTACGACTGCTTTCCGCAACGAATCAGTGTCGTACTGCGTTAGCCATCACGTCAAGCAACACAGCGTGGATCCTCTGCTACTTCCCTGCGTTACTAAAGAATGGTGTCCTGCATAGGTATTGTTTTTGTTGATTTTTAAAGGAGCGCATCGATATGTCACCTCCACTGTAAAGAACTGATTCGAATACTTTTCCAATTCGAGTTTGACATTTTTGCATTGGATCGATGGACGGTGGAAAGGCGATGCGCATGATGTTGAAAACCGGTAAAAAGTAACAACAATAACGATAACCGGCACTGCCGAGGAAGACCATCGTGTGCAACAATCGAACCGTCGTCACCCAGACCTTGTCCAGTTTCGCCTGCAGTTCCCTGTCAACTACCAACGGCAGGCGAGATTTCAGTTCTTCTACCGTCGTGTCACATCGTGAAGCAATCGCGAACTAAAACCAGGATTGGGAACCATTTTTGGAATTAAGAAGAACGCTTCTCGCTTCGCCTGATTTGATCGATGCGATGCCTACTTTGTGAAACATGTTTTGCTCTCCTACTTTTGTGACTTGTAGCTCTTCGGGTCGTGATGACTCAGGCAAGGGGTGCAAACGAGAAGGATGACCATTACCCAGCTCAGTCACATAAAAACGCTGTTTGTAGCTTTGACGGAGTTTTTATCTAAACTCCCTCCATTGAATGCGCAGGAAGACTTACCAAGGGAAAACGTGGCTTCACGCCCATGACAGCGATGCTGCCACGTTTTGGCTGATTTGTATAGCAGTAAAATGCACACGTGACTTGGACGACTTTCAACGTTTCTCTGTATCAGGGAGGGGGGGGGGGGGGGGGGGGGTAGACATTGTTCCATCGGAACGTCGCGTCTCTGTCGCGCGATCACCGTCGCACACCGCGATTTTCGCGAGTTTTTCTCCCTTTGCTTCGGGCGCGGCGCCGCGCGACATTGGGACGGTGTCCTGGGGCCGAATTCATCAACAATTAAATCCGCCGGTATGCAGGATATAAGGATTAGAGATAAGGTAAGGAATAGAGACGCAGGCTTCATCGTGGGTATCTCTACCCCTTATACCCACGAGTTAGTCGTTGATGAATCCGGCCCCTGGAGCCCTCTCTTTCAGCCTCGTAGATCTTTGTCGCATTACATGCATGTTTGTTTACAGCTGCAGGGATTAATCACGCCTCTCGGAAATCCCCACACCTTGCTCCACCCCCTTTTACTGCATTTAGCGTGTTTCTCAGCGGCAGTATCACACCTCCTCCCGTATTCTCTAATCAACTGTATTATTTCGTGGCGCTTCTGCCCGCAATCCGGTGACGAGACCTGCTCATGTGATTTGTTATGTCGGTTAGCCAAGCATTAGTTACTGATATAGATCGGGCTTGTCAGCAGCTTCACTCTGTCCGTGAAAAATAATGCTCAAGCTTGTGGTTATCTGCTGCACGTCGGTAAATGATGTATTAGGTTGGTGCATAAGTTCTCGGACATTTGGGGCATGAAGTATTTATTATCACACATACGAACAACAATATCAAATCATTTGAACCACCCTTTACATCAATTGTCGTTCGCCAACGTGCTGGTAAGTCATGGATGCCTTTTCTCCTAAACGTGGCCGGTTGTGATTCGAAAAATGTGAGCAGTGCCTCCTTGACATCTTCTCGGTTCCTAAATTTCTGGCCGTCCAAATAGCGTTGAAGGCTTGAAAACAGACGATAATTAGAAGGAGCGAGATCTGGTGAGTAAGGTGGATGTGGAAGAACGGTCCATCCGTAGTCCGCCAATTCAGCTGCCGTCGCACTAGCAATATGCGGTCTAGCGTTGTCGTGTTGAAAATACACCTTCAATTGCTCTCCTCGTGTGGTTTGAAGGTGGGCCCTCAACTTCCTCAGTTGGTTGACGTAAACCTCTGCCGTCACTGTTATCCCTTCGTCCAGCAGATCCCAGTATTCTACGCCAAGAACGCTCCATCAAATGCATAGCCTCACCTTTTTCACGTGAAGGTCGGGTTTCGGAACGTCCTCTGCCTCTCCAGTTGCGTCAACGCACTCTGCACGCCGGTGACAATTAGAGTAGAGTATCCACGTCTCATCCCCGGTGACAAGGTTGTCCAGCCATCCGTGGGTACGTCTGAGGGTAAGGAGAGACAGTGCGACATCGGCTCTGCGATGTCATGTTGTGTCAAGTCGTGAGGTACCCAGCGACCCAATTTTTGCACCTTGCCATTCGACTTCGATCCTCGAACGACTGTTGAGTGACTAACACCAAGATGGCTTGATAGTTCGCGAGTGGGTCCGCTTCCACTCTACTTCGGAGGCCATCCAAATCCAGTGTCATCGGGCGCCCTTCTCGATCACTATCTTCAACGGAGAATTCACCAACTGCAAACTTCGAGAACCACTGGTACACAGTGCTTCAAGCAGGAGCACTGTCGTTGTAAACATTCTTCAGGCGACGATATGATTCGTCGGCATTGAGGCCAGATTGATGCAGGAATAACATGACGTGCCGAATATGCGTCTCAGTTGGAATGAATTGCTTAGCCATAATAACTGGCGTTAACAACGCAGAAGTAAATGTTAGGAACAGTTTCGTAGCCCTTTCTTTTCTCTATCGATCGATCGCTTACGCGTTGATACACGTGAGAAATTTGGCGGGAAAATGCGCTTTCAATTCAGGAGTGATCAAATGTCCGAGAACTTACGCACCAACCTAATAGTTTGTTCGCTGAGATGAGAGGCAACGGGCTGTCCATTGAAGTTTCGACTATACTCAGATGTTTCTAGAAATTATTTCGTGTTCCTACATGGTGGCATATATACCATTTTCACGTGGAATTGGACACTTTTCGAATCAAATTGGACACCTTCGCGTTAAATTGGATACTTTTCACGCCGAACTGGACACTCTTCTAAGCTAGCCTAGTACTTTTGCAGTCAAAGCGAACTCAAATCGAAATAACCTTCAGGCAGTTTAAACTACAGACTCACTAAGATAGTTAAAATAAATTTTTGTTCAAGAAAAAGGATTTGTGTGTTTTTTACAATTGTTTATGTTGCACCGCTTACAGATGTGAAACTGCATGCAAACAGAAATTTTGCTACCAATCGAATAAAAATCGCGCAGTTTCGGAAGGGGAGGTGGGTGGCGCAATATCTGTTTAGGCAGTATAAAATGGCCGCCTTTCTGGTCTTCTTCCTCAAAAAATAAAATTTTTATAAAATTTTAAACCACTTGTTCTCTTATTGGAAAATAAATTAAAACTTCAAAAAAGTTATACTAAAATTTTCCTTCAACAAAAAATTATTCGAATATTTTTGGAAAGTTTTGTGTAAAAGAAGCTCATTTCGATTTGGAACAGCTCACTTTGCTTTCACATGTCTTAGACTAGCTTAAAAGAGTGTCTAATTTGACGAGAAAGATGTCCAATTTAACGAGAAAAAATGTCCAAATTGTTGGTTTGAAAAGTCTCCAGTTTGGTTTGATAAGTGTCCAATTTGATTTGAAAAGTGTCCAATTCCACGTTAAAAGGAAAAAAATAGTTCCACGAATCCTCGACGCAGAACCAGTTTGCAAACAAATAATCAAAGATTTACAACAAAAATTAATTTCATGGGAGATACCTACAAGTAAAGACATAGGGAGAAGTGAGCTGAGTTATAATGCAAAATTTCAAAAATAATGCAAACATAAATCGGAGTCACCAATAGAAGAGGGGTAGATTTTACATCCCGCGGCGGCAAGAGAGGTGGCAGTCTGAAAGGGCTATTTATTTATTTATTTATTTATTTATTTATTTATTTATTTATTTATTTATTTATTTATTTATTTATTTATTTATTTATTTATTTAAATATCAGGAGCGTCTCACAAGTGCATAGCGATAAACCGAACAGAAATAGGTCGTGTGACTAAATTGCTGGCCAAGTCACAAAAGAAAGCAGTAAGAAAAAATGGATAACGCTGCAACAAATACAAAGATTATACGCAATTGGCAACATTGAGAAGCTTCTGAGAGCATCCTCTCAAAGAAATCAAGACGGTTGACTTGGAGAAGGTTACAGTGTGTGATCGACATATATGTAGATAGGAAATATTCAAAACTAGGACACACAATATGATAACTACAATACTTATTGAAAGATTTCAATATAACTGTACATTTTATCGCGTTCATCGGAAACCATAGGAAAACCTTGAAAGATTTCAATATAACCGTACATTTTATCGCGTTCATCGGAAACCATAGGAAAACCTTGAAAGATTTCAATATAACCGTACATTTTATCGCGTTCATCGGAAACCATAGGAAAACCACAGGAGATAATTTTCGCTTCATTGTTGGTAAAGTGACAGCAATTTCTATCTGGCTTAGCTTAACGTGCTCCATCTAAAAGTCGGCTCTGAGTTTTACTCACGAATTCAAGGCTTTTTCTAGCGATATTTTGCTGTCACGTTTTTGCTTATCCCGGATTTCTGCTTGTTTACTCCCCCTAGTTCTGCCTGCTTGTTTACTACTCACTATGAAAATGAGGTTGTTATTCTCTAGCGCTTGAGAATCAAAGATCCCGGCCGATGCTAATATTAGTCACCTACAACACATGGGCGCGTAGCTGTTTTGCGAAAGCTGCGTAAAGCATCTTCATCAAAATAGTCAGTGCTCTGCCGGGTTTGGCGTAACCTGTTGTATTTCTAGTGATTGCTGAAATCTTTGTAAAGATTTGGTAAGTTTCGCTGTTGCATGGGCATCACCTGTATCACCTGTCGTCCCGTTGATCATCGACTTGCTAGAGCGGGCGCCAGCAGCGTCTCCATTCGTCCCTGTCGCGTGCCAGAGTGGTCCAATGGATCCTCCTCGCTCGAGGGACACGAAGAGCGTCATATCGATCGTTCAGGGCTTTCACGAAGAAGTCCGACCAACGCATTGGTAGGCGTCCCGGTGTTCTCTTGACATCCCGCGGAATCCAGTCGGTAACGGCTCTCGTCCAGCGGGTGTCTGCGAAGCGCATTACCTGGCCGGTCCACCTAATTTTCGACAACTTGGCCCACGCGACAGCGTCTCTGATCTTCGAACGTCGGCGAAGCTCGGAACTCCGGAGGCCTTCTCTCACTTGCGTGAGTCGTGTCACTCCGAGCATCGTCCTCTCGATTCCACGCTGCGCGACGCTGATCGCGTGTTCATCCTGCTTTCGTATAGCCCAGGTCTCTGAGGCGTATGTTAGGGCAGGAAGAACAGTGGAGTCGAATAGGTGGGCACGGAGTCGGACGTTCTTCGTCTTCTTCGCGACCTCTTCGACGCTCTTGAAAGCTCCCCAAGCCGCTCGTTTCCTCCTGCTCAGCTCCGGCGCTAGGTCGTTGGCCATATTGACTTCGCGATCCAGATACACGTAGCTGGAGCATTCGGAGATGTTCGTTCCGTTGAGCGAGAATGGGGCATCAGAAACTTGTCCGTTCCTCATGAACATCGTCTTCGTAAGATTCAGCTGCAGTCCAACATTCCCACATACACGATCGAAGTCGGCCAGCATTAGCTCCGCCTGGCTGATGCTCGGTGTTATGAGCACGATGTCGTCAGCGAAACGAAGATGGTGCAGCTGCTGGCCGTCGACCTTCACTCCCATGTCTTCCCATTCTAGTTCGCGCATGACGTTTTCGAGGGTGGCGCTGAAGAGCTTCGGGATATGGTATCCCCTTGCCGAACCCCTCTCCTTACGTCGATGACGACGTCGTTGTAGAATGGAGAGATCTTGGTCGTGAATCCACTGTACAGCTCTCGAAGGACTCTGATGTACTGAGTAGGAACGCCCTGAGTGAGCAGGGCTTCGAGGACCGCTTCAGTCTCGACGGAGTCGAATGCCTTCTTCAGGTCGATGAACGAAATGCACAGCGGCAGCTGGTACTCTCGCGACACTTCGATGAGCTTCGTAATAGTGTGTATGTGGTCGATCGTGCTGAATCCTCTCCGAAATCCTGCTTGTTCGCGTGGCTGTCCTTCGTTCAGCGTTCTGCTGATCTTATTCAGGATGACTCGAGTGAACAGCTTGTAGACTACGGACAGCAGGCAGATTGGGCGATAGTTGCCAATGTCGTGCACGTCTCCCTTCTTGTACATCAAGACGGTCTTGCTGATCTTCCACTGAGATGGAACCTTGCACTCCGACAGGTATCGTGTGAAGAGCCGCGCCAGGGTGTTGATGAGCGCTGGCGAGAGGTTCTTCAGGTGTTCGGGTCTGATCCTGTCAGGGCCGGGTGCTGTACGTTTCTTCACCGACGAGATGGCGTGTCGGATCTCGGAAGGGAGAACAGAGGGAACGACGTATCCATCCTGCGGAAGATGGCATGGGGGCAGGTGGACGTGGCTATCGAAGAGATCGGAGTAGAAGTCGTGGATGACCTTCTCCATGGTCGCTCTGGAAGAGGTGACGGTTCCGTCAGGACGTCGGAGAGCGGTCATCTTGGTCTTGAAGTTGGCGAAGTTCCGGCGGGCATTGCGGATGCTCAAGCCTGCCTCTGCTGCTTCAGTCAACACTTCCGCCCTTCTCCCCTTGAGATCTTCCTTTATCGCCGCTCTGCATAGCTTCGCAAGCTCGGAAGTCAGCTGGTAGCTGCCTGACTCTCGTGCTGCTCCACGCTGGCGTATAAGCTCGAGAGTTTCCGGACACAGGCGTCTCTTGGTGGTCTTCAAGCTCTCGGCTCCCTTAGCATTATCGTGGAGATGGTGCACGAAGCGATCGTATTCCTCGTCGACGTTGTCCATGACGGCATCTTCCCAAAGGCCGACAAGAGAGGTGTAGAGATCCCAGTTGATGGTCGTTCTGGGACTCCTCTTCTTGAACTTCGCGGCCTTCTCTCCTTGACGCGAAAAGCGGAACCTCGCGCGAAGGAGGCGGTGGTCCGATCCCGTGTAGAACTTGGGGACAACGGAGACATCGGTCAGGCAATACTTGCGATTGAAGATGATGTGGTCGATCTCGTTGTGGAACTGGCCACCGGGGGATTCCCAGGTCCATCGTAGGGAGGGAGGCTTCTGGAACTGCGAGTTTCCATGGATGGTCTTGGTCGACATGATAAACTCAGACAGCCTTTCACCTTGCTCGTTCCACTCCAAACCGTGGGTTCCGATGTGAAGTTCTTCCAGCGACCTTCGTGGCCCGATCTTAGCATTGAAGTCGCCGACGATCACCTTGTAGAAGGTGTGATCTTCCTTATAGAACTTCTCCAGCTCCACGTAGAAGGCCTCGACGTCTTCGTCATCGTAGTCGGATGTTGGGGCATACGCGACGAACACAGTCAAGGCTGGCACGGAGCCACATCGCTTCAGTCGCAGACGTCCGATTCGGCTTGTCAGAGACTCGTACGAATCGATGTTCATGGCCAAGTGCGTGTTGACGAGGACACCAACGCCGCCTACTCCCCTGCTGTCGCATGTTCCGAGGAACAGTTCTTCTCCGGAGTCGTAGGCGGCGTGTAGGGGGTGGTGTCTTCTCGTCTCGGTCAGTCCGATGACGTCGTACTTGATCTTCCTGGCTTGCATCATCAGGTCCTCGACGGATGCTTCCGACGCAAGCGTGCGGGCGTTGTAATTACAGATCGTCATCCTAGTCCTTCTCAATTTGAGCAGCCTGGTTAGGCCCTGAGATTTTAGCAGCCTCTCCGTACTCGTCCTTCCCATCGCTGCAGAAATGGGAGCTCTCTCGGGGTCAGGGGAATGAGGCCCTTTAGTGTTGCTGTGTTTGACTTCCATACAACACGGGTAGCTAGTCAGGCTCTGTCGTGCGGGCGAAGAACTCCGGGCGGCCAGCCAGGCTGCCCGAAGGGGCAGGGCGAGACTTTTGAGGCGGCCTCGAATCGCCTTACGATGTACTCCCAGTCTACCGAGTGCAAGCTTTTGGGCGAGCCGACACAGTAACAATCCGCACAGTCACGGACACATCCGCGCACACTGTGCACGAACATGCCGCTCCCATGCACAAGGAACGCGTCGACCCGACACAGCAGGAGCAAGGAGTCCATCCCCTGCATCCCACCTGCGTCTCTGGGCGGTACACGGTCGCATTTGGTTCGCGTTTAATTCCCCTATCCACCACCCGGGGACGCGCCACGTGGCCCTGCGACAAGCGGCCCGAGATCCCTTTTAACAAGAGTGCCCGAAGGGTCTCTATCGAGGGAGATCCGTGGTGCATGGGCATAATCATCGAAAATTAGGTGGGCCGGCCAAGTAATGCGCTTCGCGGACATCCGCTGGACGAGAGCCGTCACTGACTGTATGTATGTCAAGAAAATAGCAGGATACCCCCCAACGCATTGGTCGGACTTCTTCGTGAAAGCCCTGAACGAACGAGATGACGCTCTTCGTGTCCCTCGAGCGCTGGAGCACTCTGGCACGCGACAGGCACGAATGGAGATGCTGCTGGCGCCCATTCGATGAACTCGACGATTAACATGACGACAGGTGTGATACAGGTGGGGCTCGTCACGATGTTATTAAACAGCTTTATTGACTACGTTTCTGATGGGTCGCCTTCTTAGGAGCCTGAAAGGGACAAATCGCTTAGGAGTTACCACACCAAATATGCCTCAACCTTACAAAATTCAGCGTTAACTTTTGAAAGCCATTGGAGAGATTCCAAGTAAGTATCTCACCATAGTCCACTGAAAGACCAGCGAGAACTGCACCGGGTAGACTGGAGATACGGGACAGCACCTACTCCTGGTTGGATTGCGAGATTGAGGTGCGGCTTGAGCTCGCGCGTAATATATAGGCATTCCCCTTCCGGTTAACCTTGGGGTCCTTGGAATAGATTCGAAACGTTTCAAGTGCTTTTCGCGTCGACTTTTGAACGTCGTGCTCTAGAATCCTCAGCTCAGCGCCAAAATCCTCTCCGCCGTGGCAGTTGATCCTATGGCGATTACTAAAATCACATCTTGCAACTAATCCTCTGATAGGAGCAAATGCAATGGGAGGAGACCTGGTTTGGTGGCCATTTTTGCTTACGTTTCTCAATGACTGCTCGCTCTACTCACTTTCGTCGCGAAGATGTAATGCGAATAACAATTCATCACGCAGTGACGTTAACCTGCTAAATGTTGATGAGGACAAGGTTAAATGATTGCATGAAAGTAATCAGTATTCAATATGGATATCAGGATGAAGTTAATATTGTATCAGTAGTGGACGTCTGTAATTTCTGATCACCTCTCGTCTGTAGTCTCACTTTGTGATCGAAATAATTAGAGTTGAACGAAAAAACGGACGCAAACAAAACGTGTTTCATCTCAAACAAGCTGCAGCCAAACATTACCTCCACTACTGACACTATCATTTTGACGGTTAATTTTAAAAGCCAACTCAAACTTGACACAGTTACTGCCTTTTTCGCACCATCCAGTCGCAATTACACGACAGTGGTATGATATGTTGCATGACGTTTTTGTTGTACCTGCTCTAAAGACCGAAGAGTTACGAAGAGTTACGTAAGTTCTTTCCAATGAGAAACCTTCTGAACATTTCTGAAGGAATTCAGGTGGGAAGAACTCTGCAGCTTTTTTGCTCGGGGTGTAATCTTTGGCCTGATTGATGTTGTACTAGCCATACTGCTCCAAGACCAACATGTGCTTCTGTCTGCTCATAATTCAGGGAGCTTCTTTGACGTTTTGGAGACTTTAGGACTGCGTTATCGATTCTAGCGTCAATTCATTTTCATTAAGCCTCAAGTGGCTGCCAATGAGGATGTGAGCTACCATGTCAACGATGTCTTGTTGCGATCAAAACTCTAGCGCCAGACGGGACTCGAACTCGCACTTTCTCCTGACTGGCGGGAATACTCTACGCCATTGCAGAGCATTTGTGCAATTGTTTTGTTTCGTGGTGCAATTTGGTTCCAGAAGCTACCAATGCAAATTCTAGAAGTCCCTGGTGTCTCTGTTTTCAAAATCACCTACCTACATCACCTATCATGATGATGTAGGTGATTTTGAAAACAGTGCGGGCGCCAGCAGCGTCTATATTAGTCCCTGTCGCGTGCCAGAGTGCCCTATTCGCTCGAGAGACACGAAGAGCGTCATATCGTTCATTCGGAGATTTCACGAAGAAATTCGACCAACGCGTTGGTGGGCATCCTGGTGTTCTCTTGACATCCAGCAGAATACTGTCAGTAACGGCTCTCGCCCAGCGGGTGTCTGCGAAGTGCATTATGTTGCAGGCCTACCTAATTTTCGACGAATTGGCCCAGAAGTTCGACCAACGCGTTGGTGAGCGTCCTGGTCCAAGCCAAACCAAGCCAAGTTTTCAAAATCACATTTAAAAAATGCCGCTCTTACTCATGCTTGAACTGCAGAACTGAACTTCGCCTCTTATGGTGCTACCGCAGAGCAACTGAAGTTAGTCTTTGTCGTCTTTGTTTTTGAAGCATTTCTTCTTCAGGAAGTTGTCCGTGCTTGAAGAAATGACAGACGGTAGGGGAAAGATCTGATGAATATGCCGGATGTGGCAGAATTTCGTATCCCAATCCATCCAGTTTCTGGACAACAATTTTTGAAAAGTGCGGACGCGCGTTCTCATGCAGTAGGATTGTGCCCCTTCGATTGACCAAAACCGATTGTTCTTCAATCAACTTCTGCTGCAATACTTCAATTTTGGCACTGTACTTCTCCGTTGTGATAGTCTCTCTCTCTAGACTTCAACAACTTGTAATGGACTATACCATCCATTGTTCACCACACGGTCGCCATGGTCTTCTTTGTATGGAGACTTGGCTTTGGTATCTCTTTGGGAATCTTATTCTTCTCCAGCCATTGTGTACAGCGACGACGATTGTCATAAAGGATCCCTTTTTTGTCACATGTCACGATCCTGTCCAAAAAAGGCTCCCTTAGACTGCGCAGCCTTAACGAAACACGGGTGTCGTGGCGCTTCAGCACCTACCCAGCGGTCAGCTCGTGTGGGATCCATTCATCCAATTTCTTCACTTTTCCGATCACACTTAAGCGGCCACCGATAATGCTGCCATCAACACCCAAGTGCTGTGCTGGCCCTCTCACAGTTTGACACCGATCCGCTTCCACCATGGCTTTGAGCTGGTCGTCGTTAAGGAGTGATGGCGGCCTAACTTTACGGACGTTCATCTCTAGATCGAAACCTTTTGAACCAGTTACGAATTGTGCCTTCTATAGCGAAAACCTCCTCAAATACAGCGTTGATGTTACGGGCCGTTTCAGCCGTACTTCGACCAAGTTTGAACACGAAGAAGAAAATTTGGCGCAAATTGCGTTCGGACATCCGAAACGGCAAAGCTTAAAATTGGGGAAAATTTTTGTTCTAAACAAAATTTGGAGACATGGCTAAAGAGCGCACCAATTCAACTTTACAAGATATACTCTGCAAGGCATAACTTTATTGAAAAAATATACTCCATTAATAACAATTGCAAAACGCTCATTTATTTCCGAACAACCTAATACCAGTCGTCTTCCTGACAGATCACAACAACGCCTCAACAAACAAACCTCTATCTCTATGGTTGCTGAATAGTCTAATGAGCGTAGCTGCTATTGTTTGTGAGACTGCTTGTTGATATCATTATTTCTGCGACTCTTTAATAATAGCTGTATTCAGAGCTCCAGTGCGAAGGACCCTGTTTACGCATAGCTTGTTTTATAACCATCGTATTCTGTTGTTGTTGTTTTTTCGAGATTCCTGTATATGCAGTGCTCACCAAAATGCATTTTGACAAGTTCACTTTCTACCGAAGCACCACCAACTGGAACGTAATGGAGCAGCTTGCTCGCCACGGTGTAGAAGTAAGACCGGACTCGTAGGCGCTTCCCTCTTGTCAGGGTGTTTCATAGTCATTTCCTCACTCATTCGAAATCACGCCCTAGCTGTGCACATTTGATGTTAGTGAAAAACTTATTCTGCTTAAAACGTTTTTCAGTGGCTCAACCCATTTCTATTGTATTCGTTCATGCTTTTATATTATACTCTAATATTTTCCACTGAAACCTTGAAAGCCTTAAAAAACATAGCTTTCTTACCCAGGGGCAGATAGTTCATTTGTTATTTCTATACATGGTTTTGTTAGTGATAATTATTGGAGTTATACAAGATGTTTTTGATGCTCATTGTGTTTTTTGCGAACTTTGTCGCATCTATGGATAAACAGATAAATAAAGCGATATTTGGAATATGATACAAAGCTTTTGGAAATGTTCAAAATGACTTTTCAAGGGGAGCTATTTGGCTGTCGCAAAATCAATCATCGTTTCGAGTTGTTTATAAATAGATAAGTGTTCAATCCTAAACCATTCCGTCTCAGGGAAAGCCACACAAACCGTTCTCTAGGCTTTTTCCCGATCTTTCAAAAAAATATGTGGACATCGCTCTAATTTTTCTAGCTGACCTTTTCCAGGGCTCCGTAAAATCATGAACCGACGCGACTATCGAGTCATCATGATTTACGAATTTAAATTGGAAAATGCTGTGGCAGAGGCATACCGTAACCTTGGCAGCGCTTTTGGGAAGGACTGTCCTTGCGAATGAACGGTGAGGCTTTGCTTTGAAAAATTCGCTTCTGGCGATTTTGACCTCGAAGAAAAATCGGGTGGCGGCAGCAAGTCGCCGCTTGACGATGAAGTTTTGAGAAGAGCCGTCGAAGCAAATCCGGAGACGAATACACATTCGTTAGCAGAGGACCTTGGCGTACATCAAAGTACGGTAGCAAGACATTTGGCGAGAATGGGCACGGTGAAGAAGATGTTGAAGTGGGTGCCTCCTGAGCTGACCGATGAACAGCGTCTGACACGTTTCGACACTTGCTCCTACCTGCTAGATCGCTCTAAAAATGAGCTTTTTGTAAGCCATATTATAACTGTGGATGAAAAATTGGTCCTTCACGATAACAGCCTAAAACGTTATGCTTACTCTGTGGTAGTGTTGTAGAGGTGTAATCCGTTACAGCTTTTTTAACCCGGTCAAGCAGTCATAACAGAGTCTCACTGCTGTGATTTAGACGAAATGTATGAGAAATTGTAAAAATTGTGGCCGGAAGTGGTGAGTAGAAGAGGGCCGCTTCTATTGCAGGGCATAGCAAAGCCACACACCTCACAAATCACTCAAAAATCGAAAAATTGACCCATTTAGGAATCGATGTTCTCCCTCACCCGTTTTTCCGACCTTTCTCGCTGACATTAACTTTTTCCGAGATCTTGATTCTCATTTGCGACAGAAACAATTCACTAAACAATTTGGCCGATGCTGAATGTGCCCTCTTTGATTTCGTTAATTTCTGTGCTCTTAGTTTTTATTGTAAAGGATTAAATTCACCGACTATTCGTTTCGATTAATAATGTTGTGTCTAAGCTGAGTTAGGGGGCGTGTAGCGCAATCGGAGGAGGCGCCGACTGTCGCCTGCACCCGATAACAAGTTTCTGGTTCGGATTTCCCGCCCAGGCCAACCAAGCCTTCCATCCCTCCGGGATTGATGAATTGGTACCAGACTTGTCTGGGAAGGATAAAGCGCTGACTTGTTCATCGGCTGGCCACCGCAAGTCATTGTATGGCCAAATACGCATCCAACTCGCCTCCACGACATCCCATGGAAGTAGAATGCGTGGAGCATCCCAAAAGGAATTGAGTAACGCCGTCCTTTATCCTAAGCTGAGTTATAGCAGTTTGAAATAAGTGGCCTATATCGGCTAATAATTTTGCGACCGCCTAATAGTAATGCTTTCTTCGGTGTTTCAATGTAGTATGTTAAAATGTACATGTTGCCTAGGCTGGAAAATACAGGACTGTTTCAAGATAATAAAGCCTCAATTGCTCAACCTTCATTATATTTCTGCTGTCACTTGACAGTGTTGGTTCTTTGTTCTTTACAACCTAAAACTCCGCTTGTTGAATTTGACATTGGGTCGAGGTCCCTCTACTTCTGTTTTTTCCTTCTGAACCAACCAACTTTGTCGCTAGATCCGGACCGTCTTTACACTTGTAATCTTCCAAAAAAAAAAATCGTTACCCTGACGCGGATTGAGGCGGCTCGTCTCAATACTAGGCGCTTGTGTTTTCTTTGTCCTCTACATTAGCTACTTTTGCGAAGGTTTCAGTTCCTCTCCTAAAGCATACTGATTTGCGTTGAATTATGTTCATAGTATACCTAACAGTTTGCTTTTTCTCTTCTACAGTACTTGATGTTGCTAGATCATGTTGTCGCTCCCTTTTTCAAGTTCTGTTGTACGCTCATTCATACCTAAGTAGCTTATGCATGTCTAAGTATGCATCCACTATCAAATATGCAAGGTTGGTAACACCTACCAACGCATAAAAAACGGCAACACATAATTATCCTTGGCACGATATGAGATATTGGGTCTAATGCGTACAAAAAAGCTTAGTGCTAGGTCATTGCGAAAATGATGAGAGAAGTGTTCACCACATGTTTCAAGACTTGCTTATATGAGTGGGCACAGCGTAGAGACCCACAGCGGACACGATTTTAACATCAAATGCACGATACTATGCAAGAAGTTCGGAGACGCATACATGCTGGCCGCGCAATATTCTACAAACATAGAAAGTTCCTCTGCTCAAGCACTGTGGTGATTTCCCTTAAAAGAAAACTCATCAACACTTGCATCCTTCCAGCGATAATATACGGCTGCGAGTCATGGGCCTGGACTAAAGAAATGGCCATCAGTTTGCAGTCAGCTCAGCGACGTCTAGAGCGCGCTATATTCGGTATTCGCCTGGCTGACAAAATAAAAGCGAAAGTGATAAGAAGAAGATCTGGCTTGAAGGACTGGATAATATCCGCACTGAGGCGTAAACGGATATACGCCCATAAATTGTCACTGAACACGTGCACCTCCTGGGCTCGAGAAGCGACAAAGTGGCTGCCGTCTGGAAAAAGAAGTACGGGGAGACCGAGGACACGATGGCTCGACGATATAGCACGATATCGAGGACGAAAGGCAAGAGATGTGATCGACTGGGAATGGATGGTGAATGATGCAACCAAGAAATCTGCTGACCTCTTCGCAAGAAAGACTCGCGTATCTTTATGTCGTTGCGATGTAAGAGTATAAATAAATAAATAAATAAAAAATGCACGATACTACTGCACGAGAATGAGATCGGCGCCAGGAAGGTCGTCGAAGCTTTCTGCATCTATGAGCGCAACCCAAGGATGAACACCAGAAACGAGTGCACTTCGATTACAAGTGATTTTTGCCCTTTATTCCATTGTGTGAGCTGTGAGACACAATGCTCTTCGAATTCCATATACTCTTGTATACCGAGTGTGTCTGATACTCTTGGGACCCCATTTGTACTACAGGGTTGGGAAAATTAGAGCAGTTGACGGTATGAGTGCACAGTCTGCAAACCACCGAACTTCTTTCACACCTTTGGTAACGACGATAGCGTCGAAACGTCAGGCGTAATAAAGTTGAATTTAACAAACGTGCGTGGCACAGAAGATTTGAAACCATGGTGTTATAGTTTTCAGTTTCTGTTTCCGTTCAGCAGTTTTTCTTATCTGGATAGCATTTAAGGCTTGAAGCCGTTTAAAATAGTTTTACTATAATACTCTTCATACGCTTATCTGGTTATTTTTATACTTCCATACCTTAAACTTCGAATCGCAACAGAGCATTCAGTCTTAAGTTCTGTCTTAAGTCTCGTAGGAAACAAAGCGATCTAACGACAACATTTACAAGTTACTGAAATGACAGTAATGATGATGAATTTGTCACATTTTAGAACGTCTGAGTAGCACAAGAGGTAGTCAGACGTAAATCTATTCTTCCCAAGACAAAAGCTGAATCTGTGCCTCTTTCATCTCTCAAAGGGCCACTTTTAAGCTTTTAACATTCATAAAGAGTCACACGTTCTATAATTCATTACTTCTGTTTAAGAGGACCTTAGAAGGCGTCTCTTCGAGTAGCTTAGTAGTTTCTTGTGCCGCTGCACTGCAACGTTCAATTTTTTCTCATGGGTAGTTTCCGGGAAAATGGCTTAATGTCGAGGGCCGGCAAAATATTAGGTTGGCAACTAATTTCGTGGACTCTCAAGAATCTTCAGCAAAAGTATTTATTAACAAATAATTAATGACAATCTTCAATTAAAATAAGATCCCTCGGAACGCAGAAGTGCTTCCCATATATCAGGTAGCTGGTCTATCCCACGGCCATAGAATTATTGTGCTTTTAAGGCCAAGAATCTTTGGAGGTGCATTTTGACCCGGTCCATATTAATGAATCGTCTTCCAACCAAGAAGTACTGCACCGAACTAAAAATGTGGTGGTCACTCGGCGCAAGGTCTGGGCTGTAAGGTGGATGAGTTTGACGCTCCCAGCCAAGGTCTTCTATTTTTTGAGGCGTCCGGTTAGCTACGTTCTCTCCGTTTGGTGCTGTCAAGAAGGTATTAGCTTCTGGGAGCTCGTCAAGAACGGTTCCAGCATTGATGCTGTAATCTACTCTTCTCAACCTGGCAGCGCGCAGACTGAACTCCGCTGGAATCGGTTCAGACAGATTTTCAGGAGCGGAATTATCTATCAGCAAGATAACTCCAGATCACACGTCACGAATCGGGAGCTTCAAGAAATTGAAGACCTTAGCTGGGAGCGTCTAACTCACCCACCTTACAGCACAGGCTGTGCGCCAAATGACTAGCACCTTCGTAGCTCGCTGCAGCACTTCTCGGTTGGAGAACGACTTATTGATGTGGACCATGTCAAAATGCACCTCCAAGGATTCTTGGCTTCAAAAGCACAAGAATTCTACAGCTGTGGGATAGGCCAGGCAACTGATAAATGGGAAGCAGTCCCGCGTTCCAACAGATCTTACTTTGGTTGACAACTGTTATTTGTTATTTTTTTTATGAACACTTTTGTTGAAGGCGCTTGAGAGTCCACGAAATTAGTTGCCAACCTAATAGTACTGGACTGGAGGCAACTGTCAATCTACATAGCCCGTGTTAACCTGTAGATGGGGAAGAATATAACAGGGCAAAGGAAGGAACTCCATTACGCAGTCCGCATTGAGGAACCACCCATTCTGGAGTCCCTCCCCCCCCCTTGTCCGCGAAACCAAGAAGAAAGCTACCCTTCCTGGTCTCAAAGGACATAAACAGCGGATTCCTCAGTGCCTAACGGAGCAGATTCATGTCGCTCAGCGGCAACAAACATAACGCAACACCGAGACTCCTTCACGACATCATCTACAACGCCTGGAGCCATAGAGATCGCTGCAGTGTCATTTCTTCATCCGCCCTCCTCTTCATCATGCCATCTCTCCATCAGGGACATTCTCTCCGTTAATATGCTTGTGCTGTTCACGAATGCCTGTGGCGGTTATAGAAAGCAAGGCTTCAGCCAATCACATTTAGCAGAGGCGTGTAGAAATTCGCCGCGTCGCGTTGTTATAACGCATTTCCCCGTAATGTACCCTTTTGCGTTCTTCTCTGCATCGTATTGAACATGTTTACGTTATGTAAATAAGTAAAGACATGTAAATGCAGACAAAAAAGACAGCCATAAATAATCGGCAGTAAATCGATAATAGCGCTAAGCTTCCTAATCCAAGTTTTCGGCATCCTAAACGATGGTACAAGTCCCAGCTCCTCTATTCTCGCACGGGTTCCATGTGCCTGTTTGCTTGCTGTCGCAAGCTTCCGCATACATAGTGGATAACTTAGAAGAATGGGGAATGAGGTATGATCTGGGCTCGCAGTCAGCACCCGCAGCTAGTGTTCAGCTCAGTTTTTGCGCCGCCTCCCGTGGTGCCATCCAGCGCAACGACGTCTCCACATATCCACGCTATGTCTCCTCTTGTCTTCATCTCCCATGATTCCATCCGTTTTTACTTTTCATTTCGCCTCACTCCGCTTAGCCTAACTCACACGTGCGCCCCACGCACGCGTCGAAAGCAGAAGTTGAAGCAGATGTACGGAGGTGAACTAATTATGTCAACGACGCTTTGCTTTGCTTTCTGCTTCCTCGCGCCTAGCACCCGTCGTTCTTTGAACTCAGACGTCTAGTCGATGTTCTCCGAACTGCCATAGCGAGAGGATTACTAATCTATGCGGACCCGTGCGTGCAGAATTCTCTTCTGAAAGACGGCAGCTCTCACGTGAACGATGGCAGTTCTTTGGGAAAACAAAAGAAATTCAGGTTTTCTCGGAATCAGAGAGCAAGAGCAATTCATCTTGCGCGACTTCGTTGTTTAACAAGAAACCTAAGACATGTATACAGCCCCTTCGTCAAATGAGAAATTTATACGGCTCTATGCTTCAATCGGTTGCGCCGATTTTTAAACACGTGAACAGTCATTAGAAAGCATGACAGCAATGTGACGAATTATTAAGGCACGGTTAATGAGCGGGAATTACTTGAGGGTAAAAGGATGAGGGACGGCGTTAATTTGGAATGCGGCACCCATCGTACTTCTACATATATGATGTCGTGGAGTCAATTTGAATGCGTCTTTGATTTGCTGTGAGCAGTCAATGGAGACACAGTCAATGGTTTTTATCGTTACGGGCGCGTGTAGCGCAATCGGAGGAGGAGCCGGCTGTTGCGTGCACCCGATACCTGGTTCTTGGTTCGTATTTCCCGTCCAGGCCAACCAAGCCTTCCATACCTCCAGGGTTGGTGAATCGCTACTACACTTGTTCGGGAAGGATAAAGCGCTTCCTTGCTCATCGGCTGGTCACCGCAAGTTATTGTATGGCGGACTACGCATTCAAATGACCTCCGCGACATCCCATAGAAGTAGAATGCGTGGCTCAACACCGAAGGATTGAGCAACGTCGTGCTTCATCATTTTCATCCTTTATCCTTCCCAGACAGTTCTGGTACCAATTCACCGACCCCGGAGGAATACAAGGCTTAGTTGGCCTGGGCGAGAATCACGAGCCAGGAACGTGGGAGCCGCCTACTCCCGAATTAAAGTTCTTGGTTTGTTTTCAGCCCATGCAAACCAATCCTTCCATCCTTCTCATGGCTGAGGAATTGGTGCTAGAGTTTCTGGGAGGAATGAGACTCTACTTGCTCACCGGCTACTCACCGCAAATCTTTGTATAATCCAAAAATGCGCTTTTATGGTCGTTGCATCCGCAATATCCCATAGAAGTAGAACGCGTTACGTATCCCAATCCGTGCTCAATTAACGCCGTACTTTATGCTCTATCTCTTCAGGTTTTTTTTAACAAACGGATTTTTAGAGAAGATGGCTTTATACATAGGTAACGCTTCGTAGTTTGAACTTTTGAGATTTAAACAACAAGGGAATTAGTGAAGACCTAGCTGTTCATTATGGTTAGCACACATTATATGGCTGAACAGCATGGGTGAGCAATGCGGAATGGGAGGACTGATGCATATGTGTCTTTCTACTTTGTTCGTCTTTCTTCGTTTTTCACTGTTTAAATATCCCTCTGTGTTTTGTTAATGTACAGCTACAACGTGGAGCACTTCGTCATTGTCATTCTTTGTGACCATATCCTTCAAGTGCATACTGGCGGTCGCAGAAATAATCGCAGGTCATTTAGATCTCACAGCATCTTTAACTCTCAGCAATAAAGCATCAAACTTCATCGCCATAAAGCAAACATCACGCATGCGAAGGTGTGCCAAATTTTATTCCGTTCATCACGGGCAGAGCGCTTAAGCCCTAGTTTATGCTTGCAGGTCCCTCATGGATTTCGCATCATAATTTGGATGGGAATTCATTAACAAAACCTAAATCTTTGTAAGATGTAGTGCAGACTTTGATGCCGAACAAATTTTGGCTAGATTTTCTTTCCGAGTTATTAGAACTACATATAATGGAACGTTACTGGGGTGAACGCTTCTTGAGCCACTCCTAGAGAGGTCTTGCGAGGCCGCAATATTATTCCTCGAGAAGACACACAGCTTGTCTTCAAGGAGATGCTTTGAAATGGAAGCTAAGCGAACTCTGGAGATATGTGGATCGAAACCGAAATCCAAGCGAAACCGGCGAAAATCTCGCATCATTAGTAAGAAGTGCCGGTTCAACAACGTTTCGCCGACCACCATCTATTAATTTGTGCCGTCCTTATCATCTTCTGGATAATCTCTAACAAAGAGCTGTTTTGTTCTGAGTGTTTCACACATGTTTCATGGCGAATTTTTCTTCGTCAGAACACTCAGGTGGTGATGGCCGTTAGGGTTCGGCGCTACAATACCATTCTTAATTCGTTTACAATCGATGCTTTGCGACAGATTTTTCCATCGCAAACCGTCGCAATCTAGTATCATAATTTCATTCATAGCGACCCTCCAAAATTTAATTTACACTAAACGATTTTTCACTTTCGTGCGAATCCATTGGTGTAGGCTGCGGAAATCTTCCGTTCTTTTTTCATGCTTTGTAATGACCAAAGAACACTCTCTCTGTTCACGGTAACGATTGCTGTTTCTTGATTCTCATGCAGTTCTATTCACGTTACTGATTTGTTGCAGCTACGCAATCTTTTTAAAGCTTTCTCTCGATGTGTTTATAATTTTAAATAACATTTTTTAGAACTTGATGGTCTTTCCATGCTTCCGCTCCACCTCTGAAGAAGAACAATCTTTTGCGGGCTACAAAAGTTTTATATATTTTTATGAAACGGGAATATGTTCGCGTGGCAGTTTTTGACAAACGAAAATATTTCATCTTCTACAGGCTAGCATCTCTGGAATGTCCTTTCTGAATTTCACCCATTTTGCCTGACTTTGCAACTTCCCAGGCAAGAGACAACATTGACAAGTTATGCCTTCGTTGTCTCAGAACTAAGTCGCGAGCTTAGTTATGGAGCAGCTATGTATTCTTCATTTGAAAATTGTTTTTTAAAAACTTTTAGTCTTCACAAACTCCGGAGCAGTTGGTGAGCCGTGTGGAAATGATATTTCATGCAAATACATTTACAAAGGCATGTTCTATCCTTCTCACCGTTGGACTGGAACTGAACAGCAATATCAAATTTTCCGGCGCGTGGTTGCCAAGTCGGAAAGAATACCGGCTATTGCAAGTACTCCGATTCAAGAGCTCTTGAATCCGACACCGCCCTGGCCAACCAAGCATTCCATCCTTCAGCGATCAGTGAACTGGCAGCAGACTTGTCTGGAAAAGAGAAAACACTGACTTATCCATTGGCTGACCATCACAAGATCAAACACGCATTCACCCAAATAGCCTCCAGGACATCCCTTGGAAGTAGAATGCATGGCGCATCCCGCAAAGGGAGTAGCCTACGCCGACGTCTATTTTTTATGCTTTATGAATTCTCGTGAACGTCTTAGGGGCTTTCGAGTTCAATCGAGTTATTCTTGCTTGCTCTTGCCCGTCTATCTTGCGCTCTTGATTCCTTGTTGTGTTTTAGAATAGAGCAGGTGTCTCTATTTCTCGCACGATTGGATTGCACAACCGTAACAGACATAAAACTAAGAACATCGAGTATGGTGTCTTCCAAGGATAGCGGCTCACTTTAGGTTAAAGTTCATCAATCGTTCATAAATTAAGTGATAGATGTAGAACGAGGTGAACATGTGGGAATGGTCCCTAAATATTAATAATTAACTGAAAGATGAGAACCCAGTTAGCAATGCAGCCCACCGCCTCCTTCATCGACCGCTCTCGAAAATTTATATGTACACAGTGCAATGACAGCTTGTGTCACATGCGTATCCACGTGCTTGGTTCAGCACCTGACCCAGTGAAGCTTCCATGCCCCATGCGCCATCTATGTGTAACCGAATTTTTTGAGAAGGGATGGAGATGTAGGGATGGAGCACCGGTTTATACCGTCAGACAGGCGAAGGAAACATTTGTACTTAGCAGTTTACTTGAATGAATACGTGCGATACTGAGGAACAGCCATGTGACCGCGTCGCGGATACGGCGTTCCGGTATCCACCAGTGGCACTCACTTCAAAGAGCCGCATCCGATTTAGCCCGTTTGCGACTTTGTCGGACAAATTTGTTTATTTATTTATTGATTGATTTATTCATGACATAGGCTGAAGTCTACATGGTACGGAGACAACGAGAAACAGCAACTCAAGACAAAACAGCCACAACCAAGAACCGAAACACAAAAAATGATAGTGAATAAAAGAAAGACTAAACTAAACAACTAAAACTAGGATTACAAGTAGGTGTTAAAATCTTGGACATCTCTGCGAACGCAATTTTACTGGCTCTTCCTTTGAAGGAACTGTGTGACAGGTGCAGGAAGTTCTCATTAATCATTCTATTGAGCAATGAAAATGAATTCTTTTCTTGGCACATGTCGCGAAGATGGTTTTGGGGAGTGGGAGCGCGTTTGCCAACCAGGTCGCATCAAATTAGCGAGCCATACAGAGAGGACTTAACGGCCAGCATTCTGAATGGCTGCGTGTGTTCGGTCGTTGCGCTGCTTGGCTATGATTAGCTGGAGCGTCACTACCTACCAATGCTGCCCGTCTTCGCGACTTTTCTTTACTAGTTTTTTTTTTCCTTCATAAGGATAAAGCCGTTAATCGATCCTTTTGTAGGATGAAGCACGCATCCTGATTTTGCGGCACAATATGGAAATGTTATGAACGTGTGTTTAGAATTTGTAATGACTTGATGTAGCCTGTCGAAGAACGTGTCAGTGTTTTATCGTTCTCAAATAAGACTGATACCAATTCAGCAACCCCGGAGGGATAGATGGCCTATTCACCTTGGGCGGGATCGGAACCAAGAATCTCAGTTCTTACTGCACGCGGCAACCCGCTCCTCTGCCCAATCTACTAGGCGCTCCTTTCCTTTATGCACCTATTACCGCAGTGCGTTCCATGGTATCGTTGTTCAACCTAGACCGCCAATTTTTTTACCAATAACAATCATTGGGATATATAAAATAAGCCTTCTGAATCTTGACGCACGTGGTACAGCATTGTCATGACGTCTACGACACGTCTTCCAAATCCTGACGCACGTGGCACGGCATCTGCGACACGCCTTTTGAAAAACGACGCAAGTTTTAGGACGCTTGTGATATGTCTTCTGAATCTAGACGCAGGTGGCACGACGACTGTGACACGTCTCTTGCATCGCGACATACGTTGCACGACGTCTGTGACACCACGACGTTTCGGAAACACCCCAGGCAAATAGACAGACAGACAGACGATAATTCTTTTATATGTAGCAGGATTAGGTACATCAGAAAAAGCAGGGTCAAAAATGTGACACGAAAGATTTGGTAGTGTTATAAAAGTAGGACACTGGCAAAGACTCCAGTGGTTTTTCGATCTGCCGATTAGTATCGATCGAAGAACAGCTGACAAAATTGACCAGCCATTCAATACGGATAAAAAGAGGAATCGGCCTTAATCTATCCTTTTTTGGGTTGCGCCACGCATTTTACTTCATACCCTTCATGATTGATCTGGGCGAGACCTGAACCACGAGCATACACACGATGCATGCGAGAACCGGCACTCCTGCGACTAGGTTACTACGCTAGACACGCTGACATTTGATTACAATCGATATTATAGACTACCCAGCAGAGCTGTACGTGTCTAATCGTAACTTGCCATTAGCGACGCGGATGTCGTGTGTATGGCAACTTTTAGAACACACAGAATTTCGATTGATTGATGAGGACCAATCGATAAAATTGTCATTGCCACGTTGCCGTGCTAGACACTCTGATAAGGATAAAGGATAAAGGACGGCTTTATTCAATCCCCGTTTGGGATGCGCCACGCATTCTACTTCTACGGGATGTCGTGGAGGCGATTTGAATGCGTATTTGGCCATACAATGACTTGCGGTGGCCAGCCGATGAACAAGTCAGCGCTTTATCCTTCCCAGAGAAGTCTGGTACTAATTCACCGACCACGGAGGGATGGAAGGCTTCGTTGGCCTGGGCGGGAACATGAACCTGGTATAGGGTGCAGGCGACAGTCGGCGCCTCCTCTGACTGCGCTCCACGCACCCAGACACTCTGATAATCAATGACAATCGGTATTATAGACCATGTATATATATATATATATATATATATATATACACATATATATATATCCAGTTCACAGTAGAGTCTCTCGATGAGAATGGATTCCTCCCGTTCCTTAATACCAAGGTTCGGATCCACCATGGGCGCAAGGAATTCGTTTGGTATAAGAAACCTGCATCCCAGAGTGCTTTGCTCCACTCCCGAAGTGCACATCCCTTGTACATGAAGGTGAATGCGATAAGAAACCTTATCACCACGAAAGATAAAACGTGTACTGAAGAATCTATGGAAGCGGAAGCGAACATTTCGAGAATACTGGAAGAAAGTGGCTACACCACAGCAGAACCAGGTCCTTGCGACCACATTTCATCCCGGAGGGCGTACCGCTGGTCTTACCGTACGTTAACGAACGAATTTCCTCGGACATCAACCGACTTGTGAAAGCGTCAGGACTTCCAGTTAAACTTGTTTTTCGACCGCTGCCAAATCTGAAGAGCTTGCTTACTGCATCAAGAATCTATGAAGAGAAATGTGGCCAACTGCCCGTATTGTACAACCAATAAAATCTGCCAATTACGTGGCACTATATACAGTACCGGACGCGTCTTTTGAATAGACGCCGAAAAAACCGCACTTTTGCGGTTTTTGCGTCTTTTTGTTATAACTCGCCAAAATGGCATCCATTTGAAAAAGCAAGAGTATGTTTGAGCTCACGAGAACGAGCTCTATCGTTTGGTATATACATTTCATATGAAAGATCAAAAACGGCCAAAATTGAAAACTTGCGCTCCATTGAGAAGGGCGGCAGCGGACGAGTTGTCGGCCGCAAGGCGTCGAAAGCCATTGCAGGCTCACAATTCCTCTAATTTGAGGTTTTTTGGGAAACGGTTGGAACCGTTCGATTCGTCTCCTCGAGATCTACACAACCGTATATAAAACTTCGTCAAACCACACCATTTTCGCAGTGGGTGGTCAAAAATGTCTGGAGCTGAATTCTTGCTGTTGGAGAAGCTTATATTCCAGGGCTTGCATGTTCTCGGAGCACCTCAAGCATGGCATCAAGTGTTTCGTCATGCCAGCAATCTCCTCATTGTGCGCCGTGAACAATGCATATAGGATCGAACCTATCAATCGAGGGGGTGGGGGATAGTTTGTAGAGTGAGCATTTAGGGAGTTTTATGGAAACTTCTCAGCCGCCCTACTCAGGAATTGCTGCACTTTGTCCCGGCAAGACTTTGGAGTGCGCTGTGCACAATGTATATATTATCGAACCTATCAATCGACTCGGCGCG